>CM051272.1:31332581-31777581 GCA_027921565.1 Artemia sinica
CATTCCCAACTACTTCTTCAAAGGAGAAAAAGAAGTAAAATGATTGTGGGAAGGAAAAAGTTTTGAGTATTTTGAAAACAAACGTTCTGAGGGATGGGCTATGAATCTCAGGTTGACAAAACGGGCATGTGAAGCCTTTTGTATTGCCGCAGCCGACTCGCACGATCGTAGTTCTGAAATGCTTAAAAATTGACATGTAATTATAACCTCTCTCTCTCTCTCTCTCTCTCTCTCTCTCTCTCTCTCTCTCTCTCTCTCTCTCTCTCTCTCTCTCTCTCTCTCTCTCCTCTCTCTCTCTCTCTCTCTCTCTCTCTCTCTCTCTCTCTCTCTCTCTCTCTCTCTCTCTCTCTCTCTCTCTCTCTCTCTCTCTCTCTCTCTCTCTCTCTCTCTCTCTCTCTCTCTCTCTCTCTTCTCTCTCTCTCTCTCTCTCTCTCTCTCTCTCTCTCTCTCTCTCTCTCTCAAGTCTTGTTGTTGCTTCTGGCTCTCTTTTTGCAATTTTTGTGACTCGTTTTGCAAAGCATAAAATGTATGAAATCATCTTTTTTTTTCTTCCTATAGCATTCGACTGAATCTCCATCTCGTGTTCTTTTGTTTTTACACCATTTTGTCTTGATGGTCTGCACAGACCCCTGCCTCTGATAAACGAGTGGTGATAATAATATACTATATTCACACATTTGTGCGAACCATTCTGAATTTCCTGCTTTTAAGCTGTTAAGGTCAAAATAATTTTTAATTTTTGCATAATTTTTTTATAACCGCCAAAAATAATGATTAATGCAGAAAAATATTTCAAGTCATAATGTGATTCGACTTAGTCTATTGTGAATATTCTCCATACCATAAAAACATAAAAGGCTGAACGTTTTTCTGCCCAATGGTTGTTGCGTTAAACTGAACGAAAGTTCTGTGTTAATTTTGAATTGTCCTCATTGTTTTACGGGCGTAAAAAGATCTCAATTTTTGTTTAGACGGTAAAATTAGCCTCTGTGTAGTTTATACTATGCCTTGAATAGCGCTAAATCTTAGTTATTTCATTTAGGAAGCTTCAGAGGTTCACATGCGTCGTAGTTTGGCCCTAAGTCCTGTTGGGTCAGCTGGAGACGAGGAGAGATCAGTAGAAAGCGAGAGACACTCCCTGGAAGTAAGACTGATGGAGCAACAGGCACAAGCTGAAAAGGACAGGCAATGGCTACAAGAAGAGGAATCAAGTCTTGTAAGTGTTCACTGGGGTAGACAAAGACTTTGAGATACATTTATTTCCGGTATATTCAAGGCTGTGGTAAATGAAAGGCTCATCTGGTATCCTTTTAGTATGTTCAAGAAACGCAGCACGAGAAGATTATTCGTGGCTTAACTTCAATAATTTCATTGATAATGTAGGGTCGTTTGGAGGAGGCAGATGGCTTGATTTTGCAGCTTTCTGGTGATAAAGATCCTATTTTAAGATAGGATCTTAAATTCTATTATGTAAGATAGGATCTATCATTCAAACAATAATAGAATCAAAAGTTTGTGAAATCGCCTTTGGAGAACTATTGAAATCCAAGGTTATATTCTTATTCCAGATGTGCTACTTACTATCGATAAAACAAAAAACATTAGCTATTTTTTTCCGAGAAATCTGAGTAATTTGCAAATATTTAATATTAAAGAAAGAATCAAGTCTTGAGTTTACGATAGTGTTTACCTAAACTTAAAGATACTCTGATTTCACGTTATTGTGGCAAATAAGCAATTATAAAATATAATACAAAATTTGTTTATAGTTAGATAGAGACAGAATTAGAAGTCTGTGGAGAAGAAAAAAGATAATATAGATAGTTATTGGGACATTTTTTTACCGTTGTTTTCTAAAATGCTAGATCTTGAAATGTGTTCCACGGTCAAACCTGGGTAAAAACTGATGATTTATGAGTATGTATTTGTTCTTATATGTTTGATTCTTATAATATTTTTTTTTATAACGATTTATCTTTCTATGGCTGGAGCTAACTTCAATTTAAGTAAATTAATACTAAATGTATGTATACGTGTACAGTTGAAGGTTGGACTGTTTTTTTTCATAAATGGTCCGATCCAATCGAATTCCAAAATTTCTATTTTCGTTAATTGTGAGGTTTAGCTTCTCATTGAGAATCCTTTGATTGGATCATAGTTTGGATTCTGGAATTTATAATCAAATTTTAGAAAACGTTATAATGTTGGAAAGCGTGCAAAACTGAGGACTTAATTGGACTGTGAAGATAAACTCATTGATGCCAACTAGAGTGAGAAAAACACTTTTTGAAGGAAATAAATAAGGAAAATACATTGAAAGTTTTATAGGTTTAAATAATCTATTTGAAATTGATAAATATATTTTTTTAAATGTATTTTAATATATTTTATTTTATATATATATATATATATATATATATACTATATATATATATATATATATATATATATATATATTAATATATATATATATATATATATATATATATATATATATATTTTTCAACTCGGGGTTTTTTATCGTTGTGATGCCTTGCATTAACAAATGACATGTTTAAATGTTTTATTATATTCTGTTAAAAAATAAAACAAAATGAACTTCTCTACTTCTAACATTTCACTGCAGCATCAAGTCCCCAGAGGCTAACATAACTAGATGCTCTTCCTTCACTCCAATCTTTTCAAACCTTCCCTTTTTACCCGCTCCCAAGAAGTTCTATTCTCTTCGATCCTTTCTGATGACCTCTCCCTACCCCATTTGAGGACAATCTGTTTTTATCTAGTCCCAGATGGTTGACCAAACAGCACAATATTTGGCAACTAGTTATCCTTCATCCATAAAACACAGCCTAGCCTCCTTTACGTCTTCCATTGTACCTCTAGAAAGTGGTTACTGCTTGATATGCAATAAGTCAAAGGAGCACCTTAAACTGTCCTTGGACATTTCCTCTGTAAAACATTTAACAAATCATTTTCAGCCTTTCGTAGTGCCCAAGTTTCACAGCCACACATGACCACTGTCATTACCACTGTCATGACCACTGGTCACACATGACCACTGTCATTGTCGTGACTTCCAACATTCTAATAATTGCTTCGTAAACTTATCTTCTTATTCTTCCTTACTGTTTTCCACTGCGAAACATTACCCTTCAACTTGGCGTTCTAATTTTTACATCTTCCCTGCATCCACCATCGCTACTAATACCATCACTACTAACACCATCTAACATACTAACACCATCACTACTACCTTGGTTGTGGAGCTACCCATTTGATCGTTTTTATCGTTACCTAATATTGCCTCTTCACCCTCAGTTATTCTTATTCGAAACAACTTAATCTTCTTACCCTATTTTTCTACACTGAACCCTCAAAACATTCGGAGCTCATTCATTTTGCTATTACTTTGTTTGAAAATGCTGCCCAAGTCTCATTTTGACTGAGGGTTGGATTGGCAAACATTGAATTGTAAACGGGAATACGTGTTGTAGAACCATCCTGTTTTATTGTATGTCTGAAGATTAGGATTACCAGTAAAAAAAAAAAATATATATATTCAATTTTTTGGTTTATTATAAATTTGAAGGAAAAACATTTGGGATGAAATTTAGTAAAAAGGGACAATTAGTGAATTTTTATAACCCCAATATTAAAAAACAACACGTAAGAAATATTGGTAGCTTTGACTGTGACAATGCCAAATTAGAACTCTTGGTCTTGTTTTTGATGCCGTGGTTAGGAATTTGGTTAATTCTCTCGAATTATTCCTAAGTTTGATAATTAGTATTTTATTTACATTTTTAGCATCGAAGATTGTCAATGACAATGAGCTTATCCGACAGATCAGACACGGAAGTAGATAGTATCAAAACTGGATCTCCGATTGACAGTTTTTCTGGAGATCGACCGCGTAGTTCATCCTCTAACAGTGAAGACAAAACTGTGATAGTTAAGGTACTTCTTAAACGTTGTGGTATGCTTTCTAATTAATGACCTTAATGCTCAATTTATTTCTCCGCTGTACGATGCATAGCTCAGCTATACTCAGTTACGATGTAACCTTTATTGTTTACCTTTCGAGAAAAAAATCCAAAGGTACATCAGCGACATAGTTGAATAAGGTACATAATTTTGAGAAGAAGGAATTAGGATTTATTTGTTGGGGTGTCTTTTGCGACGGAAAATAAATTTTATGGATCTTCATGCTATCTTCCAAAGGATTTTTTCGACCATTCTAGGAGGGGTCGGGATTCTAACATCGACCGCTTAATATTTCTTCATCAAAAACGTTCTGTGGGGCTAGCAGTCTTACTTTTCTATTGGAGCCAAGTTCCAATCTAAGAATCAGAGTTTAGATTCTCGAAATTTTCCTTACCTTTTATAAATCTACGTGTTAATTTTCTCAGGAAGGGGGGAGGGGCAAAATTTAAAAACAAAATTGATGATTTATGTGAAATTAATAGCAAGTTGCTAGAGCATTTTTGAATGAGGGGTATATCCGAGAGCTTCCAGTGAACGTATCTACATTTAGATATTTACGTTCTACTGTCTAAATATTCCCTTTAAGCTTTATGCTCCCTTTCTAATATGTGATTTTTCGACAAGCTTACAACTGTGCGATGTTACAGTTTCCCTGGATACGACCTTGCCCATTTCCAGATGGCATTAAATAGCTCATTAAACACACGCATGATAAGGTAACAAGTATGAATTTGCCTGACAGAACTATTACATATATTGTTATTCATGTATGTAGTGGCGTAAGACAAGGTGCCCTTACATCTGGAATTGCGTTTTGTATTTTGGACGCACAATCCCAAGTGGTTCTGTCTTGTATTTAAGAAGACATAGAGTTATCTCCAATTGCGCATGCGGATGATGTCTTCAACCCCAGCCGCAGAGCACTGGTATTTGAGAAACCTTTTGTCATTTTGTGTTGAAAGCACTCAAAGATAAATCCTAAGTTTAATTAATTTAGTTAATTAATTAACTAAATGAAATTAAATAAAATAAAATAAATTAAATAAAATAAATTAACTAAATTAATTAATTAAAAATAAATTTAAAAAATGAAAATGAAACGTCGCCCTGTTCCTATGGTACAAGATGCTTTTATCATTGGATTTGTTAGTTTCACGTCTATCTCCTTGCCGAGCTTGAATACTAATATTGCTTACAATGTTGCTTAGAGAATGGTCCAAACTTTCTTAAAATAGGAAAGTTCTTTTTTTTTACTCATTTTTCACTGGTTTCAATCTAAAAAGAACGCAATAATAACTTCTGGAATAATAACTTCAGTCACTAGATTTGTCTTTGAGAGTTCAAAATTGGGTTCATCCAAAGTCTTGCGTTGTAAATTTCTTCCTGTTCATTGCCTAAATGTGAGTTGAATTTCTAATAAAGGGGGCAAAATCTTCTTCTAATTGGAAAGGAATGTTTTTGAATTTTTAAACATTTTATTTATTTGATTTGTTGTTTTTGAATTTATTTTTGTTTTTTGTTCTGTATAAAAATGTTAGTTTTGATTTTAATAGACTGTGAAGACTGAAAATTTTCAAGACTGTGAAAATTTTCAAGACTGTTAGATACTGTTAATTCAAGACACCGCTATAAAGTAATGAAATGCATAGCGTGGTTTTCATTACGAATACGATATTTAAACTGTTGTTTTTTGGGGTTTAGAGGGGGTGTTGTTTTCTGCTGATGACGAGCACTGTGGTCGAAATATCCAGACTTTTGCATCTCTGAGGAGTATAAAGTTGGTCACCAGCTACTCCACAATTATAGAGTTTATAGTTTCCTATAGGACCTTTGCTACGAAAGAAATAGTACTTCTAGGACGATAGTTAGTGGCCTGGGTCTGCAGTGAATTTCTATGGACAGGACTAAAAGGGCATTTCACTAGTCACCTGATTGTGTGTGTGTGTGTTACATCGAACTAAGCATAAAAGATACAATTTGTTTCAACTGGTAAATTAGCTACGTTTTGTACCCTTTTTTTTACTATCTGATAACCTGTTGATTAATCCAGCCTTACTATTTTATGATCGAAAAAGAGTTTAAAAGGAAAATAATATGTCAAAATTATCGATTTGACAAGTAAAGAACTTACATTTTTAATTTGAATCCGAATTTTGAGCATTTAGAATTAAATTTGGTATAGGCTAAATTTCTTTTGGATTTTGTACTTTCGTAAGTTTTATTATTTTCTGTTACAATTATGTTTAAAATCCCTAGTTTGGCTTGATGTCAGCTTTTGAGAGATGCGAGTCTACTAAAAGTAGAAACTGAAAGATAGGACTATGGCAGCAAATATGTCAGTGAATAGATTGAATAAACGCTGCGCTCTCGTATGTTGCGGGGGTAAAAGTATAATTTCGTAGATATTGTTCGCAGAAGCTATGAAAGTTGTCGTAAAAGATAAGACTTTCAATTGAAATAAGCGAAAAAAACGTTAAGTTTTTTTTTCGGGGCGAATGGGCGCATTTTTTTGGGTGCATTTTTATGGGCGCAGACGACTATAAATTCTCTATAATTATATTAATAGATTTAAAAAAATGAAACGCCTGTTATTGTGGCTCTTTGGTTGTACATTATGTGGCTCTGGGTTCATCTAAGCTGTAATCTCGGCTCTTTTAAAAGTCTGTCAAGTAAGTAATAACAATGGTTGGGCTGTATATATCCTGCTTATAATTGTAGTGCTATTACAACCATAGTGTTTATGGCAACCATAAAAACAATGCCTTTTGATTTAGTTTAAAGTAACATTTAGTTTTAAACCCTAATTGGCCAATTGCATAATTGTGGGGGGTTAACATGCCCGATATCCCTAAAGACATAGTTGCTGGGCTGTTCTACTATGTTGAACAAAATGGCTGTCTCAAAATTTTGACTGGATACAGTTTGAAAATTAACGGGCTTGAGAGAAGGGCTGCTTGCCCTCCAATCTGTTTTTACGTGTAAAAAGGTCACTAGAACTTTTTCAGTGATATTTCTAGCTCTGATAAGATAAGATATCTATTTCAAAAAGATTACTATCACAAGCCCACAAACGGCCGAATTCAGATTTTGGAGTCGACAATATAAATGGTTGCACTAAAACTGGCAAAAATGCAAAAAACAACAACGAAATAGAAAATCATAATGAACAATCATTTAACAGTCAATAATTAAAACTGTAAAAACTCAATTAAAAAGTTAAAAAGATAAAAACTGGTCAAACTAAACTTACGCAAATACAAATCAGAAAAATAATTAGAACGGACATAATAGGGGGGGGGGGAATAAGCGAATATACACAAAAAAAGAGCGAGACATAAATACATATAAATTAAAAGGGACACTAAGAAAGTGTCAATAATTCGACTACAGTAAGTCAATAAAAGAGTTAAAAAATTAAAACTGGTCTAGAAAGGGGGGGGGGACAAAAATAGATAAATAAACCCCCAAAAAAGAACGAAAAATAAAATATATAAAAAATAAAGGGGGAACTGAAAAAAGGGGGGACAAGCAAATGG
Source organism: Artemia sinica (assembly GCA_027921565.1). NCBI lineage: Eukaryota > Metazoa > Arthropoda > Branchiopoda > Anostraca > Artemiidae > Artemia > Artemia sinica. Next base: position 31,340,102 of record CM051272.1, read on the forward strand.
GTGCAAGAACCTGGGCAGCACCATCAGCTAATAAACAAAAAAAGAGGGGAAAAAAAGAAACTATTGGGACATTTTATTCATTTTTTCTGTAATAAAGAGGACAAAAGTTCTTTCGTATCTGGAAGTAACGCAGCGAATGGGGGACAAAACCGGGATGGGCTCAGAAACAACTCGAGACGGCCGTAATCTTGATGGGGGGTGACGTTTGGGGAAAATACTTGCCGTCCGAGGGTTTGCTATGGCATTTTTCGCAAAACGGAGGCACAAATTATTTCTTCGTCTCTCGAAGGTCTCTAGTTTTGAAATGTTTAACAAATGCAAATATGGTATCTTGCCCTCTTTAAAAATAATTCTTAGATCTCTCTTTTGGACATTTTCAATTTTTTGTGTTGCTTCATTTGAGAGGCCAGGGTGCCACACAAGATAAGCATACTCTAATGTGGGACGCTTAAAAGAAATGTATACTTGTAGTAAATGTGATTGGGGGCAACTAAATTTATTTAAAAGTTTATGGAGGGAAAGGGAGGAGTTTGCTTGTCGTAGGATATTATCGTTATGGGCATTTCATTTCAAATTGGAAGAAATTGTAACAACAAGGAGTTTAAGAGACGTGACAGAGGTTTCAGGAGGAATAGGAGCAAGAAAAAGGGTTCTGATTCTGATTTTTTTTTTCTGGGAAACATAATGAGTAGGAATCAATTAGTTTTTTGTGAAAAATCAAATTTCATCATCAAGGTTATTAGAATTATAAAGGTCTGACCAACTTTTACTGGTCAGCCATGATCCAAAAGAAAAAAGTCCTGTGTCACTGAGGGGACGGCAAACCCCAATGGAGCTAGTAAAAGAATGTTCAATAGCTGAAGAGGGAGAAAAAAGAAGACAATAGTGGTAACTGCCTCCTAATGGTGTCAGTGCTTGTGGGGAGTTGTAATAATTACTCATGTTTGAACAAATAACATCCAGAGAGGTGTTACCTTTTATTGTAGATGTTTTAACCAGTTGTTTAATATTAAGATAGGTGCATATAGAGTTTATCCTCAGGTCATTCGCATCGCCAAGTAAGCAAATACCAGAGTTCCGATGCTTTGATAACATAAAGTCAGCACTTATAAGAAATTATTGTATAAATTTGCGTTTCTGGTCATTACTTTGGTTAGGGGAATGACACAAGACGGTGGTTACAATTAAATTGAAAGGGCGGGGAAGTACTTTCGGTCTAAGGCTCAGCCATAGAATTTCATCATAATCTGATAAGTTCGGGGTGGGGATGAGTTTAGGTTGGAGGTTATCTCGGACAAAAAATAATATACCACCCCCTTCACTTTCGACTATTGAAAAGGGCACTAGCCCTTTCTTCAATTTCCAATCGAATGAGCCCTTTTCGAAGTTTCTACGACAACTCCTTCGATACGAATACCCCTGGGCTAAGACAAACAAACCAAAAAAAAAGTAAAAAAATACATTGTGCCCACTTCGCTCTTTTCTTAGGCAGCGCTATATCGCTGCCTCTGATTGTTGAATATGCATTCACCATTGTTTTTTCTCCTTCTTTTCATATATATTGTGAGGCACAGACGCTGTATCCTTGGAGCATAATTAAAGGTATTTATGAGCCATTTAGAGTCAAGTTCTATGTTGTTATATTAACATCTGCAAGTAATTCGTCGCAAGAAAAATTATAAAGAAATAAACAAACGCTTAATCTGGCTTAACGTTGGAAATGAGTTAGAAAAGGAGGAAGTTTTCTCTAGTGGATCTTTGTCAACTGGCTCCATTTAGAGAACCATATTTGCTTCTTTGGATGTATATAAGAGCAGCCATTATTGGACTGAAAGTGTACCAGTACGTCTAGCAAACGTTTTCCACTTTTTCTACTATGAAAGCTGCATTGGCCATGAATGCTGAAGATGTCTTTCGAACCGATGTTTGAAATAACTTACAACTAATTGACAGTAGAAACCAAAAATGTAAAACCATTGAAGGGTCTACTCGCCTGCAGTTAGAACTAATAAACTATAGATTTATAGCAACACTTTGAGATTAAAAACTACCCGAAGCAGTATTTTGTATTGTTCATCAGAACTAATGCCATACTATTATGTCTTTAACTGTAAATTTATCAGATCTTGCTCTTTTATAAGTCCTGGAACGAGATGATTTATAAGAAGAAGTTCAAAAGGTTAAACTAGGACAGAAGTCTAAAACGAAACTTATTATTGAGCATTATGGAATATGCTTTTTTTTTCTAGGAATTTGCGTGACTCATTTAGAGATATAACTTCAGAGGGTTGTAGCTTGAATGCACTTGTGAAAGTGTAGAAATGGTATGTTGCTAATAGAGGAGGAAAATTGAAAAAAAAACTAGATCTCTGCTCTTCGTCCTCCTATCATCGTCTTTTTGGGTACGGACTTCCAAAAGAATGCCTAGAACAGTTATTCTTACCTCTAATCGGGCTGAGATTCGATGACAGTTTACGCTGGATGATTTTATGACGAAAAATTTTGGTTCGCCTTTCCATTACCTACCCCGCAAAGGCCGATTCAAAATAAGGCGAAAGTAGGATATTACCTCTTGCTTTCACAAAGTTGGGTAGAAATTTGATCTTTTTCGGTATATGTTCTAGTGACACAACTAATTAGGAAATCTCGACGAGATACAGAATTTCGATCCCAGTGCTCGAAGAAAGGATTGTATGGTCTAAGAGAGTCAAGCTTCAAGCTAATCATTGTCTTTGCTATTTAGTAGGCTTAAAAATAATGTGTTTTTATATTTTCTGAAAAATTACTGAACATTCTTAAAATTTCCTTAACTATTCAAAGTATTTGTATGATAAAAAAGGGATACCAGTAATGCTGCTCCAAGACCCCCTTAAAAAAAACCCAGCGAAAATAGAAAATATGCTTCTCATTATTAGCATTGAACTGAATTTTAGAGTCTAGTTATATATCTTTTAGAAAGTCGAGCCAACACCAACAGCAAAGCTTGACAGAACAGGGGACAAAGTTTATGATGCCACTGTAGCTGTAGTTAAGTCCATCACTGTTCTGTCTCAGGGTAAGTCCTTTTGCCTTATTCTGTTTTATTGATTTTTTACTTTCTCGTACCTCTTTGCTTTAATTTTTTATTGTTTTTACTTTGTGTATCCCAATCCTTGTTATGGAAACCTTTGATTCTTTGCGTTGTACATTTTTAGATTAGCTTAAATGTTGTGTTCCAGTTTCTTTTCTTTTGTTTTAATAAAAAAGGGGCGGTATTTCCTTCTGTCTATTCGTTCTACCGATCCTGTACTGTGCACGTTTTCTGATGTTTTCTGTACATAAGGTAAACTTGCATTATAAAATGTCCTTTTATGAAGAAAATATTCAATACTCTTTTATATCTCTTGCAAGTTAGCTTGTTATTGAGGAATTCCATTTTCGATAAATTTACTATTTTTGCTAGGTTAAACATTTGAAAGTTATTCTGAATTTAAAACTTAATAAGAAATGTTTTCCTTGGTGAGAGGGGTGTCTTTACTCTTATTTATCTTATTGTCTTATTTTTAGTGCAGCTCGTATGACAAAATGATCGGATATTTTGGCTAATACGATGTGGATTTGATAATATGCCACAGATTCTAAAAATTGAATCGAAAACTCTTCATAGATTCTATTTTTATGTTTATATAAATCCGTAACAGATTCACTTTCTATGCCTAGTATTAAGTTACTTCTCATTAAAGGCTTGTACTCTCTCTCTCTCTCTCTCTCTCTCTCTCTCTCTCTCTCTCTCTCTCTCTCTCTCCTCTCTCTCTCTCTCTCTCTCTCTCTCTCTCTCTCTCTCTCTCTCTCTCTCTCTCTCTCCTCTCTCTCTCTCTCTCTCTCTCTCTCTCTCTCTCTCTCTCTCTCTCTCTCTCTCTTTCTCTCTCTCTCTTTCTTTCTCTCTCTTTCTCTCTTTCTCTGTCAATAATGTCATAGTGGAGTAAAAGGGTACAAGTACACAGCTATAAATTTACTTGAGAGCGAAAAAATAATTTCGGCGTTTTCTCTTTTTTTTGAGGTCGTAACACTAACGGCCAAATTTACTGAAAATTTATTGGCATCGATGTTAGTAAGTACGACGGCACTAGGCCCTTTAAGTCCAAACTGCCGGTGCTGATATCCGTTTTATGACCCTTCAGCTAGGTGCAATGGGGGTTAGGGCATCTATGGCTCGTATCTCTGTATATGTGTGAGTAATTTAGAGGTTTTAGTGAAATTGAATCGCTCAGGGTAATAAAAAAATCGGCTACGGATATATAACGATAACAACATTCTAACTGCAATTAGGCTTTGTATAAGGAGATGAGGTATCGGTGTGTGTATGAAGCCTATTAACTCGGTTATTACCAAGGGTGAACTTTACTCTTGGCTTCATCTGACAGTGATATATATATGCATAAGGCCCTTGATCTTGTTTACTTATGTTTTTTCATCAGTAAAAAGTGATAATAAACACGAAGAAAGAAATAGTTAAACATACAATGTGTAATTCTATTATATCAGAAAATGAGATATATCATCATCAAATGTATGTCCAGTATTTTTGTTTTTGAAAACTGTTTTTAAAATACAGTTTATTCTTCATCTATGATTATGAACTACATTGATCGGTGTGTGTATGAAGCCTATTAACTCGGTTATTACCGAGGGTGAATTTTATTCTTGGCTTTATCTAACAGTGATATATATGCATAAGGCCCTTGATCTTGTTTACTTATGTTTTTTCATCAGTAAAAGGTGATAATAAACACGAAGAAAGAAATAGTTGCAAACGTACAATGTGTAATTCTATTATATCAGAAAATGAGATATATCATCATCAAATGTATGTCCAGTATTTTTGTTTTGGAAAACTGTTTTTAAAATACAGTTTATTCTTCATCTATGATTATGAACTACATTGATCGGTGTGTGTATGAAGCCTATTAACTCGGTTATTACCGAGGGTGAATTTTATTCTTGGCTTTATCTAACAGTGATATATATGCATAAGGCCCTTGATCTTGTTTACTTTAGGTTTTTTCATCAGTAAAAGGTGATAATAAACACAAAGAAAGAAATAGTTAAACGTACAATGTGTAATTCTATTATATCAGAAAATGAGATATATCATCATCAAATGTATGCCCAGTATTTTTGTTTTTAAAAACTGTTTTTAAAAATACAGTTTATTCTTCATCTATGATTATGAACTACATTGATCCATTTTTTTGTCAACACAATTTTCTTTTTCCTTATTTAATGCCAATTTTCATTTTTTTAGGAGTTCAAGGAAGTTTGGTAAATGACTATGTTAGTCTTGTCAAACAAGTTGGAATATCTTTGAAAATTCTTCTATCAAGTGTAGACAAGTTGGTTCCTGTTCTTCCGCTGAGTACACATAAAGAGGTATTTATAGTTTTGATTTTGTTTTTTAGATTTTCCTTAAATATCATCTGAAACAAAAAAAAACACATCCCTTCTGAATGTCATGTCATGATATGGAGGAGGAAGGGCAAATGAATCCAAAAAACAACACATAAAACTTTCTTTTCACCTCAGAAGAAGTTTTAAAAACAAAATGACAATAACAGCGTTTTCCGCGCTACCAGCTGTTCTTCTTAAGTGCACTAAACAATATGAAGAGACAAATAAAAACTACTTGATGAATCCGCGGTAACAATTGTTTCATTCAACATTCAACACGTGGAAAATTGTTCTCCTTAACACGCGCTACGTTTTCTTCTTAAATGCACTAAACAATATGAAGAGACAAATAAAAACTACTTGATGAATCCGCGGTAACATTTGTTTCATTAAACATTCAACACGCGGAAAATTGTTCTCCTTAACACGCGCTAACGTTTCTTCTTAAATGCACTAAACAATATGAAGAGACAAATAAAAACTACTTGATGAATCCGCGGTAACATTTGTTTCATTCAACATTCAACACGCGGAAAATTGTTCTCCTTAACACGCGCTACGTTTTCTTCTTAAATGCACTAAACAATATGAATAGACAAATAAAAACTACTTGATGAATCCGCGGTAACATTTGTTTCATTAAACATTCAACACGCGGAAAATTGTTCTCCTTAACACGAGCTACGTTTTCTCCTTAAATGCACTAAACAATATGAAGAGACAAATAAAAACTACTTGATGAATCCGCGGTAACATTTGTTTCATTCAACATTCAACACGCGGAAAATTGTTCTCCTTAACACGCGCTACGTTTTCTTCTTAAATGCACTAAACAATATGAAGAGACAAATAAAAACTACTTGATGAATCCGCGGTAACATTTGTTTCATTCAACATTCAACACGCGGAAAATTGTTCTCCTTAACACGCGCTACGTTTTCTTCTTAAATGCACTAAACGATATGAAGAGACAAATAAAAACTACTTGATGAATCCGCGGTAACATTTGTTTCATTCAACATTCAACGCGCGGAAAATTGTTCTCCTTAACAAGCGCTACGTTTTCTTCTTAAATGCACTAAACAATATGAAGAGACAAATAAAAACTACTTGATGAATCCGCGGTAACATTTGTTTCATTCAACACGCGGAAAATTGTTCTCCTTAAAACGCGCTACGTTTTCTTCTTAAATGCACTAAACAATATGAAGAGACAAATAAAAACTACTTGATGAATCCGCGGTAACATTTGTTTCATTCAACATTCAACACGCGGAAAATTGTTCTCCTTAACACGCGCTACGTTTTCTTCTTAAATGCACTAAACAATATGAAGAGACAAATTAAAACTATTTTATGAATCCGCGGTAACATTTGTTTCATTCAACATTCAACACGCGGAAAATTGTTCTCCTTAACACCCGCTACGTTTTCTTCTTAAATGCACTAAACAATATGAAGAGACAAATAAAAACTACTTGATGAATCCGCGGTAACGTTTGTTTCATTCAACATTCAACACGCGGAAAATTGTTCTCCTTAACACGCGCTACGTTTTCTTCTTAAATGCACTAAACAATATGAAGAGACAAATAAAAACTACTTGATGAATCCGCGGTAACAATTGTTTCATTCAACATTCAAAAACGCGGAAAATTGTTCTCCTTAACACGCGCTACGTTTTCTTCTTAAATGCACTAAACAATATGAAAAGACAAATAAAAACTACGTGATGAATCCGCGGTAACATTTGTTTCATTCAACATTCAACACGCGGAAAATTGTTCTCCTTAACACGCGCTACGTTTTCTTCTTAAATGCACTAAACAATATGAAGAGACAAATAAAAACTACTTGATGAATCCGCGGTAACATTTGTTTCATTCAACATTCAACACGCGGAAAATTGTTCTCCTTAACACGCGCTACGTTTTCTTCTTAAATTCACTAAACAATATGAAGAGACAAATTAAAACTATTTTATGAATCCGCGGTAACATTTGTTTCATTCAACATTCAACACGCGGAAAATTGTTCTCCTTAACACCCGCTACGTTTTCTTCTTAAATGCACTAAACAATATGAAGAGACAAATAAAAACTACTTGATGAATCCGCGGTAACATTTGTTTCATTCAACATTCAACACGCGGAAAATTGTTCTCCTTAACACGCGCTACGTTTTCTTCTTAAATGCACTAAACAATATGAAGAGACAAATAAAAACTACTTGATGAATCCGCGGTAACAATTGTTTCATTCAACATTCAAAAACGCGGAAAATTGTTCTCCTTAACACGCGCTACGTTTTCTTCTTAAATGCACTAAACAATATGAAGAGACAAATAAAAACTACGTGATGAATCCGCGGTAACATTTGTTTCATTCAACATTCAACACGCGGAAAATTGTTCTCCTTAACACGCGCTACGTTTTCTTCTTAAATCAAATAAACAATATGAAGACACAAATAAAAACTACTTGATGAATCCGCGGTAACATTTGTTTCATTCAACATTCAACACGCGGAAAATTCTTCTCCTTAACACGCGCTACGTTTTCTTCTTAAATGCACTAAACAATATGAAGAGAAAAATAAAAACTACTTGATGAATCCGCGGTAACATTTGTTTCAATTAACTTTCAACACGCGGAAAATTGTTCTCCTTAACACGCGCTACGTTTTCTTCTTAAATGCACTAAACAATATGAAGAGACAAATAAAAACTACTTGATGAATCCGCGGTAACATTTGTTTCATTCAACATTCAACACGCGGAAAATTTTTCTCCTTAACACGCGCTACGTTTTCTTCTTAAATGCACTAAACAATATGAAGAGACAAATTAAAACTATTTTATGAATCCGCGGTAACATTTGTTTCATTCAACATTCAACACGCGGAAAATTGTTCTCCTTAACACCCGCTACGTTTTCTTCTTAAATGCACTAAACAATATGAAGAGACAAATAAAAACTACTTGATGAATCCGCGGTAACATTTGTTTCATTCAACATTCAACACGCGGAAAATTGTTCTCCTTAACACGCGCTACGTTTTCTTCTTAAATGCACTAAACAATATGAAGAGACAAATAAAAACTACTTGATGAATCCGCGGTAACATTTGTTTCATTCAACATTCAACACGCGGAAAATTGTTCTCCTTAACACGCGCTACGTTTTCTTCTTAAATGCACTAAACAATATGAAGAGACAAATAAAAACTACGTGATGAATCCGCGGTAACATTTGTTTCATTCAACATTCAACACGCGGAAAATTGTTCTCCTTAACACGGGCTACGTTTTCTTCTTAAATGCAATAAACAATATGAAGACACAAATAAAAACTACTTGATGAATCCGCGGTAACATTTGTTTCATTCAACATTCAACACGCGGAAAATTGTTCTCCTTAACACGCGCTACGTTTTCTTCTTAAATGCAATAAACAATATGAAGACACAAATAAAAACTACTTGATGAATCCGCGGTAACATTTGTTTCATTCAACTTTCAACAAGCGGAAAATTGTTCTCCTTAACACGCGCTACGTTTTCTTCTTAAATGCACTAAACAATATGAAGAGACAAATAAAAACTACTTGATGAATCCGCGGTAACATTTGTTTCATTCAACATTAAACACGCGGAAAATTTTTCTCCTTAACCCCTTCTACGTTTTCTTCTTAAATGCACTAAACAATATGAAGAGACAAATAAAAACTACTTGATGAATCCGCGGTAACATTTGTTTCATTCAACATTCAACACGCGGAAAATTGTTCTCCTTAACACGCGCTACGTTTTCTTCTTAAATGCACTAAACAATATGAAGAGACAAATAAAAACTACTTGATGAATCCACGGTAACATTTGTTTCATTCAACATTCAAAACGCGGAAAATTGTTCTCCTTAACACGTGGTACGTTTTCTTCTTAAATGCACTAAACAATATGAAGAGACAAATAAAAACTACTTGATGAATCCACGGTAACATTTGTTTCATTCAACATTCAACACGCGGAAAATTCTTCTCCTTAACACGCGCTACGTTTTCTTCTTAAATGCACTAAACAATATGAAGAGACAAATAAAAACTACTTGATGAATTCACGGTAACATTTGTTTCATTCAACATTCAAAACGCGGAAAATTGTTCTCCTTAACACGCGCTACGTTTTCTTCTTAAATGCACTAAACAATATGAAGAGACAAATAAAAACTACTTGATGAATTCACGGTAACATTTGTTTCATTCAACATTCAACACGCGGAAAATTCTTCTCCTTAACACGCGCTACGTTTTCTTCTTAAATGCACTAAACAATATGAAGAGACAAATAAAAACTACTTGATGAATTCACGGTAACATTTGTTTCATTCAACATTCAAAACGCGGAAAATTGTTCTCCTTAACATGCGCTACGTTTTCTTCTTAAATGCACTAAACAATATGAAGAGACAAATAAAAACTACTTGATGAATTCACGGTAACATTTGTTTCATTCAACATTCAAAACGCGGAAAATTGTTCTCCTTAACATGCGCTACTTTTTCTTCTTAAATGCACTAAACAATATGAAGAGACAAATAAAAACTACTTGATGAATTCACGGTAACATTTGTTTCATTCAACATTCAAAACGCGGAAAATTGTTCTCCTTAACATGCGCTACGTTTTCTTCTTAAATGCACTAAACAATATGAAGAGACAAATAAAAACTACTTGATGAATTCACGGTAACATTTGTTTCATTCAACATTCAAAACGCGGAAAATTGTTCTCCTTAACATGCGCTACGTTTTCTTCTTAAATGCACTAAACAATATGAAGAGACAAATAAAAACTACTTGATGAATCCACGGTAACATTTGTTTCATTCAACATTCAACACGCGGAAAATTCTTCTCCTTAACACGCGCTAACGTTTTCTTCTTAAATGCACTAAACAATATGAAGAGACAAATAAAAACTACTTGATGAATTCACGGTAACATTTGTTTCATTCAACATTCAAAACGCGGAAAATTGTTCTCCTTAACACGCGCTACGTTTTCTTCTTAAATGCACTAAACAATATGAAGAGACAAATAAAAACTACTTGATGAATTCACGGTAACATTTGTTTCATTCAACATTCAACACGCGGAAAATTCTTCTCCTTAACACGCGCTACGTTTTCTTCTTAAATGCACTAAACAATATGAAGAGACAAATAAAAACTACTTGATGAATTCACGGTAACATTTGTTTCATTCAACATTCAAAACGCGGAAAATTGTTCTCCTTAACATGCGCTACGTTTTCTTCTTAAATGCACTAAACAATATGAAGAGACAAATAAAAACTACTTGATGAATTCACGGTAACATTTGTTTCATTCAACATTCAAAACGCGGAAAATTGTTCTCCTTAACATGCGCTACGTTTTCTTCTTAAATGCACTAAACAATATGAAGAGACAAATAAAAACTACTTGATGAATTCACGGTAACATTTGTTTCATTCAACATTCAAAACGCGGAAAATTGTTCTCCTTAACATGCGCTACGTTTTCTTCTTAAATGCACTAAACAATATGAAGAGACAAATAAAAACTACTTGATGAATTCACGGTAACATTTGTTTCATTCAACATTCAAAACGCGGAAAATTGTTCTCCTTAACATGCGCTACGTTTTCTTCTTAAATGCACTAAACAATATGAAGAGACAAATAAAAACTACTTGATGAATTCACGGTAACATTTGTTTCATTCAACATTCAAAACGCGGAAAATTGTTCTCCTTAACATGCGCTACGTTTTCTTCTTAAATGCACTAAACAATATGAAGAGACAAATAAAAACTACTTGATGACTATTCAACAATTTTAAACTAATCAAGCTAATACTCCAAAATACTATTTGAAATCAACTCATCTTTTCAAGATCTTGCGAAATTCCATGTTTTGCCCCTTTACAAACCAGAGAAGGACATGGTCTTTGCATAACCGAAATATTAGCAGTCATTTTATTTATTGGTCTTGCAACCATGGAAATGTACATCATTAACGAGTGTGAACACACCGACAAAAACAAGGGGGGGGGGGGGTTAACGCAATTATACATTGAAACACCAGCTAAAATCATGGAGACTAGCTACCAGTAGTGGTGTTAGGCCTCATAATCTGGGGGGGGGGGAGGGCAAGGTATAACATAGAAATGTAAAAACACAAAATAAAAGGAATTTATTGTCAAATGTCAGAAAAACTGGGGCACAGCTGCCGCCTCTTACCCAGGCCTAGTACCGCCGCTGCTAGGTGTTTGAAGTATTTTTAACTGAACATAAGCCTCATGATACGATTCGAAAGGGCTGATGTTAGCAAATATTCCGTTGGCATTATTTTGAAAAAACACAAATAGGGCGACTGATTGAGGAGAAAGTCCTCAAATATTGCAAAAAAGAATGCAAAATATAGTAGTTGGATCTTATCATATTCTGAGGCTTAGGCTACTTTTTTTTTTTTTTTTTTTTTTTGTAGTTAACTTCTCTTTATAGACAAAATATAGCAGTTAGTTAACTTCTCTTGTTTCTGTGACACTTAAGCAAAATCTTAAACTACGTTTGAAAGTATATTGTCCTTAGCTTAGCCAACTTTTTTTTTGTCAGTAAAGTTTTATTTTAACAAACTTCTGCTGTAAGTGAAAATCAGGCCAAAAAGGACTTGTACGTACTGTACATTAGTAAGAAACGAGAAACAAAAAGGATTGTCTTTTGCAGTCAGAAATCTTGCATTTTGGTGTCTGGCCTATGAATCGTTCAGGTTTCATTTCCATATTATAAATTTTTGAGTGTTAACAATCTTATCAATCTGTTAAGTGTTAACAATAGTTAACAATCTCAACGTATCAATAGAAATCGTCTGGTTTTTGAGTGTCATGGTATCATGACACTCAAAATAGTATCATGGATAGTTAATATATATCATGGATAGTTAACATAGTATCATGGATAGTTAACAATCTCACCGTATCAATAGAAAACGTCTGAAGAGTTGCTAAAGGTTTTCTGTTTTATTCATTCTTACTCAAGATGCAATTAAATTTTAATGTTTGGTGGTTTCGATTTTCGATTTCGCAAAGTAGTTTCGGCGAAAGTTTCACAAATTAAATTTTCATATATAACTTTACAGGCACCTACGCCGCCGAATGTGTCTTGAGTGGAAAGTATTGGTCGCGCAAATTTTTTAATTTTTATAAACTGAATTAGCACCTTTACTGGAATTTTCTTATAGCCTTTCTTATAGCCTCATCTGAGCCTTTAAATTACAGAGATGGTTAAACACCCCTTTTGCTATATTTAATATTAAATCGTTCTTCCGATTCCATAATATTTACTAGCTTTCCTCCTTGTATTAGAAAAAATAACTACTTATGTATTATGTTTCAGTCTGATAAGATTAAGAATTTAGACCCTGATGGATTTAAATAAATCTTCAAGCTTTTGTTTTTGAAGATATTATTGTCTGAAGTTGAGACTACATTCAACATAATGAATTACAAATTTTACTTACTGGAAGTCGAATTAAAGGTAATAATTTCCACTATTTTCCATGATGCTATTTACTTCATGCTGTAATTGCTCACAACATGCTCTTTGGCAGGGAGTATTTAGAATTTTGGACGGCTAGGTTCTTTAGTATACTGTTACTGCCAAAGACTTATCCGAGCACCAAGCCACTTGAGGCCCAGGTAGCTCCGGATGCTCTTTCTCTCCCCCCCCCCCTCCCCGTCTATCTAAAGATTAATTCTTTATAACCTCTGATGAAGTCACTACTCCCTTTAAATATATTGTTTTGTGATTTTATCCCATCTGCTTGAGGACGTACTGCTTTTTGTTTTGTCAAATGGACCGTAACAGCATAATAGTAGCCTATCTTACTTGACTCATAAAACGTGATCAAACCAATTTTTTTTAGCCCTTAGTGTTGGATATGCTGTCATGTGATCTTTTATATTCAGGTTGAAATGGCTCATAAAGTGTTAAGTACAGATATGGCTGAACTTGTGTCTTCAATGAAACTTGCTGAAAAATATAGCTACACAACTTTGGCTGCCGAATATAGAAGGTAAATACCTTTATTTTCCCCTTATTCTTGTAAGGATAATATATTCCTTATCCCTTTGCATTTCCGTGTCCTTATTTATCTTCTTATGGTATTGTAAGGTATATAGTTATTGATGTTACAAGCTGCTGCGATAATCAGCTCATAGTAAAAGGAAACAATCCTGCGGCCATATTTGCACACAGAGAAGTGCGCTCGTCTGAGAATGCTCCTAAAAATTTTTCCCTGAAAAAAAAAATACTCTTACAGCTCCCCCTCCCCCTCTGCTGCTCAAAAATAAGCCCGCCGATCTATTTTCATGATCCCTGTATAGGAAAGATTGTTTTCAAGATCACAAAAAAAGCTTTACAACCCATAAAGAAAGCCGACCTTCCACTTTGTAGGTGATGGTTTTTACTTTGCTCGAGTGTTAAATATGACCTTGTACAGCTTAAAGATTAAGCCATATATGCTGTTACGCTGGACTAATCTTTAGGAATGAACAGAGAATCTTACGTCAGATTTGTTGTGTGTGTGGGGGGGGGTTCTTTTTAGTTTTTCCATTTTGGTTGTTTTAAGAACCAGCATAAGGACTGCATCCTTAGGTATTTAAGATACGAGCATTATAGTAAAGAACAAAACACGGTCTTAGTACCCCCCCCCCACAACCCCATTAAGGAAAATTACAGCCACCCGGCTCGAACAACAAGGAAAATCCCTTTTTGCATAGATAGCACTGTTCTTCTTTTTGTGTTTCATAAAATGTGGGTTTTTCAGTCGAGGCTGTTCAGCCCTTTTCCTTTTGACTCATTCAGTGAGTTGAAATGAGCTACTGCAAATGGTTGCTCCTTATTTAACTTGAATCTGAGTAGATATCTTGCAGTAACTGTTTTGATTCTAGGAGTTGAAATATCAGAGGATATACATTGAGTTCCGTGCTCTGTGTGCAGGTATGGCCAGCTAGACTCTTAGCTGACAGTAAGATTTAGGGTGTCTGAAGCACTTTAGCAGTTTGCATTGCAGGGTACGCTGTGCAGACGTCAGTATACTACATTCAAATAGGCAATGGTCAATTGTTTCGTTATTTATATTGGAATGTTTGCAAAGAGGGCTTAGGGAACTGAGCTACTTGAATTAAAAAACTGATATGAAAACGCCTGAAATTTTAGCCCATTTGAGCCATGCAGAATCCTATGATATATTTTAGAGAGGGGCTTATTAGGGAAGGGAGATAAATTTGGTTTATTCTTATTTAACATTATCTCTAATAATCTCCAGCGAAATATGTCTCTGATGGGGATTGGTCTCCCTCTTGGCTGGTCAGTGTTTAGAGATTTTTTTTGCAATTTCATCATAAAGATTATATAAACAAGTATCTTTTGTCATCAAGCATACTTTTTATACAAGTATACTAGTATACCTTGCAATCATAATGAATGTCATTAGCGAAACACAGTATATTAAAATAAAATGCAATTTTGACCCAAAACTACATCTTCATCTGCAATATAATATAGCACACGCAGCCTATCTTTTGACATTAGATGACATAACACACGCATCTTTTGATTAGATAAGATAAAATAAATATCACAAAATTACTATCACAAGCCTCTAAGGGCCGAATTTGAATTTTGAATTCAATTGATAAAAAATGCCAAGAAAAAAAAATTGTGAAAAAGACGGAAACTAAAAAAAATAGCTTTCTTGATGTCAAGACGTCCAAATTGACCTTAAATTAGAAGTGGTGCCTTTGTAAAATTAATTTTTTTTTTCTATTGGACCTTTAACTTTTGCCTCGGCTTGTCTTTTGTCATAATGAAAGACATATCGCCAAACCTTTGTTTCTTTCAATTGTTCAGGTGGTGGGACAAAATCTTCTTTTTGTTCCAGCGATTTATCTAGTCCAGGTTTTTAATTTAACAAGGTATAGAAGACATTGACGACCACCTTTATGTCTTTGAATTGTTCAGGTGACGGGACAAAAATTTCTTCTTTTGCCTTGGCTTGTCTTTTGTCATTAGAAAAGACATGTCATCGAGCCTTTGTTTCTTTTAATTGTTCGGCTGGCGGGACAAAAACTTTTTTTTCTTCCAACGATTTATCTAGTCCAGGTTTTTGATTTTACAAGGCATGGAAGGCATTGACGACCACCTTTGTTTCTTTTAATTGTTCAGGTAGTGGGACAAAACTTCTTGTTTTGCCTTGGATTGCCTTTTGTCATTAGGAAAGATGTATCACCGAACCTTTGTTTCTTTTAACTGTTCAGGTGGTGGGACAAAAACTTCTCTTTCTTCCAACGATTTATCCAGTCCATGTTTTTGATTTTCGAAAGTATGGTAGGTATTGACGACCTTATTTATGTCAAAATCCAAAACCCAATCATCATCGCTATCATTTTCAATTTGTTTGGTTCGTTACACCTCGGCCTATCTTTCGTCATTATGAAATACATACCGCCAAACTTTTGTTTTTTTTAACAAAGGTATGGGGTACGCGGCAGGCTTCTATGTATATATTCTCACTGTTGCTTGTCTTCTAAACGCGGACAATTTGAGCCTTTCTTGATGTCTTGACGTCCATATGGACCGTAAATTAGAAGTGGTGCCTTTGTAAAATTACATTTGTTTTTATCGGGCCTTTAACGTTTGCCTCGGCTTGTCTTTTGCCATTACGGAAGACATATCGCCAAACCCATGTTTCTTTTAAATTGTTCAGGTGGTGGGACAAAAACTTTTTCTTCTTCCAACGATTTATCTAGTCCAGGTTTTTGATTTTACCACATATGGAAGGCATTAACGACCACCTTTGTTTCTTTTAATTGTTCAGGTGGCGGGACAAAAATTTCTTCTTTTGCCTTGAGTTGTCTTTTGTCATTATGGAAGACATATTGCCGAACCTTAGTTTCTTTTAATTGTTCAGGTGGTGGGACAAAAACTTCTTTTTATTCCAACGATTTATCCAGTTCATATTTTGATTTTCAAAGGTATGGTAGGCATTGATCATTTTATCCGTGTCAAAATCCCAAACCCAAGATACAGTAAGCAACCTTCCTCTTCCATTATCCTTCCAGAACAAGTCAGACTTTTGCAAAAGCTGTTTCTAGAAAACAATCTACTAGGTGAATGAAATCTGGCTCAACAAAAGCTAAGGAGAAAGCAAAAATGTGGAAAAGAAGCAAAGTTACAAGGCCAAAAGTATTCCAGCAAGTAAGGTTGAAAAATAAAAATATTACAATATCATCTCAAATGATGAATCAAAGTTTTTGAGTGAATGATGACAGTGATGACTCATATCTTCACCTTGGACAGGAACAAAATGAGCAGACTGCTGAGGAGTATTCGATACTATTGCAGAGGGAGATTATATGAAAGTGGTCTATGAAGGGGAATATTACCCTGGCGTTTTTCAGGTAAAGAGCCATGACTCAGTCAAAATAAGTGTATTAGACATATAAGGAATGCGTAGATGGAAGTGGCCTGAAAAGGAAGATTCCGCAGTTTATCCTCGTGAGGATATTTTGAGGAAGATTTTAAACCCAGTTCCTGCAAAAGTGACAGTGTCACGACCATCCTCTTTCCTCGCTTTTAAAGATTAAAATTCATAAAAGATCTCAGTTTTATATTTAGTTTTTTACTTTAGTTTCCGAAGCTTTATGAACCATTAAACTAATTAATAATTGTATGAGTCTTTCAGTGACCAGCTATGGACCATAGGCTGACTCAGTTTGGACCACCCGTGCCAGGTGGTAAATAGTGAACCATGTGAAGTTTTCATCAGCTAGGGTAACGGTAAAAAGTCATAAATATACTCGCAAAAACTATTCACTAAATACTACAGTTTGGTGTAAAGAAAGGTACAAAATACGTAACCGGTTGCAAGTAAAGTCAATTAAAAAAAACAAGTTGCTCACTATGGACCACTTTCCCATATATATATATATATATATATATATATATATATATATATATATATATATATATATATATATAATATATATATATATATATATATATATATATATATATATATTATATATATATATATATATATATATATATATATATATATATATATATATATATATATATATATATATATATATATATATACTACTACTACTACTACTAACAACTCGTCGCAGCACCAAGCCGCCTGAGGCCAACACAGCTACGCACGCTCCTCCTCCACCCCAATCTATTCAAAGCCTCCCTTTTTACACCCGCCCACGAAGTTCCCATTTCCTTTAAATCTTTCTTTATGACTTCCTCCCAACCCAGACGGGGACGACCTGCTTTCCGTTTAGCCCTAGATGGTTGGCCGAAAAGAACAATCTTCGGCAATCTGTCATCCTTCATCCGAACAACATGCCCTAACCACCTCAACCTTTCTTTCATTATAGACCTAGAAAGTGGTATTGAACCACATTTTTCGTATAGCCTATTGTTTGAAATACGGTCAGTCAGCCGGGTACCCAGAACAATCCTTAAGCAATTTCTCTGGAAAACATCTAGCAAATCTTCATCCGCTTTTCGGAGCGTCCATGCTTCAGAGCCATATTTGACCACTGTCATCACTGTAGCTTCTAAGATTCTAATCTTGGTTTGCAGACTTATCTTCCTATTCTTCCAGACTTTTTTTAACTGTGAAAAAACACCCTGAGCCTTGGCTATTCTATTTTTAACATCTTCACTGCTCCCACCATCTTTACTAATAATACTACCAAGGTAAGTGAAACTGCCCACCTGATCAATCTTTTCATTACCCAATGTCACCTTTTCATCTTCACTTATTCCTAGCCTTAGTGACTTGGTCTTCCTAACATTAATTTTCAAACCAATACTAGCACCCTGAACTCGCAAAACCTCTAAAACTTCATTCATTTTGCTCACACTTTCATCTAGGATGCTTAAATCATCAGCATAATCCAAGTCCAGGAGACTTTTTCCTCCCCATTTGATTCCGTGGTCTCCCATTGCCTTTCCTGTGCTCCTTAAAACAAAGTCCATCAAAATAATCCATATAAAGGGGGATAGAACACAACCCTGCTTAACTCCTGATTTAATACAAAACCAGCTGCTAACCTCATTTCCTACCTTAACCGCAGCAGTGTTATTCTCGTACATAGCACTAATCACTTTAATGTATTTGTCTGGTATACCATACAAGGATAAAACCTTTACTAAAGCTTCTCTATCAACAGAATCGAACGCTTGCTCATAATCTATAAAACTAAGGACCAAAGGTGTTTGAAAACTTAGGCACTTCTCAATTATTAACCTAAGAGTGAAAATTTGGTCAACACATCCTCTACCTTTTCTAAAACCGCACTGCTCTTCTCTTAAAACTTTGTCTACGGCATCTCTCAGTCTAAAAAGTATCATATTACTAAGCAATTTGCTACCTACAGAGACCAGACTAATGCCTCGATAATTACCACACTCACTTTTATCACCTTTCTTATAAAGTGGCTTAATTAAGGTTTTCCTAAAATCATTAGGTACTTCCCCTTTTTCAAAAATCATATTCATAATCTCCAATAACTTATTTCTAACCTCAGAGCCACCATATTTAAGAAACTCATTTACTACCCTATCAGCACCTGGAGCCTTATTATTCTTTAATCCTTTTAGTACTGTTTCTAATTCCTCCTCACAAAACAAATCTTCCTTCACATCCAAGGTATCACAAACTTTTTCATTTTCCTCTATATTTTTTCCTGCAACTCTATCTCGGTTAAGCAAATTCTCAAAATGTTCGGCCCATCTCGCTTTAGCTTTTGTCTTATCGCTAATTGCCACCCCATTCCTATCTTTAACTGGGACAAGTCCGGATTGACTACTACCTCTCAATTTGTTAACGTGCCAGTACAATATTTTACTATTATGCCGTCTAGCTGCATCTTCTAAATCCTCGGCAATTTTATCCATGGCCTCCACTTCACACCTCCTTAGTTCATATTTCAATGCTTTCTCCACTTTCTTTACATTTCTTTTGTTTTCATGTGATCTATCACTCAGATAATTCTTGTACAAGTCCTTTCTCCTTTCTATTAAACTTAAAGCTTTTTCACTAATATTCTTAGCTGCAGTTCTAGCTTTCTTCCCTAATACACCTTCAGCAACTTCACAAATTATTTTTCTAAAATTATTCCAACCATCTTCCACATTATCAAATTTTAAGCCCTCAAGTTTAGTATTCAACTGTTCCTGGAAAGTTTCTCTCAAATTCTCATCCTGGAGTCTACTAACATCATAACTTCCCGGGAGGTAATTACCCTTCCGATATTTCAGCTTTAAATTAACCCTTGACACTACTAGATGGTGATCTTTACTTTTAACATCAATAACAGCACTCCTATATACCCTAGTATCTTGTATTGATCCTGCCAGTCTTCGATTTACTATAACATAATCAATAAGGTTTGCTGTCTTACCATCACGTGAATACCATGTTAGCTTATGAGCCATTTTATGACCAAACACCGTATTGGTTATAACTAGATTGTTATACCTACAAAATTGCAAAAGTCTGTATCCATTACTGTTTTCTTTTCCTACACCAAATTTACCTAAGCTGGGATACCATCTATCCATATTTCTACCAACCTGGGCGTTAAAATCTCCCAGCAATAACATCATATTTCTACCTGGGACCTTGTCTATTTGCTCCTGTAACTGTAAGTAAAATTCATCTGAGTCATTAGTATCTCCATCAGTCGGTTCTACAGGGGCGTATACTACTATAACTGATACCTTGAACTTTCTAGTCATAAAATGAGCAATTAGTATTCTATTATTAATACCTTCCCAGCCTAAACAAGACTTAGCAGCTTCCTTATTCATCATGAGCCCTACTCCCTGTCTATGTAACCCGTCCTTCCTGCCTGAGTAAACAAATTCTATATCACCTAATTTCATGCTTCCTGCCCCTGGGATATGAGTTTCTGAAACTCCTAATAGATCCAGTTCGAATCGTCTGAATTCGTCAGTCAAAATGTCGATACGATAGTCATTTTTTAATGTCGTAACATTCCAAGTTCCAATTTTCATGTTCTTTAAATCATTGAAATTTTTTTCGCCTCAGGAAAAGCAATGATCCCGGATACCAGTGCAGGACGGGGATCACATATCTTCTCAAGTCTACACCGAAGTGCTTAAGCCGGCTTAGAACCAGACAGCAAGAAGTCCCTGGGACCTCCATGAATGGAGGCTTTGTGCAATCCTGGGCCCATCTTGGTCACAACATGGTTTTCAGCGCTTGGCGATGCTCTTCTATCAACAAGAGTTGAAATCCTGCACAGACAATCTCAAGCCTATTACCTCCGACTCATTATATATTCATGCCTACAAATATTATGCTACTACGGGGAGGCAACCCGTAATAGATAAATTAGCTAGGAAGAGGTTTTTCAGCCCAAAGACGCCCATCAAAACATACCAATCCCAGAAGAATTGTCCATTAGTCAGAATCCCGTGCGAATGCTGTGTCGTTTACTAGGCTATAATTTCCTCGAGGGGCGCCACTCCTCAAGTGGGAATAGAGTTGACCGCAAGGTCCCCAGTCTTGCAGGTACCCCGAAAAGGTCGAGGCAGCCCTTTGCAGAGGCCGTTGTCCATAGATCTGGATCTTACGCCCTGCCACAGTTGTCCTCCTATAGAGGATCCTCCCGCGATGGTGTTCTGCATCACCATGCAATTTAACCCATTGCTGGGAGAAGGTTTGCAACTCATGGAACTTGTGGATAAACAAGTGGGCCCTTTTGAGTGTACATTTGAGGGGCCTTCTTCCTCCTCCGCCTGTATTTATGACCCCGGGCAAGGGTGCCCCAGATTCTATTATGGACCCCCAGGGACAAGGTCCCCCCTTGGTCCATGCCTCCTATGGAGGTACCCTACATATCTGTAGAGTGTTCCCCTATCGCCACCTGGGGACATGCTGAATGGCCTGGGGGAGGCCAGATAAACGGATCACTTTTGTTTTGCAAAGGCAATAACTCAGTGACATATTTAACCTACTACTTATAAATATACATAACTCACTGACTAGGCCTATATTAGTTATATACAGAAATATATAACTCAGTGACACATTAAACCTACTACTTATAAATATGTGTAACTCACAGACTAGGCCTATATATGTTATATACAGAAATATATAACTGAGTGACATATTTAGCCTACTACTTATAAATATGTGTAACTGACTGACTAGGCATATAAGTTATATACAGAAATATATACATATACATATATATATATATATATATATATATATATATATATATATATATATATACATATATATATATATATATATATATATATATATATACATATATATATATATATATATATATATATATATATATATATATATATATATATATATATATATATATATATATATATATATAAATATATATATATATATATATATATATATATATATATATATATATATATATATATATATATATATATATATATATATATATTCATTATAATTTGTGCCCTTTTTATCCTCCCTTCCGGCTCTGAGTGAGACTGTAGCTGGATCTAATTTATTCTATCTCTGGTGCCAAGTGTTATATATGTGTTTGAAATTTCAGAGAACTAAATCAAAATCAAAGTTTTAAGAAAAATAAAGTAAAAAAGTTAAAAATTGGAGTTTCTGGTTTGACCTTTCCAGAATTATGCTATAAATCTAGAAGGGATAGAGAATTTCCGATCGGATGTCAGGAAAATATAGTCCCATGTTCTGTGGGAATCTCACGTTTTGTGATCCCTAACAAGATCCTTGCTATCGGATCTACGACAGATCTATTCGTTTCTTGGTTGTACTATTTATTTGAGAAGAAAAAGTGTAATTTTGTAAAGGTAATTAGTTCTAATTTTGCAAAATTCCGAGGGACTTTTCTTCCCTGTTTTACGAAAAATTTAAAAATTGTCATGAAGCTGCACATTTCTTAAATTGTGTTTGATTTTTATTCCTGTTGTTTCTTTGAAAAAAAAATTCTCTGAAAATTAAAAGGTGTTTTTTTTTTTTAGAATTTTCAAAGGTTTACCTCCTATATAAATTTATATACATTGGAGGTTTAACCACGCAACCTATTGCGTAATTAACTATCAAAATATGTGTGAAAATGTATTTTTATATTTTGAAGTAAATATCCAAACTTTAATGGGAATTGTATGTTTTCGTAACATTTTATCTTGAGGGCTGCGTAAAAGGACCGCGCAATTTCTGCACACAAACTAATCCACTGGCCATCTTCTCGTCTGAAATTCTTTTTTTTCCTTTATTGCTATAGATTAAAAATATAATTATATGTATGTTTTTTTACAGAAGTATGTTGGCGGCAGCACAGGTACTAGCGGTTGACGCAAAACATCTACTAGATGCTGTGGATTCAATAAGACTTCGGTTCCCTACTTTAGAAAAAGCCCTAAGGCTTTCCTTGAGCCTAGACCGTAGTCAGAGTCTTGAGCAAGAAACTCCCTGAAGTTTTGGTTTAGTATCCTTCGTCGATTTTGTTCGTTTAGCCATAGTGCACAAGTGACAAAAGTTGGAAATGCTCTCAAGAAAAAACAACCGAGAAGCGTGATTTCTAATGCCTCCATGCATACGTGATTTAAAGCAAAAGTCTCTGAATCCTCTGGAAAATTGATTGAGAAAAAAAAAACCTTCTAAAGCTCTTATTGTCCTGTATTAAAAATATTTGATATTGAAATCAGAAAAATTCAGTTTTATTCCTGTTTCATTTCTTTTTGTAAATATAATGACCACCGTCTTCGCCATTTATTACAGCCCTCCTCTTGATTCCTGGTTACATTCTTGATTCCTGTAACCACTATCCTATAATTCCTGTAACTATCCTGATTCCTGTAACCACTATCCTGTAATTCCTTTATCTATCCTGATTCCTGTAACCACTATCTTCGTAATTTATTACAGCCCTCCTCCTGATTCCTAGTTACATTCTTGATTCCTGTAACCACTATCCTGTAATTCCTGTTTCTTGATTCCTGTAACCACTATCTTGTAATTCCTTTATCTATCCTGATTCCTGTAACCACCTTGTAACCACTATTTTCGTAGTTTATTACAGCCCTCCTTCTGATTCCTGGTTACATTCTTGAGCTTTATAAGAATGTAGCTGCTTTTGTCCGTTTACATTATTTTTTTGGTAATTATTTCTCATCAACAGATTTTTTTATATTACCAGAAAATGCCGATTTAGAAATAAAACTGTGGACTTTTGTATATAGTCTTGGGCTAGACATAGCCTGAAATATAGCCGGGCAGGTAGGACGGGTTGGGGATGGCTGGGACCTGATTGCCACGATAGCAATGATTATTTTCGATAAGATTGTTGAATGAGCAATTGAATGGTAGATGCCTCTTTTTACTATCTGATTTTCGTGTTACAAGTAAACATTGTTTTATTTCATTCGTATCTTAAAGAAAAATACCAAGAGTTCATTTTCAACAGTAAATAAATGGAAAAATTTTACGGGTTTAAGTCAATTTTTCGGTTCAGTGAAACGGACATTTCAATTATAATATAAAACAGAAGCATACAAAATCTTTGTATTCGTCGATAGATTGGTTTTTGTCATTATTCCAACTTAGAAACGATACTAATTTAATAGGAATAACTAAAATTTTTGGCAAATTTATGCTAAGTCAATTCGCTGTTTAGTTTTGTGAAAACCTCAATTCACATGTTAGCCTGGAAATATGGAAATATGGAGTATATAATTATTAATTCTAACGCGAGAACTGCATTGTAATTCTTTCGGTCGGAGGAAGGGGAGTTTGCAAGACTCAAATAGATACTAGGGAGGTGGGAAGGGAATACTGAAGCACAATTTTTGCCTGATTTTAAAGAAATTTATTAATTTTTACAATAAATTCTCTGTATATTGGAATAACAGGAAGGGTTCATGCCCCTCCCCCCTTTCAAATGGGTTCCCTCTCCTTGAGCATTTAATTTGGTCGTAAAAAAAGAAGAAAGTTTGGTTTATTTGGCTTGGCAAAGTCATTGTGAAAATGGTAAAGATATTTCCGAAAAATATTCAACTTTTAGCTCAGATTTTGAAAAGAAAGCAAGTTTAAACCCAGTATCTCTTCCTCTCTCTCCTATATTTATTGTGCTCCTTCTCTCACTTTCAATCCTTTTCTTACTTCCACCCACCCTCTCTTCCTTTCTCTCCCCTCTGTTTAGCCTTTTCTTCCTCTTTTTTTCAAATTTGTTTGTATTGTTATGTTACCTTTACGCTGTGCCCAGTCCTAGATGTAAATACGTTTTCTGCTCATTTACGTGGACATCATGCACTTTGTACATCCTTTTTTTTCTTTGGACGATTTTCCGCAACAGTGCTAGTGGGATGGGGGTTTCAGAAAAAATCTGGAGTGCGATGGTCTCTTTATTTTAAGTATTGTATTTTTATTCACATTTGTCTGAGTATAGTGTGTTTAAATTGTAGTTTTGATCTACACGCAATGGATACGTATGTTTGTAAAAATGTAAAAGTGGGGTATAGTGATGTGTCTTTGTATGGTTGAATGTTTTTCTTCAGTTTAATTACATAAATAATGTTTAATATACGTGGTTTATTTTACTCTACTTCGTTTTATACCAAAGAAGTCTGAATTCCTGACATGTATAATAAAGTTTGTTTACGTTAGTTTTCTCATTTTTATACCATATAGGGGAAAGTCAAGAAAGAATTGAGTATAGACAAATACCTGATTGGAAAGAGTGGTCAAGTACATGAAAGTGACTGAAAATACAAAACCAAATGGAAGGAAATGCGTGCGATGTTTTGATTGTCCAGAAGCTATAATTTTAAACTTGAAACCAGAAATTATTTTCAACTATTATAGTACGCCATAACTATAAGCGCATTAAATTTTCTAATGTGTAGCGACGTTTACCAGATCGGTTGTGAGAATTCTGATTTTACGAGACACTTATGTTTTATTTAAAAATCAGGTTTAATTGAGAAACAGAGGTGAATCATAGTCGATTCCCTCAAACTCTGTAAAAAAAATCTATGTTTAAGAACTAAAATGAACTTTATGTGATTGATGGAAAAAAACAGAGGAGGGGAGGGGGAAGATAACATGGTGATACTTTATTACAAACAATTATCACAGGTTAAAAGAAAAAAAAATGGCTGGATTCGGTATGGCCGAAGCCAAAGGTAACTTTTAATATTCTTATGATATACTTGAAGGATCGACATGTCGACATGTCATTTCCATCTTTATGGATTTCTTCCCAATTTCATTAATCATAAATAGAAATTAGAATGGTTCCAATAAGGTTTCTTGAGGAATTGCACAGCAAAAGGAGCTAGGGAAAATATTTTTGCATTTTACAATTTATGTTCTATTTGAAAGGAACGACAACAATATTTACCAAGAGAGGGTCAAGTTCAAAGCTATCCAGTAATAAAGGAATTGAGATTTTGTGGTCAACCAAGTAAGACGCTTTTTGGAAACAGTGGCGGATCCAGGGGGCGAGGGGTGCCCCCTAACGTTGTCTAAAGTAGTTTAATTTACTTGATTAACGCAAGTTTTCGTTAATTAAGCTTGCTCCTAATGCAAGTTTATTGGATCAACCTATTTGCACCCCCCACCAAAAAAAAAATACTGGATCCGCCCCTGTTCTAAAATGGATTAAGACAAGGTTTAGTACAACATTTGGTTTCTCTGGGTTACCTAATATGGTATGTACCATGTGCACAAGGTAATGAGTACAAGGTAATTGTTTTTCATCAACATTTTTCTTCATAATACCTAACAATGATACCTAACATTGATACGTGTGTTTTTGTCATTATTACAACATGGAAACGATTCTGATTACAAGAAATAACTAAAGTTCTTGGCAAAGTCATGTTAAGTCAATTCGCTGTTCAGTTTTGTTAAAACCCCTAGTCACATTTTAGCCTGGAAATGTAGTATTGAATTATTAATCCTGAGGTGAAAACTGCATTGTAATTAATTTGGGGGTTGGGGTAGGGGGTGTTTGAAAGACTCAAACAGATACTAAGGGATGGGAAGGAGGCAATAGAGTGCTATCTTAAAGTGATTATGAAAAAAAATATTAGTTTTTGTGATTTTTTTTCTCTATGTGTTAGAATAACAGGGAATGGTAATGATTCACTCTTTCAAATGTGTTTCTTCTACTTGAGTATTTAATTTGACCGTTAAAAATGAATTTCAGTCGGTTTAGTTTGGCAAATTGTCGAAATGGTAAGAATATTTAAAAAATAATTTTTAATGTTTTAGCTCAGATCTCGAAATTTACACAAAGATGCAATTTTAAACCTACCCTCTTTTCCTTTCTCTCCCCTCTATTTAGCGTTTTCTTTCTCTTTCTTTCAATTCTCTTTGTATTGTTATGTTACTTTTAGACTGTGCCCAGCCCTAGATGTAAATAAATTTTATGCTTATTTGTCTGGACATCTTGCACATTGTACATTCGCCATTTTTCTTTGGATGATTTTCTCCAGGAGTGCTAGGGAAATGGAAAATAAAACGAATCGGGAGTGTGATGGTTTTATTACAGTCCTTATCCTGACTGTTTCAAATATTTGTATAATAATTTAGAAATAATTTATTTTAAAGCATCGTGTTTTTATTCACATTTGTGTTAGTATAATGTGTTCAAATTGCAGAGTCTATATGCATGCAGTTTATCAGTGCGTTTAAAAAAATATAAAAGTGTGGTATAGTGATGTATTTTTGTAAGGTTGAATTTTTTTTTACAGATTAATTACACAAATATTGGAATATATGCGGTTTAATTTACTCTACTTCTTTTAATACCAAAGAAGCTTGAATTCCTGACGTGTATAATAAAGATTGTTTACGTTAGTTTTCCCATTTTTTATATCATATAGGTGAAAGAGTCAAGAAAGAATGGAGTTTAGAAAGTTACCTGATTGGAAAGAGTGGTTAAGTATATGAAAGTGACTTGAAATGCAAATCCAAATGGAAGGAAATACGTGTGGCGGTTTCGATTGTCCAGAAGCTATAACTTTGAACTTGAAACTAGAAGTCATTTTCAACTATTATAGTATGCCATAATTGTAAGCATATTAAATTTTCTAATGCTTAGTGACGTTTACCAGATCAGTTGTGGGAATTCAAAAAGTGTTCTGAAATATTTTCCGTTAAACTGAGATTTAAACAGAAACAGAGGTGACTCATAGTCGATTCTTTTTACGTTTGTAAGATCATTGTATTGGCCTGATCTGTTTCTGTTTATATTATTTAAATATAAATACAAAGAAATATAATAAGACAAAGAATTAACCAATACACTAAGAAAAAAGTTAAAAAAGTATCAATCAAGCATAAAGATGATTAATAAAAATGTAACACGAATTAGTGAAATAGAACATTTAAAAAAATCCATACCCAGGAGCTAAAATAAACTTTATGCGATTAATGGCAAAAAACAGAGGGGGCGGGGGATAGAATGATTATACTTCATTACAAAAAAACACTATCACATGTTAAAAGAAAAAAAAGCTGAATTCGTATTCCAAGTCAAATACTGTAAAAAAAAACAATTGAAATCAAAATATCAACTAATTTTCAAAATGAAATATTTACGATTAAAGAAGGGCCTCAGGAACGCGGCCTTGCTTGAAAAAATTAATTTTTTTCGTTCAAGTTTCTTAAAACTCTCAGTAACATAAGGCTTATCAATAGAGAACGTTTTAAATTTTTTTTCTCAGCAGATTGGATTCATAATTACTCCTCAACAAATTTTGGAGGCGCAAAGCTTTGCAGTCAGCATCATTTGTTTGATACCCATGGGATTGGAAATTGCTATTACTGGAGCTAGAAATAATGCAAAAGCCAAAACTTTAGAGTTCTGAGTGAATAAGAGATAAGATATCTATAGATGGTTCCAGTAATAGCAAAGGACTGTTCATCTTTCACCAGCGGAGATAGGAGTGGGCTAAAGTGGTAACTACCCTCAAGAGCGGATAGAGTGGAGACGGGTTTGTAAAAGTCTGATAGAATGGTGCATATTAAATCAAGAGTAGTATTGCCTGTGTTAGTTGGGACATTTACAATCTGTTTTAAATTAGAAGTATTACAGGTGGATTCAAGTTTTAACTCTTTTGCATCACATATCAGCAAAATTCCGGGAGCCAGTGTTTAACCCCCGGACGAGACCTCCCGTGGTTCCCCTCCCCCCACGGATAATTCTTTCCATATTTCACCTGGATTATTCTGGATGTTCAATAGAAGAGAAGCTGAAACTTTTAGTCACCTATTTAAGTCAGATGTAATCCTACAGCATTGCCTAAAGTAAAGAGCCATAAGGCCTAAATTAACCTTACAAAAAAACTATCTTAGGGGAAGTCACCCCCTATACATCAGAGTTTGCTATCTTAGAAGTTACATACTTAGTAAAAAGCGGTATCCCAATAGCGTTCTATTATACCAAATATAAAATTGAAAAATATTGGGTTTCAGCCCTGTCGTTTTGACACCCTGACTTCGACCATAAAGGAGCAACACCTTTGCCTCTAATTGTATCTTTACTTCGCAATCGCATAAACAGCTGTTAATGGTTCTTTTTAAGAAGGCACCAATTTACCCCAACATGTGTTTGTGAGTCACAGATAAGGATATAGAGGTTCCGAGAAATAAAATTTTTCCTTTTTATTCAAGCTGCTCATTGCTGGCTGCCCTATTGGATCAATGCCAAACAAGCACTTCAGAATTATTGGGTGCACCGAAAGAAGACAACAAGGTTCCTGAAGACAATATCCTTCAGCTGCTAAGATCAAAAAGTGAAAAGGAGCACAAACAGATAAAAACTGACAGGCTCCTAAAATGGTCCATCCCTGCACTTAAGTACTTTCAATACAATTTGGAATATGACATGTTGAAGTATGATTCTGCCTTCATCTTTCCCCAGATTTCTGGTTTTAATCTAGTATTCAGAAAAACGAACAATATTAATGAGTCATTCAATGCTTTGACGAACACAACAGCAGCAAGACGTATCAATGAACAGATGTGTCTTGGGCCTTCTTTGTTTAGAGAATGAATATTACACACATGTATCTCGGGGATATAAAGGAGCAGAAAATTATAGACTCCTTGAGAATACACATAAAGAAAATATGCTCTTTATCATTAAGGAAGAAGATTCAGTTGAATCCAGGAATGAAATGTTTCTGCGCCAGGTCCAGGAAACAGATGGCTCAGAATCCGTTTGCGAAACAAATACAAACTTAGCCCTAAGGGCTGTGGGGGGGGGGGTCATACTGAAAGACATAATCTCCAGACCCTTGAACTACGTTCAACAAAATAGCTATATCAAAATGTTAATCGGAAGCGCTTGGGGAAATGATGGGAGTGGGGGGGGGGGCATTCGCCCTCCGATCGCTTTTGACAAAATTTTGCTTGAATGTGCTCGGGGAAATGGTGGGCGTGAGAGGAGGGTTAGCTTCCCTCTAATCACTTTCGAATATTAAAAATGGCACTAACCCTTTCAATTTTCAATCGGATGACTCCT
Source organism: Artemia sinica (assembly GCA_027921565.1). Classification (NCBI taxonomy): domain Eukaryota; kingdom Metazoa; phylum Arthropoda; class Branchiopoda; order Anostraca; family Artemiidae; genus Artemia; species Artemia sinica. The sequence goes on from CM051272.1 coordinate 31,370,186, forward strand.
TTTTGAGGTTTCTACGACAACACTTTCTATAAAAACCTTATATACCCCCAGGGCATAAATTACAACCCTTGCCCTGAGGGTTATGGGGGGAGGGATTGTCATCCTCAAAGACCTGATTTCCAGACCTTTAAACTACGTTGAACAAAATGGTTATCTCAAAATTTTGATTGGATGTATTTGGGGAAATGGTGGGCATGAGAGGGGATTAGTTGCTCTTAAGCCACTTTCGACTATTAAAAAAGGCACTAGCCCTTTGAATTTGCAATCGAATGAGCCCTCTTTGAAATTTCTACAACAACGCTTTCTATAAAAACCTTATATAACCCCAGGGCATAACTTACAACCCTTACCCTAAGGGCTCTGGGGGTTTGTTTTCCTCAAAGACCTAATTTTCTCAAAGAGAATGTGCTGAAAACAAAAAAAAATTGGGAGGAAAAAGTAAATAAATAGTCGGGATATTGAGTCAACGGAGAAAAAGCCTTTTCAAAACAATGTTCGAAAGAGTTCTGAATGTCAATACATATTGCCTCACGCTATTATTTTACACTGCTCCTGTTTTCGCATTACCTGAAAACCTTGCCAAACAAATTGAAAGAGCCATCTGAAGATTTGTTTGGACGGGGAAACTTGAAAAGCTACAAATAAAAATGCTATACTTTCCTGTGGAATCGGGCGGAACTAGGGTAGCAGATTTCAGGGTTATACGCAAGACGCTCTTCCTCAGAAATATTTGTGAACTTGTGGTTAAAGAGGAGCCATCAACTGCAATTTTGAGGCAGTGGTTTCTCCCTATAGTGAATGAGGATGCATAGGAAAAGGTGAAAATTTGAGAAAAAAAATTCCGACCCATCTGAGATGGATTGTCAGCCCCCTGAAGAAAGCAAAGGAATTGGGAGCACTGAGATGTGACTTGGGAAAGGAGGAACTAAAGAAGGTATCGCGGGATGTTTTTAGAAGTGAGAAGGAACCGAATTATAGAGCTAGAGAAAAGGAGCCGTTCATTGATTTTCAGTTATCTTTTAAAAATCTAAGTGAATTGCCGTTTAGTTATGAACAGAAAGAGTTTGTGTACTGCATGATTCACGGAATATTACCCTTTAGTGATAGAGTTAGTCGCATATTGAAAACTCAAACGCCTACTTGTTTGATGTGTGGAGGCGAAGTGCTTGACGGACTATTGCACGAATTGATTCAATGCCCCTCGAACGGTGGATTACCCCAAAGATTATTGGAAATATTAGAAAATGAAGGAATACAAACAACGTCTGTAGAAGAAAAGAAAAAAGCTCTAAAGCTGTCATTTTGTGTTAAAGGTAAGCAAAGGAATTATGTGCTGTGTTTGTTAGTGACAAGTGTTAGCATGCATGTGTGGAAAATGCGGAAACGTCAGAAGCAGGTCAAAATTCCTTTGGCGAATGTTTGGCTTGAAAGTTATGTGGATGGCTTGAGACGGAGTCCAGTATGGAGGGAGAGAGTAGACGTAGAATGGATGAGTAAAATTGAGTTTTACATTTGAAAATTTTGATTTAATTGTTTTAAATTATTAAAAAAAAAAAATTGAGGAATTGATGTTAGTATTATTATAAATCATATTAATTTTTTTTTTTTGTTGGTTTTTGTTTGATTTTTGAGTAGCCAAATGGGTATTACAAACGTTTTAGTAGTTTATTTGTTTGTTATAAAAGAAGGATTAGAATGGCGTGCCTAAAGATATTGTAAGGGCACAGCTTTCTACTCCTCCTAGCTTTGTTTTCGGGTTGAGGGAAGGTTGGGAGGATGGAGGATGATGTATAGGTGATTGAGAACAAGGTTTTATGAAAATTATTTGTCTATTATTAATTTATTTCCACGGTGAAAGGGGTGCCTTATGGTAGAAGGGCACCCTGCTAAACCGGGAATGGTACTTTTTTGTGGTTTTGAATTTTTTTGTAGTATACCTTGTCTTTGTCAATTATGTTTGGCTACCCAAATCCAAATTTCAAAAAAATAAAAGTTGTTTTTAAATTAGTGTAGGTGACATTAAAGTTTAAAATTAAGTGAAAAAGATTATTATGTCACCGAGAGGAGAGGAGGTGGGATTTTATTTTATTTTTTTTTAAGACCTAATTTCCAGAACTTTCAACTACGTTGAAAAATGGCAATTTCAAAATTTTGGATTAGATGTGTTTCGGGAAATGGTGGGTGTGAGAGAAGGGTTAGTTGCCCTCCAATTACTTTCTACTATTAAAAAGTGCACTGGCTCTTTCAATTTCCACCCTTTCTATAAAAACCTTATATGCCCCCAGGGCATAACTTACAAACCTAGCACTTAGGGATGTGGGGGGGGGAGGGGTTGTCATCCCCAAAGACCTCATTTCCAGAACTTTCAACTACGTTGAACAAAATGGCCATCTCGAAATTTTGATTGGATGTGTTTGGGGAAATGGCGGGCATGAGAGGGCGGTCAGTAAAAATGAAATTTCCATCAGTCTTGTTTTGGATTTTGAACGCAACAGACCTTCGTAAAAAGTGGATATGTCCCAATACCAAGAAATAAGTCCCGTTCTCTGTTAGAACTTTCCCCACCTCCAATTTCCTTATAGTTTTTGCTAATCAAAAGAAAGCGAGTAAGTCCCATAAGCCTCTTTTGCTCCCCCCACAATAAGATGAGCATAATAATTTTTTGGCTAGTATAATTCTCTACATGAAATTAGCATTTAAAACCCTCTACTATTATGTCAAGGCCCATGAAATTCACATGCCCTGAGTGCAGACTTTGTGCCGCTAGTGGAACAGTGCAGTGCAGCCGGTGTCAACAGTGGTTTCATCCAAAATGTGCAGGCATTTCTATTGAGGAGAGAAAACAATGTGGTGAGTGGCTATGTTTAAACTGCCAGTCCCCCCCGTTCTTTGAATGATGACCCTGAACCACCTTTAACACCACTTTCTCTGCCCCCTGGCTCTAAACCACGCTCTACACCCAAGTCTGCCACAAAACCTACAACCCCAAAATCAGTTTCAAAAAATCAAGCTTCTCAAGTCCCTCCTTGTGTTGACTGTGTTAAACATATCAAACAGCTGGCTGATCTCCGAGCTAAATACAATTCCCAGTTAGAGAAGAATTCAGAGCATGAAGTAGCCATAGAAGATTTGAAAAAACAAGTTGACATTTTTCTCAATGATCAAAAAATTGGTAACGATTTATTCCATGAACGTGATCTTGAAATTAAAAATTAAGTGAAAATATCAAGTCCCATAATTCCCACCGCCTCCTTATGGAAGATGAACTCTACAATCTAGAAAACAATCAAGTGACCCTTAAATCGAAAATCACCAAATTACAAGAGGACTTAAAAAAAAACAAAAACGAAGCAATTATTACTACACTAGGGGATAAATTATCAGAGTTCAGAAAATCCAGCATTAATTGGAGAGTATCCCATGAGAGCATACAAATACCTACGTGCAGTATGACTACTGATGACGCCCATGAGTTCGTGAATAGTCCAGTGACTTCCGGTTTTTCACATAAATTATCAGGTGATAATGAACTAAACAAAAGGATTAACAAGGTTATAGAGAAGTCATTACCAGACGATGACATTGTTATTATTTTTGAAAAAATTACGAAAATGATGGATAAAAGGGAAATAAATATAAAAATAAGCAGAAAGGAAAATGTGATCTGCAAGCTTTTTGATAGTGGTTTCTGCAAGTTTCGCAAATAATGCAAGTTTCTACATATTTGTCATTTTATTTCGGAAGTTTGTGTGTCTGATAAGTGTATTTTTGACCATGTTAGTCTGTGTTCTGTTTTCTCTTGTACTGATAAGTCGTGTACTTTTGCTCATGCATCTTCAGGATAGGAGTGCAGGTTTAAAACCCAACGTTTTTTAGAGCGACGCCGAAAGTATTCACGACCCGCCCCCTCCTCTAGTCCGTGTTCCATTCGACTTTCAGTCTTATCCCCCTGCATACCCGATGCAGAGGAGTACACCTCAGGAATCCATCCCTCGAAACAATCCTCCGCCCCAAAGTACTTACGCGTTCCCAGTCAATCCAACCCCCACAATCACTTCACTCAATTCGGACCATCCCCAAACCCCCCCCCCCCTCACTCATATTCCTCCCAAAAATCCACTTCCTTTCGACTCCGTTCTTCTTCGTATGTCCAAGAATTCGATTGAAAATTGAAAAGGCTAGTGCCCTTTTTCATAGTTGAAAGTAATTGGAGGGCAACTAACCCCCCCTCTCTCACGCCCACCATTTCCCCAAACACATCCAATCAAAATTTTGAGATATTAATTTGTTCAACGTAGCTAAAAGCTCTGGAACTTAGGTCTTTTAGGATGACAAACCTTAGAGCCCTCAGGGCAAGAGTTTTAAGTTATACCCTGGGGGTATATAAGGCTCTTATAGAAAGTGTCGTCGAAACTTCAAAAAGGGCTCATTTGGTTGAAATTGAAAGGGCTAGTGCCCTTTTGAATAGTCGAAAGTTAATGGAGAGCAACTAACCCCCCTTCTCACGCTCACAATTTCCCCAAACACATTCAATTAAAATTTTGAAAAAGCCATTTTGTTCAATGTAGTGGAAAGTTCTGGTAATTATGATTTTGAGGATGACAAACCCCCCACAACCCTCAGGGCAAGGGTTGTAAGCTTTGCCCCGGGGGCATATAAGGTTTTTATAGAAAGTATTCGATTGGAAAATGAAAGGGCAAGTGCCCTTTTCAATAGTCGAAAGTGATTGGAGGGCGACAAGCCACCCTCTCAAGCTCACCATTTCCCCAAACACATGCAATCAAAAATTTGAGATAGCCATTTTGTTCAACGTAGATTAAAGTTCTTGAAATTGATCTTTGAAGATAATATTCCCCCCAGAGCCCTCGGGGCTAAGGTCATAAGCTATGCCCTGGGGGCATATACGTTTGTATAGATAGAGTTGTCGTAAAATCTTCAAAAGGGGCTCATTCAATTCTAAATTGAGAGGGCTAGTGCTGTTTTTAATAGTCGAAAGTGATCTTAAAAACGTAATCTATGGCAGCGTAATCGCGCTGCCTAAGTAAAGAACGATGCTGGCACAATGTATTGTTTTTTTTTTTTTTTTAATAACAGGGCACTTCATATCGAAGGAGTTGTCGTAGAAACTTCAAAAAGGGCTCATTCAATTGGAAATTGGAGTGGCTTGTGCCCTTTTTAATAGTCGAAAGTGATTGGAAGGCAACTAACACCCCTTCCACGCCCACTATTTCCCCAAACACATCCAGTCAAAATTTTGAGATAGCCATTTTGTTCAGCGTAGTTGATTTCCAGATAGAAAATATGTTTTTGAGGAGGACACTCCCCAACAACCCTCAGGGCAAGGGTTTTAAGTTATGCCCTTGGGGCATATAAGAACGATGTTGGTACAATGTATTATTTTTTTCCTTTAGACCAGGGCACTTGGTATCGAAGAAGTTGTCGTAGAAACTTCAAAAAAGGCTCATTCAATTGGAAATTGGAGTTGCTTGTGCCCTTTTTAATAGTCGAAAGTGATTGGAAGGCAACTAACACCCCTTCCACGCCCACCATTTCCCGAAACACATCCAGTCAAAATTTTGAGATAGCCATTTTGTTCAGCGTACTTGATTTCCATGTATATTTCATGTTTTTGAGGATGGCGCTCCCCCACAGCCCTCAGGGAAAGGATTGTAAGTTTTTCCTGGGGGCATATAAGGTTTTTATAGAAAGCGTTGTCGTAGAAACTTCAAAAAGGCGCGTTTGATTAGAAATTCAAAGGGCTAGTGCCCTTATTAATAGTTGAAAGTGATTGAAGGGCGACTAGCCACCCTCTCAAGCTCACCATTTCCCCAAACACATGCAATCAAAACTTTGAGATAGCCATTTTGTTCAACCTAGATGAAAGTTCTGAAAATTAGATCTTTGAGGATGACATTCCCCCCAGAGCCCTCGGGGCTAAGGTCATAAGGTATGCCCTGGGGGCATATACGTTTGTATAGATGGAGTTGTCGTAAAATCTTCAAAAGAGGCTCATTCAATTCGAAGTTGAGAGGGCTAGTGCTGTTTTTAATAGTCGAAAGTGATCTTAAAAACTCAATCTATGGCAGCGTAATCGCGCTGCCTAAGTAAAGAACGATGCTGGCACAATGTATTATTTATTTTTTTGTTGTTTTTTTCCATAACACGGCACTTCATATCGAAGGATTTGTCGTAGAAACTTCGAAAAGTGCTCATTCGATTGGAAATTGGAGTGGCTTGTGCCCTTTTTAATAGTCGAAAGTGATTGGAAGGCAACTAACACCCCTTCCACGCTCACCATTTCCCCAAACACATCCAATTAAAATTTTGAGATAGCCATTTTGTTCAGCGTAGTTGATTTCCAGATAGAAAATATGTTTTTGAGGAGGACATTCCCCAACAACCCTCAGGGCAAGGGTTTTAAGTTATGCCCTTGGGGCATATAAGAACGATGTTGGTACAATGTATTATTTTTTTCATTTAGACCAGGGTACTTGGTATCGAAGAAGTTGTCGTAGAAACTTCGAAAAAGGCTCATTCAATTGGAAATTAGAGTTGCTTGTGCCCTTTTTAATAGTCGAAAGTGATTGGAAGGCAACTAACACCCCTTCCACGCTCACCATTTCCCGAAACACATCCAATCAAAATTTTGAGATAGCCATTTTGTTCAGCGTAATTGATTTCCATATATATTTCATGTTTTTGAGGAGGGCGCTCCCCCCCAGCCCTCAGGGAAAGGATTGTAAGTTATGCCCTGGGGCATATAGGGTTTTTATAGAAAGCGTTGTCGTAAAAACTTCAAAAAGGCTCATTTGATTGGAAATTCAAAGCGCTAGGGCCCTTTTTAATAGTCGAAAGTGATTGGAGGGCAACTAACACCCCTCTCACGCCCACCTTTTCCCTAAACACATCCAATAAAAATTTTCAGATAGCCATTTTGTTCAACGTAGTTGAAAGTTCTGGAAGTTAGGTCTTTGAGGATGACAAGCCCCCACAACTCTCAGGGCAGGGGTTGTAACTTATGCTCTGGGGGCGTATAAGGTATTTATAGAACGTGTTGTCATAAAAACTTCAAAAAGGCTCATTTGATTGGAAATTCAAAGCGCTAGGGCCCTTTTTAATAGTCAAAAGTGATTGGAAGGCAACTAACACCCCTTCCACGCCCACCATTTCCCAAACACATCCAATCAAAATTTTGAGATAGCCATTTTGTTCCACGCAGTTTAAAATGCAGGAAATTATACCTTTGAGCAGGACACTACCCCCACAGTCTTCAGGGCAAGGTTTATAAGTTATTTCCTGGGGGCATATAAGGTTTTTATTGAAATCTTTGTCATAGAAACTTGAAAAAGGGTTATATTGATTGGAAATTCAAAGGGCTAGTGCCCTTTTTCATAGTCAAAAGTGATTTGAGGGCAACTAACTCCCCTCTCACGCCCAACTTTTCCCCGAACACTTGCAATCAAAATTTTTAGATAGCCATTTTATTCAACGTAGTTCAAAGTTTTGGAAATTAGGTCTTGAATGATGAAAACCCCTCCCCCCGACAGCCCTCAGGGCAAGGATTTTAAGTTATGCCCTGGAGCATATAAGGTTTTATAGAAAGCGATGTTGTAGAAACTTCAAAAAGGGCTCATTCAATTGGAAATTGAAAGGGCTAGTACCTTTTTTAATATTCGAAAGTGATTGAAGGGCAACTAACCCCCCTCTCACGCCCACCTTTTTCCCAAACCCATCCAATCAAAATTTGAGGTATCCATTTTGTTCAACGTAGTTGAAAGTTCTGGAAATTAGGTCTTTTAGGATGATAACCCCCTCAGAGCCCTCAGTGCAAGTGTGGTGAGTTATGCCCTGGGGGCATATAAAGCTTATATAGAAAGTTGCTGTAGAAATTTCAAAAAGGACTCATTTGATTGGAAATTGAAATTGCCCTTTTTAATAGTCGAAAGAGAGTGGAGAGTAATTAACCTCCTTCTCACGCCCAACATTTCCCCAAAAACATCCAATCAAAGTTTAGATATAGCCTTTTTGTTCAACGTAGTTGAAAGTTCTGGAAATTATGTATATAAGGATGACAAAGCCCTTAGAGTCCTCAGGGCAAAGGTTGTAAGTTATGCCCTGTGGGCATATAAGGTTGTTACAGATAGAGTTGTCGCAAAATCTTCAAAAAGGGCTCATTCAATTGGAAATTGAGAGATCTAGTGCCCTTTGTAATAGTCGAAAGTGATTGGAGGATAACTAACCTTCCTCTCACGCCCAACATTCCCCCAAACACATCCAATCAAAATTTTCGGATAGCCATTTTGTTCAACGTAGTAGAAAGTTCTGGAAATTAGGTCTTTGAGGATGACGGCCCCCCCTAGCCCTCAGGGCAAGGGTTGTAAGTTATGCCCTTGGGGCATATAAGAACGATGTTGGTACAATGTATTATTTTTTTCCTTTAGACCAGGGCACTTGGTATCGAAGAAGTTGTCGTAGAAACTTCAAAAAAGGCTCATTCAATTGGAAATTGGAGATGCTTGTGCCCTTTTTAATAGTCGAAAGTGATTGGAAGGCAACTTACACCCCTTCCACGCCCACCATTTCCCGAAACACATCCAATCAAAATTTTGAGATAGCCATTTTGTTCAGCGTAGTTGATTTCCATGTATATTTTATTTTTTTGAGGAGGGCGCTCCCCCACAGCCCTCAGGGAAAGAATTGTAAGTTTTTCCTGGGGGCATATAAGGTTTTTATAGAAAGCGTTGTCGTAGAAACTTCAAAAAGGCGCATTTGATTAGAAATTCAAAGGGCTAGTGCCCTTATTAATAGTTGAAAGTGATTGAAGGGCGACTAGCCACCCTCTCAAGCTCACCATTTCCCCAAACACATGCAATCAAAACTTTGAGATAGCCATTTTGTTCAAACCTAGATGAAAGTTGTGGAAATTAGATCTTTGAGGATGACATTCCCCCAAGAGCCCTCGGGGCTAAGGTCATAAGGTATGCCCTGGGGGCATATACGTTTGTATAGATGGAGTTGTCGTAAAATCTTCAAAAGAGGCTCATTCAATTCGAAATTGAGAGGGCTAGTGCTGTTTTTAATAGTCGAAAGTGATCTTAAAAACGTAATCTATGGCAGCGTAATCGCGCTGCCTAAGTAAAGAACGATGCTTGCACAATGTATTATTTATTTATTTTTTTTTTCCATAACACGGCACTTCATATCGAAGGATTTGTCGTAGAAACTTCGAAAAGGGCTCATTCGATTGGAAATTGGAGTGGCTTGTGCCCTTTTTAATAGTCGAAATTGATTGGAAGGCAACTAACACCCCTTCCACGCTCACCATTTCCCGAAACACATCCAAATAAAATTTTGAGATAGCCATTTTGTTCAGTGTAGTTGATTTCCAGATAGAAAATGTGTTTTTGAGGAGGACACTCCCCAACAACCCTCAGGGCAAGGGTTTTAAGTTATGCCCTTGGGGCATATAAGAACGATGTTGGTACAATGTATTATTTTTTTCCTTTAGACCAGGGTACTTGGTATCGAAGAAGTTGTCGTAGAAACTTCGAAAAAGGCTCATTCAATTGGAAATTAGAGTTGCTTGTGCCCTTTTTAATAGTCGAAAGTGATTGGAAGGCAACTAACACCCCTTCCACGCTCACCATTTCCCGAAACACATCCAATCAAAATTTTGAGATAGCCATTTTGTTCAGCGTAATTGATTTCCATATATATTTCATGTTTTTGAGGAGGGTGCTCCCCCCCCCCCCCCAGCCCTCAGGGAAAGGATTGTAAGTTATGCCCTGGGGGCATAGGGTTTTTATAGAAAGCCTTGTCGTAAAAACTTCAAAAAGGCTCATTTGATTGGAAATTCAAAGCGCTAGTGCCCTTTTTAATAGTCGAAAGTGATTGGAGGGCAACTAACACCCCTCTCACGCCTATCTTTTCCCTAAACACATCCAATCAAAATTTTAAGATATCCATTTTGTTCAACGTAGTTGAAAGTTCTGGAAATTAGGTCTTTGAGGATGACAAGCCCCCACAACTCTCAGGATAGGGGTTGTAACTTATGCTCTGGGGGCATATAAGGTATTTATAGAACGTGTAGTCATAAAAACTTCAAAAAGGGCTCATTCGATTGGAAATTGAAATGGCTAGTGCCCTGTTTAATAATCAAAAGTGATTGGAAGGCAACTAACACCCTTTCCACGCCCACCATTGTCTGTAATCTCTCTTTTTACAGCTTTAATATCCTTTTGGTATAAGGCTCCATTTACAGCTTAGATCTGATAAGCTAAAAATTAGCTATTCGTCTTTTTACCTATTTTGGCACTATCAATTGACTCCTGCCTGCACTCTGAATGTTTGCTTACAAAGACTGCCTTCTGGTAGCTCCTATAACGTTTCTAACGTTTTCACTTTAACTTCCCAACTTTTAGTGGTTTTGTCTTAGGTTTCGACTTCAACTTAGGTTCTTAAGGCTAATATATGCCTACTTTAAATTCTTCATGCCATGTTAGTCATTTTTTTGAAAACGAATCCGACATAAAAGAGCAAAAATTTTTTTCCTGTCTACTTGGAGCATTTCTCCAATATTTCTATTAATCTCGGCCCGAGTTAACCACTGTAACGGTGGCTCCGTAGTATTAATGCTACTTATTTTGTACCTATTTAGTACAATTTTCATACTAGTCTCGTTCGGCAAGTTCAATAAGCATGTATAACAGAGTTTAACTGATTCCGTTGAATTTCTTTTCCTTTTAATTTCATCTGGCTTATATTTTTTTTGATTATTTACTTCAATGAAGCCCAAGGGTTTTTTTCAAGTCTTTTTCAGCTTTTTCAGTATTATAGGCCTCTTTTAAGCCTATATTTAAATGTTTCATGTTTTATTCCATAATTTTTACAAGTTTTTATGCTGATTGCCATTCTAGGGTCAAATTCATTAAGTCCTTATTCTTAAGAGGTGGGGGGTGTCTAATTTCGCAACCTGCATTTTTTTACATTGTTCAAATTTCTCTGTCCAAAAGGATTTGTGTTAGAAAAGTACTGCATTTTTTTCAGCTGATTTTTAGAACACTTTTAATTAAGTTTTTCCCCGCATTTGCTAGTTCTCATTTCTTTATAGGAATGTAATTTTTTTTAACGATATCCGGATTTCCACAAAATTGTGTGGTTTTCATCGCAAACACATTGTCTATGGTATTTCACCAAAATAATGGCTAGTTCGTGCCAAATTCTGTTTAGAAATAGGGGTTATCAGTGCCCCTGCGGTTTCCCTATAATCTCTTATATTATTCGCGTCTGGTATTTATCCTTAGTCTAATTTTTACCTTATTTTTATATAGTCATTGAGTGCATTTTTGTGCATTTCGTGATATTTGGGCTATTACCCTGTGCTAACGTGTTTACTGCCCGCGTAAAATTTCCAACGTGCTATTTATTTTAGCACGTAGGATTTATAGGAACATTCAACCCACACCTTCTCCAGCTTGACCTATATTTCTACTATAAGTTTGGTTAGCTTGGTGGATCCCCCCTTCCAATGATAAGACGTTTAGCAGTTTCGTTTTTAAATGCCAATGGTCTTGTCATTGGTGTCTTTCACCTGCAATGTACTCGCCCTGGTTATTTCTGTTAATTGTGTGTCGTGAATTTATTTAATATGTAAAATTATTTATACTTGAGAAAACTTTATTTTTTAAATTGTGACACATTTTTTTCTAAGGCTTCTTGTTTATATATACTGTCCTTATTTGGTAAGTATTTAATTTATTACATTTTCTACTATTTATAAAAAGATTACAGCTAGTTTGAACATGTAGTGGACTTAATGTAAACTCTTGCTGTTTTTCCCATTATAATAATTTAAAAATTCTTCAAAAACAATTTTTTTTCAAATTCGACTGAAAGTGTCACCTCAGAGAGTCAATGGTTAGTAGATGTTTCGCATTTACTTAACAACCAGAGACCAGCAGTGATTGAGCTCACTCCAAATTTGCTAGCTTCCAATGACCCTATTTCAGTAGACTACCGTCCTTCGTTTTGTTTTTAATTATCCCCCAAAATATTTTTTAATATACATATCAGAAGAATTGCCTTTTAATTCTGATTCTAAATATGTATAATTCAATTAGTTTCACTACCCCTATTTAAAAATTACGTGACCTTACTTAATTTCTTTTAAGAAACGTAATTCGTTTAGACAAGTCTTGTCAGTAATCCATTCGCGAGGTTTTGTTTCGTCCCGGAGACAAAATTTTTGCAGGAAGCTATGATTTCACTTTAGATCTGAGCTTATTTCTTTTCTGGGACCTTACGAGTCTTTAGGCTAAATTTTTTTTTGAGTTTCTTTTCTACGTGACGGTAATAATTTTTACTGGCGATATATATTTGAAGGGAACTTTGACGTTATTTACATGCCGATCAAAGGAAGAAAAATATTGATATTTCTTTAGAGGCTCTTTACTCGTTTTATTTTTATTTATTTTTTTCCGTTATCATTATTTTACTCAAATATTAATCGGCTGGGGGCTACACTTGTTCTGACTTTCTCCGTTTCCTTGTCCGAATTTTGGACTCCAAATTTTTGCTTCTCTTCTTTATAATATTTGTAAGTTTTTCTGTGGTCTCTATAGTGTGGTTTACAAGGCTCTGAATATGAGCCCGGTTTTTTTGCATCGTCAAATATCTTTAATCTTTGTTTCTCATGATGTTTGGCCTTTTTCATAAGTGATTTAGCTACTTTTGTTGCTGACGAAGGAACTTGATGCTGTCCTTCTGGTTTCTTTACTTTTCTCCATAATTTCTCTCTTAAGGAGGGTTTTCTTAAGGATGCCCAGGTTTAGTGATATCTGTTCCTGTATAAGAATTATCGGTGTCACATTCTGTTAGCTCGCGTCTGGTAGATGGTATTTGTTCCAAATCCTTTTTTGTGTTAAGACTGTAGGTGAGTCTAATGTATGAAAATCAGATTATTCATTGGTTCCTTCCAATTTTTCTTCCTCTTTGGATTTCACCTTTGGTTTATCACGTTTTAAACCATTATGTTGTGTTTGAGGCTATTCACCACTAGTATCCGATGAGCATCGAATATTTCCTTTTTCTCTTGTTTGTTGTGGAGAGTTTGTAGCCACGCCTGGGCTAAATACTCCTTCCACTCCTCCCAAGCTTTGTGGTCATTAAAAAGGTCATAAAATTCATATGGTCTTCTGATATATACTGGTGAAATTGTTTCCTCTATTTCTTCGTTTGAAGGAATAGGCTCTGATTTCCAAAGTTTGGAAAAATATACCTTTTTCATTCTATTATGGTGTACTACTTCTTCCTTTTCCTTATACTGATGCTTTAGAACATATGTTAAGTTATTTGGTAGAATTTTTACAATCCTGTAGGGCCCATTCCATTTCGGTTTTAACTTTATTGTCCCTTCCAGGTTGGTTTTGTATACGTAAACCCAGTCTCCTAAACAATAATTTTTCTTATTTTTGCTTGTTCTGTTGTATTTTTCTTTTTGTTCTGTTTTCGTATCTTCCAAATTTTCTTTAACTTGTTCCATAGCTTTTTTCATTCGCATCACCATTTCTTGCTTATACTGGTCTGGGTTTTAATATATTTTATCATTTTTTATTTCATCTAAACAAATTCTGGGATCTCTTAGATGTTGTAAAAAAATGGCGTTTCTTTTAAAGAACGTCAAAAAGCCGTATTTGTTGCAAAGAATACGAATGGTCAATGTTCCTCCCAATTTTCATTTTCTTCTCTTGCATGTATCCCCAGCATATAAGCTAATTTCCTATGTTTGCGTTCAACCTTTCCATTAGCGGCTGCCAAATAAGACGATGTAAACCATCGTTTCACACCCAGATATTCCGTAATTTCGTCTAAAATTTGGCTCTAAAACATGGCCCATTGTCGCTAAGTAAAACTTTAGGAAAAATTTCGTGTTCCAAAAATAGGCGATGGACCAAAACTTTCGCAATGGTTTTTGTCTTTTCGTCTTTAATTGGAAAAGCGTATAAATATGAGTTAAAATGGTCAACTACGGTTAGTACACACCTGTTTCCTTTCCTGGAAACTGTTAAAGTTCCTCCTGTTCCCCAAATTTCTATTGAAATTAATTCTCCTACCTCTGCAGGGGTGGGGTAGAGACCTAATTCAGACCTAGGGGTCTTTGGTGGTGACTTTTGTTTGGCACACTCTTGGCAGCTTTATACGAAAGCTTTTAGTTTTGAGTAAATTTTTGGAAAATAAAAATTTCCTTTCAGCCTTCCCTTAGTTGTCGCTTCTCCCATGTGACAGCCAATCGTTGCATGTGCCATCTGTAGAATTTCTCCTTCCAGTGATTTTAGAATTACTGGAATAATTTTTAAGTCATTTTTTCTATATTCTTGCGATGGTCTGTAATATCTTACCAAAAGATTTTTACTTTCATCAAGATCAAAATTATCTGAGTCCTTTAAAAATGTTTAAAGTGCTCTGGCAGTTCCGTTCCTTTTGATAAAAAGAATTTCATCACTAAACAAAAATCATCTTTATCTTGATGATTCGAAATATTTTCATTAGAGAGTATTTCTACTCCTTCCAGTTTGCTCTGGATGGTTGTAATCAAATTTCCTGCCGTATCAGGATTTCGTGATAAATAGTCTGGTAAAATGTTTGTACGGCCCTTTATATATATTGGGGTATATGAATATGCTTGCAGACGTAGTATCCACCGTGTCAGTCGTGCTGAAGTATTTTGCATCGTATGTAGCCAAATTAGGGATTTTTGGTCTACGCTTAAAATGAATTGTTTTCCAAGTAAAAATTTTCGAAAATATTCTGTAAAAACGACAACTGCTAAACATTCCCTTTCAACTGTTGAATATTTTCTCTCTGCCTCCGACAGTGACCTGCTGGCGTATTGGACTATTGATTCTGCTCCTTCCGAATTTATGTTTAATACGGCTCCAATACCGTACACCGAAGCATCTGTTTGTAAGCAGAAGTCTTGTGACAAATCTGGTAGTTTAAGGATTGGTGCCTGTAATAATTGCCTTTTTATTTCATCCAGCGCTTGTTTTGCGTCCGCTGGACATTCGAATTTACTGGATTTTTTCAAAAGGTTTGTCAAAGGTTGCGCTATTTTTGCATAATTTTTAATATATCGTCTGAAATAGCTTAACAACCCACAAACTGATGTGCAGCTTTTTTGATCTTTCGGAGGCTTTAAATTTTCTATGACTGTAAATTTTTCTGGATTTAATGAAACAGTACCCTGGTAAATCAGATGTCCAAAAAACTAGTTTTGGCACTACTATTTATAACTTTTCTGGTTATAATTTTAAGCCTGCTTTTTCAAACTTTTCCAGTATTTTTCTAAGTCCGACCAAGTGGTCTTCCAGGTTGTCATTAAACAAAATTACATCGTCTAAATAAGCCAAAGTATCTTTTTTCCTTCCTGGTTCGTTATCTTTTAACACCAAATTCATTAGTCGACTAAAACAATTTGGACTAAATGATAAGCCAAAAGGCATACGTTCAAATGTGAACGTTCTTCCATCGTCTAAGATTACTGTATCTTTATGCTTTGTTTCTGCATCTAAAGCGATTTGCTAATATCCTGCTATTAAGTCATAACTAGTGTAGTATTTTGTACCTCCTAGCGAATCTAAAATCGTATCAATTCTTGGTAACTTCATCACGTCTTTTACCGTGAAGGAATTTAGTGCTCTAAAATCTATACATAATCTCCAGGTGTTTTCTTTTTTCCTGACTATTACTAGTGGAAAACACAAATCGCTAACACTTTGTTTAATTATTTTCTGATCTTCCATTTCCTTTATTTGGCTTTCTAGCCACGGTTTTAAATGATAAGGTGTTTTATACGGTGACTTTTTAATTGGAGGGCCCTATGTTGATGTTTTGTGCGTGATTAAGTGAGTTAATCCGTAATCCGAATTGTGTCTTGCAAAAGTCCATTTAAAATCCCAAAGAATATTTTCCACCCTAGTTTTTACGTTTTCCGGTAAATGTTCTAAATCAAATTTTTTCAGAAAATCCGTTTTTGACATTCCATACTTTTCTTGTGGTTGCGGTTTTAATGAGGATAATTGTTCGTGGCTAGTGAAATTCACGCTTAATTCTGGACTGTTTAGAGATTTTATTTCTGAATTTGAAATCTTTTCCACTGATCCAAGTTCTATTTGGTTCAGTTTTACTTTATTATTACTTAGATTTAATAGTTTTAAGTATGTTATACCATTTTCAATTTTAATAACTTGATTTTCCACCAAAATCATGGGGTATTCTTTTATGGTGTATCCTCCTATCATGGCGTCCATTGTTTTAACCTTTCCTTCTTTTGTATTTAATGTCGCTAGAACTAGAGCTGTTTTTCCCATTTCTATTGTGATTTTTCCGCTTATTTTCAGGTTAAAATTCGAATCGTCACTTTCCTTACCTGTTCTTACGCAAATTTGCCTATTAGTTTCATTTGCCTGGTTTATGGTTATTGTATCAGATATGGGTTCCCATTCGATCCCATATTTTCTGATAGCATCTACTCCTAGAATACAAGGAAATGGTAGCTGCTTGCATATTATCACTGTTACTGTTATTTCTTTATCCTCTGTGCTAAATTTTAATGGACATTCTCCCAAAATTGTCAGCCTGTGCCCTGTCACTGATGTCAGGGTATTCTGGCATCTGCTTACGCGATTTTTGACACTAGGAGGAAACCTCTTAAAAACTTCCTCTCGAATTAATGATTTAGATGGACCCGTATCTAGTTTTCATGGTAAATCTTGAAAACACTCAATTTTAAAACAACACAAAATCGGTAGACTATTATTATTTGCATTTGTTTCACAACAATCTAAACTATATAGGGGTCTTTGTAAGGAAACAGCTTTGTCGACCCTTACAGGCTTGTTTCTCCGTTTAAATGCCCACTGTTTGGCCAAAAGTTTCTGGGGTATCCCAGTTTTCTTCACCGTTGCTACTTTGACCCTCGGTATTGTTAACTGTTTGCCTCCTGGGCCTAAATTCAGGAATATTATTAGGTGTTTGCCAAGTATAATTTGTTTCCTGCCTTCCTAAATTTCTGCCCCCCTGCGTTTTGAACTGGTGTCTTGTCTTGTACGTCTGACCTTCTTTGCGTATTCTATGCCAGCAATCTGCTGCATAGTGGTTTGGTTTGCTACAATAATATCAATAAAATTTTCTCTTAAATTGTTGGTTTGTTTCCTGGTTACTTCTAAATATTTTTTATTTATCATTGTTGGTTCCCTAACTATCTGTCTTTGGTGGGGGAGGGTGCCCATATTTTCTACAGTTACTCGCTGCTAACCTCTCAAGGTTGTGGAATCTGTCAGCTATTTCCCTAGACGGCTACCCTCGGCATCCGTCAAGCCTTTTTGGTTCACGATTTGGCTCCTCAAAGTTCACCCGCTTCTGTCCCCTTTAATATTTTATACTTTCTTGGGATCCTGTGTTATTTATTGACATCTTATCAAACTTTTTCATAGCCTCGTCAATTTTTACCTCTGTTTCGACTAGTATTATAGCCTGCTCTAAATTTTCAGGTTTCCGTGATAATATTAGTCTTAATAACTTTTTTGGTAACCCTTGGGTAACAGTATGTAGTTGTACTTTCTGTACTGTCTCATCATTTTCGCCTTTCTCTAATTGTAAGCATACGGATCTACAAATTTTGTCGTCATATTCCCTGATACTAGTTGAGGTATTGAATGTCACTACCTCTTTTCTTAGCCTCTCGGAGATGCTTGTTTCTATGAATCTTGTTTTAAAAGATTTAATTAGAGTATTGATCTCCTTGGGCTCTTTTTCCTTAATTGCCTCAAAATGTTTAAGGGCGCTTCCCTTTAATCTGGCTGCAACGCATTGCTCTTTGACCTTATCTTCAAACGATTCAGTTAGTTCTTCGAAATTCTTTAATTTTTCGATAAAATCATCTACATCTGAGATTCCCTTGTATTCGGGTATAATTTTTGCAATTTCAAGTACCGTTGATAGGGAAGTAATTTTTTCCTCTGGTAAAGCCATTTTATTTCTATCTACTATTTTTATGTAGCCCTCTCGTCCCAGTTTTTCCAACGGCCACCAGTTGTGGTAAGGTCGTTCTTATGTTATTTGGGTGATGTAGTCGTAGATGCCTTTATTCTCCCTTTATGGGGAGTTAAACTCTGGCCCTAAGGTAAATAAACTTTGGTAGCGTGTCTTAGGCTATGACCGAACTAATGAGGCTTACCAGCTGGGTATGTTCGAGGGGCTAAAGCTAGATTGTAGAGAGGTTGGCTATAAAATAATACTTTTATTCAATTAACGTATAATAATACTAGATATATATTTTTACTGGGAGTGGCTGTCCCAAGTAGACCACAAGTCTCAGAAAACTACAATAATATATAATAAGATACTTAGACACTTACAATGATCCGACAAGATTCCAAGGTATTTCTAAAAACAACGGACCAGAGGTCAGTCCGGCAGAAAGTTAGTATCAGTCTCCCCCTTCCCATAAAATATATCTTTTATACATTTTTATCAACCATACCTTCCTTTACCCAACCGACGCAATAGCTAGGAAGTGGTGATTTCTCAATTTCCCGTTAAGCAGAAACTTGGCAGGATATATTCCTTATCTTAATAAAAAGTAGTATTTCTAAACTTCGTATTTGCGTTCCGTTTTCCGTTTTTAAGTTTCGTATTCCGTTTTTAAGTTTCAACTTCGCTCTTTACTTCCCTCAGAAAAAAAATTGTTTTTTTTAATTAATCTTTGTTCGTTTCTGATTAAAATTTAATGCAAAAACAACGCTGCCAGGATTTTTTTTATTTATACGGAATAATGTACGCTCGTTTTAAGTTTTAATGTCACTTCTTAATTTCAGTTGAAAATATTCACAAATATGACCTATGATTCAAGTGAACATACCACTCGATGTCAATTTTTAGGTTTCTTCCGAATATAACAATTGTTTTTGGCGCAAATTCAATTTTAAACCCTTATGAAGGGAAGCTGTAACCACTTTGCGTCCTATGTACCATCCTACCTTTTTTATTGTTCTTTTTTATGTAAATAGTTTGTCCATTTTTCTTTCCCTACTCACCTTATGAAAAACTTGCATTTCCCCCTTAAATCAAAGAACAGTATATTTCCGCTATTCGCCGAAACAATTGATAAATAGCAGAAAACAGTCCCTAGAGAATAAGGAAAAAGTAGGTCACATATAGACGTTTAGCAATTAGCACTGAAAATACTTACTAGAATACAATATTTCCTATGCCATATAAGAACACCTAATTTTCAACAATTCACCATTCATATTTTGAACTAGCTAAGTACATAAATTGAAGAAAAAGTTAATTCCATAGATTCAACGACTGATTTTCAACAAAAAATGGTAAGTCTGCTATTATTTTCCTCAGGCTGTGAAACGAAAATATTTTTATTGATAGCTTGTTCTATTCAAATATTTGATCAGATTTACTAAGGCCGCCACTGATGCCATAAAGAATTGCCCCTTCTCTCTCTGAAGAAATAGAATTTCAGACAAAATATCCTTCAAAACATTGAATATAATAAGAAATCACTAATATTCTAATAAAGGGAGTGTGCAGGAGAAGCAGGCTTGCCACCCCTAGTGATTTATCACTATTTCTAGTGATTTTTTATGTTGCCTAGTGATTTTTTTCTAGCTAGTGATTTTCGTTCTAAAACTAGTGATTTTTACCTTAATCTAGTGATTTTTCATGATATAGCGCGTAGATTCATTATTCAATTGGATAAATGATACAACAAGCTAACTATTAAAAAACGCACACACACACAAAATAGTGATTCACTACAGTTCCGTATATGTTCCAGATTAGCGTTTATGCAAATATACCGCCTTTGAAAGTACGTAGATATGAGAAACAGCTTTCTGGCTCTTTTTCGAAATCACCATAAATTTATTTCGCAATAAACTTTTACTTCTAAGACGAACCAAAATAATAGTTACCATTCCTAAATTTTAAAGAGTTCATAGTGAATTCCTCCAACGGACTAATGAGACTTACTAAGGCGGCTGGGAGGGGGATTATACGGTAAGGGTCCTTGTAAATCTCCAATTAAGAGTTTTGGACCATAATTGTTACAATGGTAGCGTTTTATACTTCGAAGCTTTTCAACTTAAGAAATGGCACAAAAGGTGCCATTTTGTGCTGTTTAGCACTTACGGATGACAAAACTGATTAAAACCGCTTAGATATGAGCAATAGCTTTCAAATAAACCATTACACATCTCTCTAAGAAGTTCTGGCAGCCCACTAGCCCCTAGCTTTTTCACTTAAGACATGGCATCAATAGTGCCATTTGTAGCGACATTTGGCAGTTGCAGTTGGTAGGATTCATAAATAAAACGTAGATATGAGATACAGCTTTAATGTGAGCTATTAAACCTCTGTATACGATGTTTTTGTAGCCCGCTAGCCCCACCCCTTGAGAAATGGCACAAAATGTGCCATTTTTGTGTCATATGACACTTGAAGATAGTGGAATTGATAAAAAAAAGCACGTAGATGTGAGAAACAGCTTTCTAATGAGTCATTAAGCATCTCTCTACGATGTTCTGGTAAACCGCTAGCCCTGGAAAAAAAAAGAAAAAAAAGTGAGACTCACCAAATCACCATAAATGTTTCTTTTCGCAATAAACTTTTACTTCTAAAATTAAATGAAACAATAGTTGCTAATCCTGATTCAGTGTCAAATGGTAATTTTTTCTCACCAGACAGTTTTTTTGAAAACACGTTTTTCAACTTTTGATTACAATGGGCTGTGGTTCGCTCTTTACTAGGTTGCAGCTACCGCTGCTTGAAGTGGGCTGTATATTTACCCATCGGGGCGGGGGGTCAAAGAGAGCCATTTGCCCTTAGGAGTGAAATAAATAATGGAAAAAAAGGGAGACACATCAGTGCTACCCATGCAAAAAAGTCATTTCCGTGGTGTTCAAGGTGTGGGACTGTTATTATCCTACAAAAAGTTTTCAACCATCCTGATTCCAATGGTGCACTTTTTATTTCGATTTGACGCCATTTTCAAGGGGTTTCAGGCTCTTTTCCGAAATCACCATAAATGTCATTTCGCAATAAACTTTTACTTCTAAGACGAACCAAAATAATAGTTGCCATTCCTAAATTTTAAAGAGTTTATAATGAATTCTTCCAACGGGCTAATGAGACTTACTAAGGGGGGTGGGAGCGGGAATATACTGTGAGGGTCCCGTGTAAATCTCCAATTAAGAGTTTTGGACTATAATTATTACAATGGTACCGTTTTATACTTCGAAGCTTTTCAACTTAAGAAGTGGCACAAAAGGTGCCATTTTTAGTGTTATTTGGCACTTACGGATGGCAAAACTGATTAAAATCACGTATATATGAGCGATAGCTTTCAAATCAACCATTAAACCTCTCTCTAAGAAGTTCTGGCAGCCCACTAGCCCCTAGCTTTTCCACTTAAGACATGGAATCAATAGTGCCATTTATAGTGCCATTTGGCAGTTGCAGATGGTGGAATTCATAAATAAAACGTAGATATAAGAAATAGCTTTAATGTGAGCTATTAAACATCTGTATACGACGTTTTTGTAGCCAGCTAGCCCCCCCCCCCTTAGAAATGACACAAAATGTGCCATTTTTGTGCCATATGGCACTTTCAGAGAGTGGAATTTATAAAAAGCACGTAGATGTGAAAAACATCTTTCTAAGGAGCCATTAAGCATCTATCTATGATCTTCTGGTAAACATCTAGCCCTGGAAAAAAAAGAAAAAGAAAAAAAGAGAAACAGATCAGTGCTACCCATGCAAAAAAGTCATTTTCCTTGGTGTTCAAGGTGTGGGACTGTAATTATCCTAAAATATGTTTTCGACCATGCTGATTCTAATCGTATACTTTTTATTTCGATTTGACGCCATTTTCAAGGGGTTTCAGGCTCTTTTGTGAAATCACCATACATTTATTTTCGCAATAAACTTTTACTTCAAACATTAACCGAAACAATAGTTACCTCTCCTAATTCAGTGTTAAATGGCAATTTTTCTCACTAGACAGTTTTTTTGAAAACGCATTTTTCAACTTTTGATTATGGGCTGTGGTTCGCTCTTTACTAAGTTGCAGCTGCCGCTGCAACCATGATAATTTTCATTAAAATCTAGTAACCATAGTAACGCTCTTTTGGTAGCCATTTCGTTTCCTGTTTTTCCATCTCTTTTTTCAGAAAATTTCACATCTCTGGGTCATTGAACATTATATCTCGCATGAAAGCTGCAAGAGTTACTTTTAGTATATGCAAATGGTCTTAAGGTAACCACAAACCTAGTAAGTGCACATGAAGCTCGATGCAATCTTTTCAAGCCTTGTTCTCATGTCTCCAAATACCATCAACATTTGATTTCGATCGTTCATTTTAACTAGGGTGATTCCCGGTGACGGAGTCAAGCTTCGGTAAAGAAGAGGGAGGGCCAAGAAATAAAGTTTCAAATTCTTATGTCTTGGGCACTTATGTAGACAAGAGTGTCACTACCATCTTTGCTTTGGTGCGAGGGAAGGAGTAAAAAATATGCTGACAAATCAAAACCAAACCATGCTGAGGATTTTTTTAAGCAAGTAAAAATATACTCTGTCAAAAAAAGGAAATTGCAGAAAAGTATTACTACAAATTGTATTATTCTTTGCATTAATTTCTTTGAAATATGTTTTAAGGAAGTAAGTTGTGTAAAAACTGCTTCTGTAGTGCAAAGTGTCTAAAATTAAAAGAGGAAAAAATGAGCATTTGGCTTGAGAATGTCGTTTGCATATTTGCTGAGCCAGTAAAATTTTTTAAATCTAGCATTCTCGTCTTTTGGAATGCGTCAGCCTATCTACTTTCTTAAAAAAAAAAAATGCGACAGAAGACTGGAAGTGCAGATTAGCGCATTTGTCTCTTTTTTTTGTTTTCAAGGCCGGTATATCAGGGGATCCAAAAAAAGAAAAATGGGACATAAATAGTAGTATACACAGTATTTCTCGATAAAGTGCCAAAATGAAACAAATATTGATAAATAAACTTTTAATCTAATTTAAAATAGAAACGAGTAGATTATCCTGCTTCCAATTTTCTAGAAAACGGATGGCCTGGACGAGCTATTAGTGATGAAGACCGGGCGAGAGTGCCAGAAACTGAGAGAAAGTTATGAATTTATCGTTGGGGACTATTTTTTTCTATTATATATGGGGTGTGTATTTGGGGGGTCTGTTTTCATTTTCATTCTACCTTTCTTGTTCAAAGTCCATGGCATAATATACTGCTTAGAAAAAATAATAATGAACAGTATCCATGTTCTAGAAAAGTAGCAAGGAATTAACTGCTTTTAAAAAGTAAGTTTTTGTTGAAACTAGTGGTGACGTAGTTGCATTACGGGTATCAAAACATACCATAAATTATACCATGTTTGGGTAGAAAGGATAGCGCAAAAGTACCGCTTTTTTCGTCGACCGACAACACACTATATACCGTTGAGTGGCAACACTGGCCTACACATCAGCAATCCATTAGTTTCTAAATTAGGCTATCTTTAAAAGCCTAAATCAACTTGTATCAAGAGAGTATTGATTTAAGACGTCAAAATGAAAAAAGACGTAAGTATTTCGCATTACAGATTTGTTATTCGGTTAAAATATCTAAATAGGCCTAAGAAAAAATCAAGGCTACTGAAGGGTTGCCTGCCTGGTAAATAGGCCTATTTTGCAGTTCATATTAGTGACTTAGAAATAAATTGAACATACCACTTGATACATTTTATGTTTCAGGGGGCTTGCTGAATTATAGAGTTTTGTCTAGCCTATTAAGTTGCAATGGTCAGTAAATTTTTCAAATTGTTGGTGAGTTCTACCCATATAAAACTTCCCACAAGAACAAGGAATCTTATACACCTTTCCTACTAAATTTCCCTGAGCTAAATCCTCCCCTGAATTAAGGAAACTACCTATTGGTCTCACCAGTTGGAAAGATGTATCAATGTTATTGGCTATTTGCACAAAATTCATTTAGCCTAAGCTTCTCTCCCAAACCAGGTACATAGGCCTATGGCAAAAAATGAAACTTTCAGACAAATTTAATTCTGGAGACTTCAAAAATCTAATTACCTTACTATTAGGCTATGTTTAATACATCTATTTTTCTATTAGGGTAAGACACCCAGTAGTCGGCCACCTGCCTATTCTTGGACAGAATGTAACTAACAGGGAACCTAGCTCTTGGCTAATGTGCTAGAAAGTTTTTATGCACTACTATAATACTATAAAGGAAGTTTTAATGCACTACTATGGGTACTATTAGATATCCATATGGATATCTAAGTGACCAGGGAAACCAGCTTTGTCTTTGTATAAAAACTTTCTAAGCACATTAGCCTAGAGCTAGGTTCCCTGTTAGTTACATTCTGTCCAAGAATAGGCAGGTGGCCGACTACTGGGTGTCTTACCCTATTTTATCAATGAACTTAATTGGGCAACTATTACAAAATAAAATATCCCTCAAATACAACAATTCAGAATCCCTAGGAACAAATTCTAAAAGTTCTATCCACTAGTGAAATCACAACTCCTTGTTTCACCAAAACAGGGTGGCACAAATGAGAATTTAAATATCTCATTTTGCATGGTCTTTCTGTATATTGAGAAATGTAAATGGTAATCTCTTTTAGTTATTAACATATCAAGAAAAGGCAGTTTGTCATTTTCCTCAAAGTCCACTGTAAATTTTATGTTTTTTTCAAAACTATTTAAATGTTTACAGAAAAGGTCTAAGGTATCTAAATTGTGTTTCCAAACACAAACTACATCATCCATGAACCTGCCCCAGGAACAAGGGGAGAGTCTAAAACTGTGTATAGCAGAAGTTTCAATAGAATCAATGAAAAGATTTCTCAACAAACGAGAAAGGGAGATTTCTCAACAAACAGGTGTTTGGTTTGCCTGTGCAGGCAAACCAAACACCTGCTTGTAAAATTCTCCTTTAAAACAAAATAAATAGAATATTCATTCACCAGGATAACTAATTTCATTATATCCAAACTAGCCAAGGTCACATATCAAATCAAAGTGCTTTTGTAATTTACTCTTTAATATATCTTCACACTTTTTTACATTGCAATTTGAATACATGAAAAGAACATCAAAACTGCAGAGAATTGAATTCTTCTCTAATGCAAAATTTCTTAATTTATTAGTGTGATCAGTCAAATTTTTCAAATATGATTTTTGTGTTCCTAATAGAAGACACAATGCCACAGACAACCACTAAAAAACTCAATGAAAAAGAACAAAGCAAGACTGCAGCCTGTAGAAAGAAAAGATAAAAAACTAAAACAACACAGATATTTTGCCTGTATGTAAACAAGGTGCCTTCAGCACAGAAGAAACAAAGATAAAAACTAAAAACAAATAAAACCACCACCAATATTAATAAAATGCAATTGTTGCAAATGATCCATGTAGGTCACAGTAGCTAATAGAGCTATTTCATTGAGAACATCAAAGCAACTGAGTAAAAAATAGAAATAAAGTTAATTATTCTGTTGCAAAATAATTCTATTGTTAGCTAATTATTGAAGCAATTAATTATTTCATGCTTCTAAGATGTTGTAATATGCCCTTGTGAGAAACTTGGATATACTTGGTGTCTTTTGATTTTGTTCAAATTCCTTAATAACATTCTCTGAAAGTTCCAACATACTCTCCCCTTTTTTCCCTGCAACATTGCACATACACTCTTTTGGTGTATGTGCACCAAATGCACATACACTCCCCTTTAATTTCCCTGAGAGTTGAAACTTTATACCTTATTCTGTTCCTGAGATATTATGTTTATGCTGCTTTGATAACCTGGATGTGCTCAAACCTTCTGAAGAAATTTACATTTAGAAGGGAAAAAGTATTCTTAACTGTGTTGATGGTTGTCATTTGGTACATACTGGCACATGTCACAGCCCAGTATATATCATTTTTCTTTTTGTACTATATACCAGATGACACACATTTACAAAAATCAAGCTTTTTTTTCTGAATATTTTGTCACAAGATTGCCATATAACATGACAAGATAGTTTGGCTTTTGTTTGGTACCACAAGCATTAAATTATGTGGGGGAGGGGGGATATTTCCCATACTTTGAGGTTGGTTAACTCAAAAACAAAAATTGTACCATACCAAAATAGTTGGTTTGGAGGGTTGAACATCAAACTAACTATTGTAGATGGTGTTTATCAATTTTTTTTTAGGTAATGGTGGATTACAGAAAGGCACTGACACCTGCTATGTACTGTGTCCCAGTATATGCCACTCTCCCCTAACTTCTGTACTCTAAACTACAGAAGAATGGTCCCCTTGATCATACCTATCTGTGGTCACTGTTACCAAGTGGGCTTAAATTGCATCTATCCTAGCACACTCTCTGTTGTATTGCATGTCACTGGGCCATAAAACACAGTCACAACCCTTTTATATTTTGTGTAAATTGTTTTAAGTGTCATCTCAATAACAGAGCCAAACAGATCCAACATTGGACCTTATTTTGCTCAAAAATGTGAATTAAGGTAATTATCTTGACTACATTTTATAGCTATGATTTAAGATTAACAAAAACTACCACTGCAATGATTCTGGTATTTTTCTATGCCTTCCTCTCTTTATTTTCTGTTAATTCTGTAGAAGCCAAGCAATCTGCATAATTTATGGGTATAGCCTAAACCTAGAATTGGGACTGTTCTGAAGAAAACATTTTGAGGAAACAATTTTTGATTCATAGTATGTGGAATAATTGATATAATACATCTTGACTGAATTTCCAGTATACCTTACCCCCCAGCACCCTCCCCACTGACTTGCAAATATATAGCCCAAATCAGAAATATCCTATGTGTTTTTCTGTCTCTTGATTTTGTCAGCATGGATTCAATTTGAATGTACACAGTTTTAAACAAGAGTCACACATGGCCAAATGTATAGAAAATATACAATTCAGACTGTATATTTGCACACTAGTGGGGGAGGGGTGGTGGTGGTAAAATTTAGTGGAATTTTAGGTAAAATATGTTAACTACAATTATTCTGCATATTATGAAGGTCCAAGTGAAAAATTTGGCCAGAGTGATCAAAGACTTGAAAACCTAATTAGAGCAAAGCCAAGACAGATAGTCTTTGTGAGAGGCATAGCTTTTTAAAGTCTTATAAAAAATGATTATTTTCACTTCTTCATGATAAACTATTAGCATGAAGCAGAACTAAGAACAATAGACATGCAGTAAGGGCAGTGGCGTTGTTCGGGAGGGGGGAGGGGGCAGATGCACCCCCAATAATTCAGAGAAAAAACTGTATTTCATTAAGTAACTTTAAAACTGTTGCTCATTTTAAGCTTCAAATTTGCTCTTCACTTTGACCAGATAATTTTTTTAATTTATCCCAGCTCATTTTTAATATAAAAAACAGGAAAAATAGTGGTCCATTGCACTTCCTCATTAATATTTATGCAAATATACTTCCTTTGAAGTCTTGTCATCAAGGAAATAGGTCATCTACTTCTTATACAACCTTAGTGTAACATCAACCTGGGAGAATTTTGCTCTTGTTGGTAGGTCTAGTGTTTGAAACGCATTATAGTGAGAAACAAGTTCAACTGATTTCAATATCTGCAATAGACTATGGTATGTTAATTTGCGTTTTAAGCTAGATTAAGCAATTATTTGATAATTGGTCTAGGCTATCCCATTCTGGAAATTCCAAGACAAACTCTGGAACTCCTGGAAACACAACTTAGACCAAAAGGCTTCAGAAATTAAGACAAGTGATGAGTCAGTGGAATCATTATCTAATAAGATTACTTCAGCTATCATAGCTTCTTCAGAAAGAATATTTGGTTACAAACAACCTCATCCCAAGAGACAAAATTCCACTCCTGGATGGAACAATAAATGCCAGAAAGCCTACCTAGAGAAGAAAAAGAAAAAAATAACTTCTCTAGATACCCCTCAATTGAGAATAAAATAGTTTTCAAGCAAAAGACAGCAGAATTCAAAAAGACACTAAAGACTGAGACACAAGATGGATGGAGAAGGCTCATTGAAGACACATTTAGCCACAACACCCCTGTTTGAGAGCTTTCTGAAAAAGTTTCTGAATGTAGATACACCATTACAGTTCACACGCCATCAACTCAGTCTAAAAAACGGTACTGTTCCATTTTCTCACTTCAGCTTTCAGGAAGTTAAAGACACCATTTCAAAGCTCCAGCCTGGTGCAACTGGCCCTGATGGAATTCACAATTTGATGTTGAAAAATTTGCCAGATACATTTGTGCAGCTACTGACAGAGTTATTCAACAGATCTGTCATAGAGTCATCAATACCATCTGAATGGAATAAGGCAACAGTGATCTAACTTATCAAGGCAGGAAGACCCTAAGCTGGTTGATTCATACCGCCCCATATCACCCACCTCTTGTGTTGCAAAACTAATTGACAGGGTAATAAAACAAAGAATTTTAACCTCATTATCAGACCACATCCATATTGACCAGCTCGGATTTCTCCCTGGAAGGGGCACCACAGATGCCTTAGTTAGACTAGAGCATCTGATCGAACAAAGCTTCAAAAAAGGAAAAGCAGTTCATGTAATTTTTTTGGACATGGAATCAGCATTTGATAGAGTAGATATGAGGTAACTAATCAGAAAGCTATCTGTTAATGGCTTACCAGACCTACTGGTAAATTGGATCCACCAATTTTTGATGGATAGGGAGGTTCAAGCCTCCCTGGGGGGCTCCTTCTCAGAGTTTAAGAGGAAAGCCTTTGACATTGGACTCCCTCAAGGGGCTGTTCTAAGTCCACTTCTCTTCTCAGTTTATTGTCATGATATTAGCCTGGAAAATGTCCTTGGAGCAGAGCTTTTTCTGTATGCTGATGATATTGCTGTTGCAGTTGTGGGGAGAGACCCTTTATGCTTACAGTCAGCCTCACAAAAAGCTGTAGATATGCTATCAGTTTGGGCAAAAAGTAATAATATGGTTTTCCCCAGCCATAAGTCACTTAGTGTGTTTTTTCCACAAAATGCATAACCTGGATGCTTTCAAACCACTGGTGCAACTGAATGGACATGGGATTGTGGTTGCAGAATATGCACACTTTCTGGGAGTTGTATTTGACCAAAAACTGACATGGAAACCCCATCTGGATGAGCTGATTGGCATTCTCAAACAAAGACAAAACTTCATTAATGCTCTCTGCCTTGAAAGAAGAGGAACCCCCACAGCCTTTGCTTCAACTATTGTCAAGTCAGTGGTGATATCCAAGATAGACTATGGATCATTTATATATGGATGTGCCAAGAAATGTCTCCTGAAGAAACTTGACACTACCCTCCATGCAATCTTATGAAGAGCCCTTGGCTGCCTAAAATCAACTCCTATTGCAGCTATGTACTGTGAAGTGGGGATCCAGTCCCTTTACTCTAGAAGAAAATATCTCATTGCAAGATATTTTGCAAAGAAGATAAGACTCAAGAACCACCTTATCTAAAAAGGAATCATTAGCCACCACAACCCTGATGTCCGCTACAAACCAACAGAGATGCCCTCTTTTCAGAGATTCATTTGCCTTCCTGGCATTGAAGAGTTCATAGAGAATGGCAAGCTGAGTGTTAATTTGGATGATGATTCTCCCAGCGCCTCCGAAGGGATTGGGGAACTGATTATTCCTGAGATCAGCATTGGAAAAAAGGAGGACCTCCCCAAGCACTGATGAAAATCATATTCCTGGGAAAGTTGGCAGAATACCAGGACTGCATCCAAGTTTACACAGATGGCTCAAAGACAGAAACAAAATGCAGCTGTGCAGTAGTTATACCCTCCCAGGGCCTGTCTCTTTCCTACTGCTTACCGTCATACCTGACAATTTTCTCTGCAGAACTTGTGGCAATTAAGTTTTCTCTTCAAGCCAAACAGAGACCAAATACCAGAAGTATATTGTTTGCACTGATTCACTGTCAGCTCTGGATGACCTCTCACACCAGCAACACCAACCAAGAAATGTTGCCATGGAGATTGAAAATCTGGCTACACAACTTGCAAGAAAGGGTTTATCAGTCCTATTTATATGGGTTCCAGCACACTGTGGCATAACAGGAAATGAATTAGTAGACCTGGCTGCAAAACATGCCTCCCATCTGGGTCTGATCACTCAGACCCCTATTACTGGTCCTGAATTCCTGTCTTCAATCAGTTCAAAAATTTTGGAGGAAGAAAAGGCTTGGCTCCGTTCTTTCCATACCCAGCTCCTGGATCTCTATGGTTACAAGCAGCCATCAAAAGAAATGTACCTCTCATCTTGCATCCTTTCAACTTGTCTCTTTTGTCTTAGATATGGCCATGCCAAGACAAAATCAACACTATTCCATTGGAAAATGACCCCTTCCCCCAACTGCAACACATGTGGAGTGTATGAAGACATGCATCACATCATCTTCAACTGTAGAAAATATGAAAAGGAGAGGGAAATACTAAGGAATTGCTGTGAGAAGGCATTTAAGGCGTTTAAAATGCGCTCTGTTCTGGGACATCACATGTCTCCTCCTTGGGCTAGACAACTAAGCACAAACCTTTTGGGTAGATTTGTTAAGACTACTGGTTTGGTTCATTCTCTTTAAGATTTTTTTACCCCTATATTAGCTCATTTTAGAGTCATCACACTTAGTGTATTTTTTCTTTTTTTATCTATGTTTTATCAGCTTTTTTTTAATAGTTGGCGTATGTGACAGGAATGATGTGTGTATTTTTTCTTTTTTTATCTATGTTTTATCAGCTTTTTTTTAATAGTTGGCGTATGTGACAGGAATGATGTATATTTGCATTATTTATTTAATTGTGTCGTAAATGTATTTTAATTGTTTTGTGACAAAGCAGTGCTGAATTACTCTGATTCTCGTTTGTCAACGCAGGCATTTGCTACAGGTGAATAACCCTCTATCAATAGCACAATAAGTGATACCTGATGTGGCTCAATGAATATTGACTGAAGTGACACCCAAGCAAGCTAGTGATTACAGAAGGCACAGAATAATCGAGCAATACGAATGCATATGACTGATTGGTCAAACCCCAAACAAACAACAGGCTATCCCATAGGGCAGTGTCAAAGGAATTCAGACCTACAGAGGTCTAAGAACCTAAAATCGCGAATATTGAATGGTATTGGGCTTTTCTTGCTATAGAAACTAGTTCCAGTGGCGCCAATCATTGGGGGGAGGGGTATTATTCTCCTGGATTCTCCCCATCCCTTGATTTCAAAAAATAAGTTTCTATTTGGTATTTGCATGGCAGAAAAAGAAGAAGAAAAATGTCCTCCCTCCTTAAGTTTTTTATAAGTATAGAATTGAAGTGGTCAAGAAGGAAATATGTTAAAAAAACAATTCTTAGATCTACTTCATAATGTGTAGAATAATTGTAGTTAATACATTTTTACTGCAGCTACACTATAGTTTACCCCCCCCCCCCCTAGTATGCAAATATATAATCCAAATTACACCCATGTACTTTGCCATGAGTCACTCTTGTTTCAACCTATGAAATTAAATAAAAAAGATATTTAAGATATTAAAGATAAATATTAAATTAAAAAATCAAGTTTTTTTGACAAAAGTGCACGTTCTGGGTGTTATATGGCACTTTATGATTGCCTTCACAGCTCAGAATTAGCTAGTAAATGTGCTTTTAGAGGTCCTGAATTGCCCTGGAAACGTAAAGTTCCTTAATTTCGATTCCTTAATCCATCCGTCCATGCTTCTTCATATGGCAATTCGAGGCGTAAACCCATCAGTTGTCCTTGTTCTCAGGGATTTATATAGGAATCTAAGAGTGCGTTTAAAACTCACATCCCGTGATTCCCCCGCAATCGGCTCTTAATCAATCCCGATATAATCGCATTAGTTCTCGTATGAGGCCAAACTCTTCAAATGCCTCTAATATGCTTGTGGTTCCTCAGTACCCCATCCTCGTTAAGAAAGGGACTAGACAAGGAGCTATCACTTCCCCAACTCTGTTCAATGATAGTGTCCTGGATGCTCAGGCAAAGTGTCTTCCTTCATGCATTCTTGGGAGAATCGATATGTCTCTTATTTGTTATGCTGATGACATCTTGAATCTCAGCCGTACGATCCAGCGCATTGAGCAGAATTTCAAAATCCTCAAAGATGAATATTCAAAAATCGGGCTGTCTTTTAATCCTGAGAAATCCGAAGTTATCCTTTTCAATAGGCGAAATCCCTCTACTTCTCTTCTAAATCTGGACGGTTCTCTTGTTAAACCCAGACACCATATTACATACCTGGGCCTTCCAATTGGCACATTTATAGACCACACGTCGTTTGCTGATTTCTCACGTTGAGCGTAAAATTAGCATTTCTGACACTGGAATTGTAAAAAGCAAACTACGTTTCAACCGTTACCTACTAGCATCCATTTACAACGCCACAGCCCTTCCGCATCTGCTTTACATTGCTCCTATCTGGAAATTCTTTACAGTTACAGATAAAAAGCACCTACACTCAATCTTCTTCAGATTTGCTAAATATGTTTTACATTTGCCCCCTTGGACAAGAAACCATAAAATTATTCATTTGCATAAGCTAGCTGACCCTAATATTAGCATTAATAAATCTCTATCCCGTTTTCAAAGTAAGTTTAATCATCCATGGTCACCAATTTGTTCACAATAGTTTGTTTGTGTTATTGTAATGTATGTAAAGAATTTTTTTTTCTCTATCTTTTTGTTACTTTAGTGATTACTCCGTCTATGTACCTTTTTTGACGGGAAATAAATGAATAATAATGATAATTAAAAAATCTCTATCCTGTCCTGAAAGAAACTTTCATCATCCTTTGTCATCAATAGTTTGTATGTAATGTGTAATGTGTGCAATTAAGAGTATTTTTTTTCATGTATTTGAAGTGTGTTTGTGTCCTTTTTTTCTTTCTTTAGTGATTACTCCGTCTATTGTACCTTTTATTTTACGGCAATAAATGAATAATAGTAATAATAATAGTTCCAGTGAAATTAGGTGGGGGTGCAACAGTTCCATATGAGACAGCACAAGAGTTTAACAAATATAGTGTTGTATGATATTATTGGTGTTCTAAATACAGAGATTGAAAGTAAGCTAGAAGAGAACAGTTTGGGAGGTTTGAACAACTTAAGCTTAATGCTAGGTGCAAAGCAAATGAACAGAGACAGTGTAAGCTTTATGTGTGAATACTATAAGCTCGATCTTGAATGCTGCATGTCTGAGCTGCAGTGTTTTTACGGAGTTAAAGATATGAAAAATAAAAACATTCTAGAAAGAGCATCAGTTTTTGCAAAAAAAAATACATAAAACGTGTGTTTCCTGTGACATTTGATCTATTTAAACTGTACTTCACTGATCCTATGAATTCTGCATTGTGTGGAAGATCTTTTTCTTGCCTTTGACGGTTGAAGACATACTGCCACAACACCACAGGGCAAGAAAGATCATCTTCACTTGCACTGTTGGCAATTGAAACAGAAGTACAAATTGACCTTGATAAAGTGATAAAGGAATTTAACATAGAAAAACATAGACAACTACAATTTTCGTAACGTCTGTGTAATACAGAGCCAAAATATTGATTTTTTTATTCCAGGATTAAGTGTGTATTGGACGTTTATTTATTTTTTATTAACGAATGGGTCACAAAAAAACAACATACAAATCTCCATATAATGCTAACAACATAAAACTGCTTATAATACCAACAATATCAAAATAGGTTGCGACGCATATTAGCGTGTTTGGGATAACCCAAACACGAAAAAGAAACACTTCTACTACTTATACACTAATACACTTCCTCAGGAAAATAAAACTTTCTGACTCCTCCTCCCCTCCCCCATCCCTACTAAAGAATTAATCAACATTCTAAAGATAATAAATTTTTTTACAGGGAACTTAAAGGAATCCCACACTCACACTCTATGATTCATCATGCTTCCTTTCATATACCAACGATCACCTCAATCAACACACAAGAAATTTTTTTTTGTACATATATTTTATGTGTACATTCGTCTAATTTTGAAATATCATAAGATTCATCTTACAATATAATATTAGACATGTAATATTTGATATGTAATAAAACTTGGAACCGACTTATATGTAATAAAACTTGGAACCGAATTATCCTTTATTTATTGCTTTTGCTTTATGTGACCTGCTTGTTTCAATGCTATCTTTTAATATAAAGCAGCGAACCCACTACCAAATCAATTTAATAAAAGGTCATAAATAATATTTGGTACTGTTCTATTATCTGTAAAAAAGGTGGGAAGTGATG
Organism: Artemia sinica; assembly: GCA_027921565.1. Lineage (NCBI taxonomy): Eukaryota > Metazoa > Arthropoda > Branchiopoda > Anostraca > Artemiidae > Artemia > Artemia sinica. The sequence goes on from CM051272.1 coordinate 31,404,592, forward strand.
TTTGGTTAATGCAAATGAAATAAAACACAATAGGATAAAAATACAATAGTTTAGAAACAAATTTTGGCTGTATATTTGCACATTAGGGGGTGGGGGTAAAGCATAGTATATATTAAATAAATAACCTAACTTAACCTAGGCACCGTTTTTTCCCCCTAAACACCAAAAAACTAAAGTTTGAATATAGTTCCCAGAGTGAGAAACCCGGAATACTTGTTTATACAGCATCAGATAGCCTCAGATTTTTGCTTTTCTTGAGTGGATGTCTCGCGTGTTTTACAGATAATAGAACAGTACCTAATATTTAAATGAATCGTGCATAATAAAAGTTTAGCACAACAAACTTAATCTTACAGAGTCAATATCTGTTCAAAATTGAGTGCAACTGAATAGCGCAATACATGAGCCTGTTAGAATGGTGCTTGGTTCTACTATAAGATTGAGCATCCTGTGCTGGGAGGCTAGGGAATGGAGGGGGATAGGCTCTGCAACATCAGTGGAGAAGCCTGCAGAAAAAAGTCAAATGTATATTTAATTCACCTTAGCCAATGCAAAAGCTTCTTTAAACAATACTACTGTTGCCTGCAGCAACTCATTGCTGATAATGTTAGTAGAAGCTCGATCACCAGTACACAATTTTAAGTTTATTTAATGTGTGTTTATTATATATTGTATAATATTTTGAATTTTACCTAGTAGCGTCTTCGGTAAATGGTAACTTTTCTTCAGTAGCGCTTGAATAAAATTCTCTCCCCCCCTCCAAGAAAAATGCTGGCGAATCGCCCCTGAGCAAGGGTAATTCAGATAGTCTATCAGTTCTCTGAGCCATTTGAAGGCAATTGGAGACCAAAAAATTGGTCAAAATTCATGACTAACAATGTTCTTTAAACTTCGCGGTAATAAAGGTGCCCTAGGTTTTTATTCTGTCTAGATTTAGCATACTGGAATCGCAGATTTTTAACCAAGACTTAGGGTTGACATATGACTAATAATGTTCACTAGACTTGCTGGCAAATGGGTGTTGCTTAACCAATATATTGGGTGTTCTGAGCCAAATGCCTGAATTCTTTTGAAGTACCTTACTAACAGGATTTGGCTCCATTCAATTATCAAAGCAATTCTGGCTATTTGGCAAACTTTATTTCCCTCTGAGTGGCGGTGAAGCCCTGAAGCAATTTTATGCAAAATACCTTGAAGGGTCTCTTGCTTTGCTGTTGGTTTCACTACAATTGATGTATGCTATCACTCCATAATCAATTTTTGATCTGATGAACATCTTATAAAAATACAGGAGAGCTTTGGAAACTTTTGCCCAGGAGAAGGAAGTAAGTTGTCTAAGGACAGATATTTTTATGCAAGATCTCTTAATAGCTTTGAATTAAGCATTCCATGTGAGTTGTTGATCCATGGTTAATCCCAAAATCACAAGGTTAGATTAAAGCTGAATTAATGAACCTTCAATGTAAAACTGTGGTATTTGGCCTTTTTGTTTGCTATGGAAGATTGGTGCTTTTGTTTTAATGGCTGATATTGGAATCGACATTGGTTAAAAAAAAAAAAAATTTAGTCCAAGTTTTGCGTTTTGTAGATTAGTCTCCAACTCTTCAGTTGAGCATCCGCATCCCTAAATAGTGACATCATCAGCTAATTCCCTTTTGAGTATTGTTGACCTCGGAAGCTCCAATTCTGAAATTATAAGTAAGAAAAGTAGAGGGCTAGGAGGAGATCCCTGGGGTTAGAATAAGTTTATTTAACAAACAAATTACATGAATAAATAATTTTCTAAACTGCCGACGGGGAGCAGAGCTCGATGTGTCGGCCAAAAACATAAAATAAAAAAAAAAATTGCCGAAATAACGAATAAAGCATATCAATAAAGAAAAAAAAGACACACATGGTGGGAGATAACAGAGGAGGCCACCCCACCGCGAGAACACCACAACAAATTTCATACTAAAATCCAAATTCACCAATCCCAACATCCAGGCAAAGAACAATTTTTGAAATATGTTCTTTCAAAGAAAATCGGCTCTTGAATCTTGGGGACACATCTATTAAATTAAATTTATTTGCAATATGAGGAATCTGGTATCTGATTGAGAATCTAGCTCTTTCAGATTTAATTGGGGGAAGGCGATACTTCTTGGAGCGGACGTGGTGGGCAGGAGAAATGGGAGTCAATTATACCCAGATCATGGAAATAATTTGCCGAAGATTGGATATCATAATACCACATTGCTGTAGCCTATGCAGGTCTTTCAGTTGTTTGAGATTAACTATATTGAGAAAAAGATATAAAGGTTGGGTTTGTGAAAGATTTTGAAGCCTCACTGGGCGATGAACAAAAGCACCCAGGATTCTAACCACCTTATTTTGAATTATTTGAAGAGGTTGGAGATGGACCATAAATGTGTTGAGGCATATTACAGGACAGTATTTAAAATATGATTCAATTAGAGAATGATATAAAATTTTAAGGATGGAAAAAGGAAATACATGTTTCATTCTATGAAGACAACCTAAGTTATGGGCAAGTTTCAATCTCAAATAATCAGAATGCTTACGGAAAGATAAAAGCTCATCAAGAATAATCCCAAGGTAACAAAATGAATTTACTCTTTTTATCCTACTTTGATTTACAATTAACTCTTCTATGGTAATTTTATCTACTGCCCGCTGTGACCGGCCAAAAATCATGAATTCAGTTTTAGAAAAGTTCGGAGCCAGGTAGTTACATGCAAACCAATTATTCAAAGAATTCATTGCTGTCACCGTTTTCTCAGCCAACAAAGATGGGGTTTTAGCCTTTACTGTCACTGCCGTATCATCTGCAAAATTACTGCTAAACTACTATCTTGGGGTAAACACCTCGAAAGGTCATTTATATAAATCAAAAATAGTAATGGCCCTAATACTGATCCCTGGGGGACTCCAATATCATCAATAACAATATGGCTTGACAGGTGCCCATTTACTTCAACCTGAATTTTTTGACCATGCAAGTAAGATTTTATTAGATCTAGGCCTTTACCTCTAACACCTGCATTATTAATTTTCTCCAATAAAATTTCATGGTTTACTGTATCAAATGCGTTTTTTATATCATAGAAAAGAGTAGATACATGGTTTTCGTCATTTAATGAATCATTAATCTCCAGGATTAGCGCTGCAATAGCTTGTTCAGTAGAATGACCCGCCCTGAATCCAAACTGATTTTTAGTAAATAAATTTCTTTTATCAAAATACGAGACAATTCTTTTTGGAATAATTTTTTCAATAACCTTAGATACAGGGGAAAGAATAGCTATTGGGCGATAGTTACCTATATCTGTCTTATCACCTTTCTTATGAATTGGAATAACTCTTGCAGATTTCCATACTTTCGGAAAGATCCCTGATGACATTGATGCATTTAAAATATGAAGCAACGGGACATGAATTACACATGCAAGTTCTTTCAGAATATTTGTGGAGAGCCCATCGAGACCTAGAGAATTACCACTCTTTAGATTCATAATTACTTTCTGGAACTCACCGAAAGTGACAGGGGCCAGGAACATACTGGAATTTTCGGATGGCGGGAGATATTCTTTATATGAATGAGATGGAGATTCAGGGGATTCCAGTTCAATGGTAGAACTAATATGAAAAAAAAAAATGACAAAAATATTCTGCAACAACATCCTTCCCCTTCAACTCAACACCATTTTCATTTATGATCACTTCAGGGTGTGGATTTTTAATATTGTTTCCAATTTTTTCCTTAATTAATTTCCATGTAGTCCGAGGTGAATCAAATTTTTTAAATGCATTTTCATAATACATTTTTTCACTTGTTCTGAGAGTTTTAACTAGCAAATTTTTTTAATTTTTGAATCGCTGTACATTATGAGCTGAGGGGTATTTCATTATTATCTTATACAGTCTATTTTTTTCCTTGATAGATTTTAGAAGTAATGGACTTATCCAAGGTTGTTTGGGTGAGGTTTTTTTCCGGTGTGTAGTTTTAAATGGGCAATGAAGGTCCAGTTTTTCATTCAAAATTCGATAAAATATATCTAAAGATATGTTGGGGTCATTCTCATTAATAACTTCACTCCAACCTACATCGCTAAGATTAGATTTCAATTTATTCATATTTGCTTGTGAAAAGTTTCTCCTCTTCATATGATTTTCTTTATTGACTATATTTTGCGCTTTGAAGTCAGACATTAAAATACAATGGTCAGATGTATCCTCCATAACCACGAATGTAGCCTCACATGGATAAGGTGCAAAAATATTATCAATCAGAGAAAAAGAAGAATTTGTTATACGTGTCGGAATAAAACATACTGGGTTCATACCGTGAGAAAGGTTACATTCCAAAAACTGAAGTACATGTCCGTCGATTCCTTGCTGTCTAGATGGGAGATATCCCATTAAATCAATATTGAAGTCCCCAAGGATTAAAAATTGCATTCGAAGATTTGATATCACACTTAACATATTTTCAAATTTATCAATAAAATCTGCCTTATTTGATGAGGGAGGACGATAAATTACAGCAATTAAAAGTTTATCATTATTTGGTAGAAAACATTCAACAATACAGCTTTCGAAAATCATCTCCGTATTCAAATGTAAAATGCTTCTTTCAGTTGTGCCGGAATATAAATTTTAACCGTTATTGCTAAACCACCTTGCTTTTGTTGAGTTCTACTTACGTGAAAAAATTGGAAATCACTAGTATTAATTTTTTTGCCGAAATTTCATCTAAAAATGTTTCACAGACTCCAAAAATATCCGTACCAGATTCAAATGAATTTTTTTTTTAAATGCATCTTGCCCGCTCCTCCATCCACGACAGTTCCAAAAAGATATTCTCCTCTTATTTTGGTTTTTATGAACTATTTCATGAGAAAACAGATATTTATTTGGGGGGACTAAAAAAGAATTTAAAATTTCATTATTATCATGGGCTAGGGGCGTTTGGAAAACATTACTAAAAAGGGCTGAATTTCTTTCTAATTCCTCCAGCCTAGATGTAGGGATCTCGCGAACCTGGCTAACCATTATCATGTACTGATCTCACGCCAAAGAGTACCCCCCCCATGCCTCTCCCACAAAAAATTACAAACACTAAAACTCACACTAAATAAATTCTTAATCATAATAATATCACCCAAATACATCAAACCGCACAGAACCCACCACATTTTTTATTTCAACCCAAATAAATATCGAACACTTATACTCACATTATTTAACAAAACTAATCCACTATCATATCAACACAATTAGTCTTAGAAAAATCATGTATCCATATTTGCGATTCGACCACCATGCTTCCTTTCAAGGTCAGTAATTAGAGCGAAACCTTCACTAACTGTTAGTCGTTCATTCGAACCATCTCGCCGCTTGATAACTAGGCAGGGGGGGGGGGGTACACCTTTCGACAACCAAGAGTCAATTCCAAAATCGTGCAATTTCAATTTCAAATGAAGCAACCTCTTTCGAACTTCACGAACAGACTTCGGCGTATCATCCGTCAGATATATTTTCTCGAATCCTCCATTTTTTTTGTTTTTCAGTTTCTTGGCGTTCTTCAAAATCTCATTCCTGATTAACCTCGATGGCAATTCAAATTTCAAGAATTTGGCATTTTCCCTGAAATCCACCAACTTAACTGGGCTTGGGGCTGGGAGATCAAGGCCTTCAATAACAACTTTAGACAGTAATTCCTGTGCTCTTATTTCATCTTGAACTTTCACATTCCACATCACTAAATGTTTATCATTTTCATTACTTTCCAATTTCATCAGAGTAAGCGACATATTGTTGATATGTGATTTAAGCGCTATATTTTCCTCTGCCAACACAGATATTTGATTTTTGAAGCTTGCCGTCTCTAATTCAACGTTCTGAACACGCGGTATCAGCTGCGCCACTTCTTTACTCGATTCAGAAACAATTTCTTCCAATTTTTTTACATTATCTTCAATTGCTTTGATGTTAGATTTTAATGATTCTAAGGTGGCAGTATTTCCTTTAACTGTTTCTAAAATCAAACTGATACTTTCTGCTAAAGACTTTATAGAAACTTCATCACCTTGACTCGTTGCCGTAGACGTAGACAAGTTTAGAGATTCTTCCATTTTCTTCTTTCTCTTTCCCACCCTTTAGAAACTTATCCAAATTCAAATATCAAAGTTCATAAGTTTAGCTCACAGCAAACTAATTTATCACAGTTAATAACTGTTCAACTAGACCAATTCATTCACTTGTAATAGGTCCCGGCGCGAAGAGCTCTCACTCGGTTGAATGCATTCAGGTAACTGTATCAATTGAGGCGGTTGCCTCAACCCTTTTTACTGATCAAAGTAACTGATCTACTCAAACCCTAAGAGATGGTTGATTAAGCAATTCTAAACAAAATGAATAAATGTTTTACAGTAGACCATTGAAAGACGGATTGCACATAACGTCTCTTTCATTACATTTTCATATGTATCTTTAAAATCCACCAATAAGACTAGTAGAATTTGGCTTTGTTCCAAGGCTCCTTGGATGGCTTCTTTAAGACACATGACTCCATCAAGTGTTGACAGTCCCCTTTGGAAACCTGGCTGTGATTGAGAAAGAGGATGTTTTTTCTGCAAATCATTCCAGTCGCTTTTGGATCATTTTTCCTTTATTTTCCCAAGAACTGGGAGTAGAGACTATAAGAAAAAGGTTTTTCTGGTGGTTTACCTTTTTTCCTAATGGACTTAATAGTAGCTTGTTTACAAACGATTGTGAAATTCCCTTCCGCCATAGTTTATTACAGAGCAATAGCAAGTTTTGGCGGAACTTCTCTCTGGCTTATGTTGCCCAAGTGCATCCTATTTTGTCTTCTCCTGACGCTGATTTCATATTTACTGTAACAAGGGTCTCCTTTAATTCATTCATTGAGAAAGGGCTAATCAGTTGCTCTTTGGGCTGCATTTTCCATTTAATTTGCTCACTAATGGAACACCAATTGGTGTTCTTGAGCTTTGTGTTTTTGGTACATGTCAGCAAGAACTTCTGCCTTGTGCTCATCACCTTGAATTGATGAACCATGTATTTCAAAGGTTGGAATTTTTTCCAGTCAAATCTCCTTGCCAACCCTTCCCTGAATAAAACTTTTTACTTGGGCTACAGGGATATTTGCATATATTTTTTTCAGAAAAAGGTGAATCTTGCTTGTCTTTTTGCCGTTTTTATGAGTTTGTGGATTTTGGCCTCTGTTTTTTCATTTCTATAAAAATTTTCCAGAGCTCCAGTTTTGCTTAAATGGTTTCTTGCTTTCTTCTTTTCCTTTGTTGTAACTTCTGTGATGCTAGGCCTATTCCGCCATATCTTTGGTTTCCTATAGTAAGATCTTAAAGGTGGTTAAGATAGCTTTCTGGTACTATTGCTTTCTTTGCTGCTTTTAGGATTCTATATTTTCTTGATATAATATCAGAATTAGTTGATCAAGTGTAGGCTAGTGTGTTGTTGTTGTGCTTCAGAGAACTAAATTTTCTTCCCTGAGGGGATGGTAGCATAAGCATAGAGGGAGATTGAGAAGAAAATGCTTTTTTAATGGAATATTATGTTGACCTTACATTCTAAGACTCACCATACTAATTAAAGAGCTTATAAATGTGTTTTGGTAAAACATAACTGTGGGAAAAAGCTACCTTCCTCCATATTCACTAAGCATATGACAAAAACTCTAGGATTACTAACCTGTTCAATAGGTGCTTAATAAAAAAAATCCATCTTCCTCTTGTTAGACAGTTTATTTTGTACTCGCATTTGTGTACTAATCAAGTAGTGTTGAACTAATGAGACCAAGAAGGTCTGTTTACACCATATATGTAAATTCTCAAGGTTAAGGAAATCATTTATACAACTATTTTCAAGTAAGCCTTCGTTGACTCCAACAGACTGACATTGGTACATAGGGCCAGTGTAATTTGATAGATGTTTCCAAGTAAACCAGTTAACCACGTATGTGAAATTGTGGCCAATGACCTATGATCAAGGTCAAAGAACTGTTACACAACTAGTATACAAGCCAAGTAAGAGTTCATTGACCCCAACAGAGTGACCTTGGCACACAAGGCTGTTATAAATGGATAGATAGTATCTGCTGAGGTCCACACTCAACGAGATATCCCCCAGTGTTATTCCGTCCCTCCCAATACCAAGATCGAGTGCAAAAGCAGGCATGTTGCACCTTTTTTTTAAGACAGGATCATGGAAGGATTTTTGTTCGGCATGATTGAAGGAGTGAAGTAGGGCCATCCCCCAAAAATGCTCCCAGGTCTGTCCAGCAGCGTTTAGTGTAGGACTATATCTTTTTTAGCTAAATCATACTAGGACTTTTGATCTGTTCCACTAGAGGACCAAAGTGGGCCTTCGATCCCTCAAACATTTTTGGCCCTTTTTCAACACTCTACTCCTCCCAAGTTTTTAGCAGAAAGCTAGATAGATTAAACCCTGAACAAATAGAAATTTAAAGGAAGGCTCAAGTCAAACCTAGGACAAACAGAAATTACCATGAAAGAATAAATGAAACCTACATAAAAAAGAAAGGAAAAAGTATAGTCAAGTTAAACTTAAAGTAAACGTAAAATAATTTAATCAAGAGGTAGCTGCTGACTCCTAAAACCCAACAAATACTCGCAAAAGGTCCCTAAACATAATAGATTTGGTAAGTAAAAGATGTAAATAAATGATTTTCTCCTGCTAATTTAGTGTTTCTGCCATATGCATGTTGCTTCCCTTTTCCAGAACAGAAACTCTTTGTTTATTCCAAATTTGCTGCATAAAGAAAAAAGAAGAAAAATCAGGTATTGATTTACAACTGAAATTAAACTCCTGAAAAGTGTATGTAAACTAAGTGCTCAACACAAACAACAGACCTAAAATAAATGTTGCCACTAGCAAGATGTATTTGTGCAGATTATTTTCAGACGTTACTAGTTTTGGTAAAGATATGAAGTAGGAACTTCATTTACAACCTGTTTCTGCTGTCGCTGTTAATAGATAGCATGATTTTAGGAAGCTAGGCTATATAGATTTTAGGTAGCAAAAATGAGCAAATCGTTAATTTTCAAGGAACCCATGTCTGAGGAGGTAGTTGACGATTTGGAATTCAATAGGAATGAAAAGCAGATTAGTCTCCCTATTTTGAAATATGTCAAAACATCACAACAGCAGAATGGCTTAAAACATGGTGACTACAAGCGCTACAGGTAAGCGTAATGTTAATTTGGATTATTTAAAAAAAAAAAAAAATTGTAGGGATATCCAACACACAGCTTTAACCCTTGGGAAGGAGGAAATCAGATAATTTGTTTTGAAATGGGGATAGGCAAAGGTTCAATTGTGCGTCTTAGGCCATGGCTTTCAAGAAGGAGGGGGTTCTTTGGACCAATCTCAGGTGGAGGATTTTCTCCTATATAGCCCCAGAGGAAAGATATGACGTATATTGTCATGGCTCAATGATAGGGTCTGCCTTACTTTTGTTTTATGGTTAGGAGCTATAGCGTTTCTAAGCTAATCTCTTGGGAAATTCTTTTGCTCTAAAATTAAAGAATGGAAACGTTCTTTAAAGTCTTAATGACTGACTGGATAACGTGGCTTGATTTTAATATGTAGCCCCCCCCCCCCTCCAACACACACATATACTCTTTTATTACAATATGCATCCAAAATATGCTTTTTGAGACACTGTCTCATAAGAAAATATTCTGGCCCTTGGACCATACTTAGAGGTTTGAATTGTAGGCACACGACCAGATTTCCCTCCATTAAAAACACTGAAAATGTGGCAAATGTGTTGATGATTCATCACACTAGCATTTGAGGAGGGCTTGGTCAAAGATCAAGGGTGAATAATTCAATTTTTTTCCATAGGACAGAGGTGTAAAATGCTTAAAATGTGAATGCTTAGGCTATTATTTTCCACTTTATAGGATGCAAAAATCTCGACCCTATCTCTGTTTAAGTTTACGTTAAATAATACATAGCACATGGTATACACAATAGACTGCCTAGCTAAAAAGAGCGGTCACAAGTAATTCATAATCCTATGTGTACCTAAGTACCATATCAAGATTTGAAGTACAGTATGTTTATGTTACCCAGAAAGTGTGTGGGATTTTTTTTAGTAAAAGAGAATGCGAATACAACAAAATAGATTGAGATCATAATATTTCACAGCATAGAGAAATTAAGATTTCTGCAGCCAATCTGTGCAAGTTCATTTTTAAGTTTTTATGTTTTGTTGTCAAGCACGTAATTGGCCTGTAATTTGAATGTTACAAAAATAGTTCCTGAGTAGCATGGTTAATACCGAAATACCCTATCAAGCATATCATTTACCCCAGCACTTGATTGAAGTATTATAATCGAATACCTTCAACAAAATCTTTTGCTGAATTTCGTCTGCTCAATTCTAATGGATCTGATTTGCCTCTGAACAGTTCAAATTTAATTCAATCCATCCTTAAAAATTGGCATAATCTTTGATATTCACTTTGATGCTGCTATTTTAATGGAGAAAAATTGATTTTTATCTTCAATAATGAACTTAAAAAATTGCATTTTTGTTTCACAAGACTGAATATTCAGTTAGTATCATAATAAGCAGCAAATTCAGGTGGGGTGGATTCGGGGTATTACAAAAATATTATGGAAACACGACACTTACCTAGCTACTAGACTCCAGCATAGCCATGTAATTCGGGTATAATGTCCACAAAAGACATTTTGTTGAATCATAATACGTTTAAAACAAATCACATGGGGAAGGATTAACTCCATTTTCTACTTTTATCGAAGTAAAGCTTTGAATTGGAACCTTTCAGTATTTTTTTCTTTCTTTTATTTGCAACCAAAGCATCAAAGGTTTTTTTTTTTTGGGGGGGGGCAAAACTGTACCATTTTGCATAAAATCTGACCATTAAATCTTTATACAGTAATAAATAGAAAATTGAAACATTATTCAGTCAAAGGAAAAAGAAAAACGTTGTTATTTTGTCTATACGTTTTAGTTTCTGTCATTTGATAACAGCTTTAAGTGATACAACATTTTCTGAACTTATATTTTGCATTCAGTTTACGCTTATTTTTGAAATTTTAAACTGGGTGCATATTTCAGCGGTTCAGCTAAAGTATTAGTTCATCCGGTAAACCTGCAAACCCGACTTTCTTAGTACAAAATGGATGAACACTGTCATTAAACAATCTATTTTTTATTAAGTGTTTCATTCTTTTGATATGATTTGCTCTTTGCATTGCTTTTATATTTTAAAGTCAGTATTGTGCCAGAAGAATAAAAAGACTGCGAAAAGCCTTAAAACTTCAGCAAGGGGATCGTCGTCATTTCAAGAAGAAAGACATTACTGCTGAAATGCTGAAGGATGAGAGGTATTTGCATCTTGTTCTAGTTGACGCGGAACGGGCTTGGGCCTATGCTACAGAGTTAAAAGAAGAATCGAAAAATCAACCAAGAAAAGGACATCATGTGATAAAGCGCCTTGGTAAAGCAGTTGAAAGATCAGAACATTTGGAAGAGCTTTGTCAAGGCCCATCTATTGATGCAAGGTTAGTATTTACTATAGATACCAAACATTTTTGCAAACAAATATGGGGTTTTCCCTGAGTTTGACTAATCACTTATTAGCACCTTAGATTATATTTAACTGCAGTTATGAAAATATGGCATAACGTTTTTCTATGTGAATGATAAATGCTAATGAATAGCTTAGAATATTTGGTTGAAACTCTCATGGTATGTTGAGGTGTATTTAGAACTAATAAATATGCACGATATGCGTACTATTACTACAAGTATTAGCAGTACAACTACTGCTACTGCTATTAGTGTTTCTTTTACTAAGGCTAGTGATTTTATTGTAGAATTTCGAGGGACTTTTTTTTTTTTTTTTTTTTTAATTTTTTTTTTTTTAATCCCACCTCCTCTCCTCTCAGTGGCACTAACATTAAAAAAAAACTACTTTTAAACATTAAAAAAATCTAAATGCCACCTACACTCTACATTTTACTAAAATTAGCAGCCAAAGAGTGGTCTATTGAGGGGATGCTGGGCGAAATCAAGACACTTTGCGCATAGTTTGTCAAAAGGAGCACATTTGTGATATCTCAGGGACGGCTAAGGTATTAAGTCAAAACTGTCAGAGCATGTTGATTGGGAAGTTGAATTAAATAAAAACACTATGTGTATCCATTTTTATCAAAAGGATTATTTGCAATATCTCAGGAAATGCTTAGAGAATTAACTTGAAACTTTCAGGGCACACGAAGAGGGATGACTGATTAATATATGTCAATGCTCAAGTTTGTGACATGATGGGGGCTAGAATTCCATCGGCACTGTAGAATCTCTAAGGTTATACAGATAATCAACCCATTTATTTGAACATTATTTCCCACACCCGTTCATCCAAAGTACTATAGTACAACTATTATTAAAGTTCGTTGCGCGATTTTGTTCAACATAGTAAATGGTAAGCCGAAGTCAAGATTCTTTTAGAGAAAAACTGAGAGGATTCGAAGTATTATTTTCTTAACCAATGAAAAAACTTTCTCAACTGAAAACAAATTTTAATATAAAAAAATCCACAAAAAATGTTTTTCAGAGAAAAGTAAAGAGCAACATTAAACCAATGATGAACAAAAATAAAGTCGAATAATTTATCCAGCGTAAAATACCCATAAATCACTATCAATAAATGAAGGAAACCCAAATCGAACAGAAGTTAGGCCTACTATATATAACCAACTCAAACTTAAAATGAGCAGAAACTACAACAAAGAGGAGTAGGACTGATGTTCTCTGGGCCATCTAAAAACCAGAACGTAATTTGTAATTTACTGAGAACAAAACCATCTAAAACGTGTTTTCTTTTATAACTTAAATAAATCCAATAATTTTGAGATTTTCTGGAATGTATGATAATATATATTAAACTGTAAATCTACTTTCAAGTATTCTTGTAAATTACGTTCTGGTTTGTAGAAGCCACAGGGCGGCGTTAGTCCTCCTCCTGTTTGGGGTAGTTTATTTTAAAATATTTATTGTAACTTCTGTTCGTTTTATTGATTGTGATATTTTGTCTTTTTTGCTTGAAATATTATTTGACTTTATTTCTGTTCATATTTGGTCTAATATAGCTCTTTACTTTTCTTTGAAAAACTTCTTTTGTGGAAAGATTTTTTAAAGTAACACTTAAAAAAACTCCGAATATTTTATTCATAAAAGCCTATATAAACGAAAAAAGGAGAGACAAACTGTATTAAAGAATTCACACATATTAGAACATATCTTAAAAATATGCAAAAAAAAAAAAAAAAAAAAAATGAAAAGAAGCTCTCATGTGATAAACTGAGATTGTTGTTTTCAAATAAGATGCAATGCACCTATTGGTAGAAGTGCAACACTGGTCCAGAAAAAACAGTTGTATAATATTATAAAATTTCTTAAGGCATTTTTAAACATGTTATTTTAGCTAAATGAAAGGATATTTTTATTTTAAAATCTTACGTATGATATGAGTTATATTAAGTATTCGGCATACCTAGGAGGTGACTCGAAAATGCTCGCCATACCCCAAAATTGGCATAGGTACATTCTGTGCCGAGGCACCACCTCGAATACTAAGGATGGGTATAAAGTATTTCGGCTTCATTCTATATCTGAGGAATGCAATGGCCTTTGAAGTCCCTCGTCCTCTGTTTGGGATAACTACCCAATGAGATGGAAACTACCCAGTCTTCAGAACTATAAAAAAAAAAGAAAAAACCTTGGACTGAACTTCCATCAAGTAAACCACCAAATGCGCGTCCTATGACTATTCTTACGAACAAGTAATGTAACGAACTGTAATGTAAATCAAGTGTCCGATCCAAGTTGGATCACCTTCACGCCATGAAAAATGAAGTATCCCTTTCTGTCACCTGTGTTTTCGAGATGTTCCTGGTTAAACTTTGATAAAACTGGATCGAAAAAAAAACCCAGAGAAATGCGACTTTTGGTGTATCTAAAAAATACCATCACTTTTCACCACTTCACATTCCTAGTGACATCGAGGTCCTCTTGGTGAAGGTGAACCTATCAAACAAATCTTCTATTGTTGGTACACTATATAACCCAGTAAAAATCAATATGACTGAACACTCGGAGCAGTATTAAGAATTTGTAAAGAGAAAATTTTTCAAAGTCAAGGATTATTATCCAACGTGACCTTAATATCCATCATGGTCAATGGCTGAAAAGTTGTACGACTGATGCGAAAGATGTAGCTCTACTAGACCTAAGTCTTGCTTATGGTCTAGATCAGTTTGCTGAATTCGACACTTATGTCGCTCACTGACCATTTGGTCTCTCTCAATATTGAAAACTGTCTTTTTATCAGGGATCATGTGGCAGTTGTAGCTCATGGAAAGCTGAAAATACCTCCACATGTAAAGTATGAGCGGATGAATAAGCTGTATCACTTGGTGGACTGGGATGATCTGCGGAACTGCCTAGTGGCAAAGCCATGGAGTAAGTTTACACAAGGAGACCCAACTTATAAACCGTCAATCTGGGAAAGAGCGATAATTGAGGCTATTGAGTAATTTGTCCAATAAAAGACAATACGAATCTCTTGTCGAGATAAGCCATGGGTTAATGCCGGCTGCAGAAAAACGACTAAAGTTAAAAAAAAGGCTCTCAAGAAACAGTGTTGAACTAATTCAGATGGAGATCGGGATACTTTTATTTGAGATCGGAATTAGTCAGTAAAAATCATAACCAAAATAGAGCTGAGTATAAGTTCGAAATAAAACCGAAAAGGGCCCGCTTACGGCGGTGGTAGAAGCTTGTCATAAACGCCCTTCCCTCATCTAAACCTTCTTGACTTTCATCGCTTCATTTCGAAGGGGTAATGCTTCATTTTCGCCAGGAAAAAGCAAATGTTCTTCCAGAAGTTGTTGAAAAGATATGTCAACTTGATGACGCTGGAGTCTCCTCTTCCCTTTTTTTCCTACCAACAGTTGCGGAGATCCCTAGCGTAACCTTAACTAGAAGGAAGGTATTTAGAATACTCAGTTAGCTGGTTGTCACCGAAGCCTCAGATCCTGCCTCGATCCCGAATTTTTTCCTCAAAAGATGTTCCCCCGAACTTGCGGGTCCTATTACCTCCTTGTTTAGAAAATGCTTTTCACTGGAATCATTCCTGAAACCATCGAAAGTTGCTTACGGTGTTCCTGTCCCATAAGGCAGATTCGATGGCACTAGTATTAGGTCTTACCGCCCAATTACCCTCCTATCCTGCGTAGGAAGAGTTTGTGAGGGCGCACTACATAAATATTTTTATCTGTAATTTGAGTCACATCGGTTATTGGCTGACACACAATACGGGTTCCGTAGAAAGCGATCTACGTTAGACAGTCTCATTGTGCAGTATTAGGAGTTTGTTGAGTTCCGCTCTCAGGGGTGCGACATTTGTCTTCTCTATTTTGAAAAAACAAAGGCTTTTTATCATGAATGGTACAGAAGCCTTCTGCCTATAATAAAAGCCCAATGTGTCTTTGGTCGGCTATTTGAGGCGTTTCCTGGCTTTTTTTTTGTCAATGAACTCTCTTCCTTGTGTTCATAAATGACCTAGGAATAACCTTGCTATATAAGCTCACCAATCTAGTGATGATCCGACAACAATGATCTCCATATCAAAGATCTAAGATTCTAGTCAACTCCTTGAAAAACTTCCGGCCGACTTTGATTTATCTTCAAAGGAGGGTTAATAAAAATATTAGATAGACTGTGCCCTCTTTGAGTCCACGTTTCTTCAGATCTCACACTGGCTGAGCATCTCAGGAAAGTGAGATCCTCCTACTCCAGGAAACTTGGGTTGCAGAGATTTGAAATTATCTTCTCTGACGAGTCCATCTTGCCTCTCCTCGCGTCGTGCATCATACCAGTCATGGAACATGCGTACCCTTTAACAACGTTAAAGGGCACTGATGACTTGAAATTAACATTTGCGTAGTTTACGACGTCTTTGTAGCGAATGGAAACTTTCATTTTTGACACTTTCTGATTTT
Source organism: Artemia sinica (assembly GCA_027921565.1). Classification (NCBI taxonomy): domain Eukaryota; kingdom Metazoa; phylum Arthropoda; class Branchiopoda; order Anostraca; family Artemiidae; genus Artemia; species Artemia sinica. The sequence continues at coordinate 31,420,699 of CM051272.1, forward strand.
CGCTCTTGCTTATCTTCTAACCGCAAGTGTCTTTGTTCTTTACTTTCGTTTTTGACGCGTTGTGAATCTCATTGTCGCATGTCTTCTAGCCACACAATTCTTTCTTCTTCACTTTCGTTTTTGACTTGTTCTGATTCTCGTTGTTGCTTTCCTCTTAACGTGAATGTCTTTTCCCTTCAGTTTCATTTTTGACACATTCTGATTCTCGTTGTCGCTTGTTTTCTAACCACAAGTGTCTGTTCTTCACTTTCGTTTTTTGACACTATCTGATTCTCACTGTCGCATGTCTTCTAGCCGCACAGTTCTTTCTTCTTCAGTTTCATAGTTAATTTGTTTTGATCCTCGTTCTTGCAAGTCTTCTAGCCGCATTTTTCTCTCTTCGTCATTTTGGATTTTCATTATTTCAGACAATATGTCAATGCCCTTTGCTTTAGATGCCCGTATTGGTATAGTTTCACGTTATGGTCCAGGCTGTTGATTTGTTGATTGTTCAGGTGGTTCGATGGAAACTTTTTTTTTCAACGGATCATCATTTATAACAATTGTAAATTTGCATCGACTTTTTTACATAATTATGACCACAGATTTACCTTTAAAACCTTGTCATTAGATATAAACATTCAGGAAAAACTGTGTGGCTTTTTCTTAGTTGAATAGTAAAAAAAAACCACATAAAAAATTAATTTTTCCAAAATTAAAGCTGTTATAGAATTTTCTCTAACTTGTAACTTATCTTGATTGTTCTTCAGATCAGGAAATCTCAGGATGCCAGTGTTCAAAAAAAAAAAAAAAAAATGGAGCTGTTTTTGCGGAAAAAATTATAATTACATTCATAAATACGCACTTATTGCTCGTTTAAAGAGATCAAGATATAAATAAAAGGACTGTTAAAATAAATGTCTAGTTTATGTTTCTTTAAAGTCCTTGAATAAATTTTTGAAAGTTCCTAGACAAATTTGTGTATATAAATAAAGTAAGCAGGTTTAGTTTGATGACAATAAGTGTATTCCGTTATTTCTTAAATTAATCCTACTCTCGAGAGGATGTCCTTTTGAATTCGCGAAATTCAAGAGACGTTCAAGTGCTTGGTTCGTCACTGGAAATTTGTCTCTTTGAAACCCTCTGTTCTAAAACGATGCTTTGGTTTACGTAAATAAAATATCCTTATTTTTATAGGTCAAAGCTAGAAAGTCAGGCATACGTGAATTGGCTTCGAGGGATGTACTATTTTGAACGAGAAAAATTCCGTGAAGCTCAAGAATTCCTCTCAAGGGCTAAAACTTTCTATGAGAATCTTACGTCGATCCTTCCCTACGACGAGTCTCCATTATACGCCCAGAAAGCTGAAGAACTTATCCCATTGCTAAGATTCTGTGCATTCAATCTCGGAGAAAAGTCGGCTCGCGAAATCATTAGCTCAGAAGGTAATAACATCACACTGATGTGTTAGTTTGTTTTTTTAACTTGGAACTTACCCTATAATGCCCTAAAGAATAAAGATTTGACTCTGTCCACGCACAAAGAACTATCTATCTCTGCATTAAGCTCGCAACGGATTTCAAGCTAGATGAGTGCATTACAACTATATTGTCTGACTGTTTTACTTAAGAATTTTTTCACTTTTGCATTCTTCCTTCTCTTAACCCTTCCATGGTACGTGTAACCAAACCGTTTCGAAGTTTAATTATATACATCTCTTTCTAAAGGGTTGAGAAAAGTGTATTAAATTGAGATATAAATTCAGAGTTTGAGGTAAATTGTTACGAATTTTGTCCTCGTCCCTTTAGATCAATTTTGGCGTAGGTTGAGATCATTCACTTTCAGTATGCTTAACTCTACTGCTTAGTACAACTACTACCAACAGCTTACTACAGCACTAAGCCTCCTGAGGCCAACAGCTGCACACGCTCCTTCATCTCAATCTGTTTAAAACTTCCCTCTTTACCCCCTCCGAAGAAGTTCTAATTTCCTTTAAATCCTTTCTTTCAGTCCTTTCCATCCTATTCGAGGACGAACTGCTTTTCGTTTGGCCCTAGATTGATGACCAAAAAAGGTGATTTTTGGCAATCGACCATTCTTCGCCCGCAAATACGTGTCATAGCCATATCAACCTTTCTAATGGAAATTTCAATTGGTGGTTTATATGACGATAGTTTATAAGACACAACACTTAAAAAAAAAAAACAATATACTATATTTGCTATTGTAAAGTCATCCTCTATTATCTCACTTGAAACTGGCTGAAAGAGGACTTACTTTCTTGGTTAATTGAAGGAGGTAAATTTGCTAAAGATGCTGGTACCTATTGAAGCTTGGATCTAAAGTAAATCTTTTACTGTCTTTGTTGAATCCTGGGTTATTTTCTTAATTTAGAGACTGTTCATTCCTGCTAATATTAAATAAAAAAAAAAGTTTTTTAAACTGAAAGTAAGGAACGACGTTAAAACTTAAAACGAACAGAAATTATTCCGTGCATGAAAGGGATCTACGCCTTGCTCTTTACGCTAAAGTTTTCATTGTTTAACAAAAAATAGAGTTGTGAGAAAGTCAAACTTTAGCGTAAAGAGCGAGGCGTTGCGGAGGGGACAGCCCCTTTCATGCACGGAATAATTTCTGTTCGTTTTAAGTTTTATCGTCGTTCCTTACTTTCAGTTAAAAAAATTTGTTTTTTTCAATTTAATTTTTGAACGTTTTTGAATTAATGCAGGTTTTGATTTTGGCTCACCGTACATGAATAATTAAAACAAAATTTGAATATTAATTTTACTTTTATTTGGTTAAATGGCTTTCTCGAAACCTGTTTAATTTTATTTACGAACGCTTTTATTAGTAATAAATATACGTAATTTACGAATTAACTTACGTAACGAACTTCTATATTCATATGTTTTTAATACATATATTAGAGGTTTCGCCCCATAGTCAATACCTTGCTCTGTAAGCTAAAGTTCGAATTTTGTTCCAATTCTTTAAAAATGACCTTTTAATCATAAATGCCGTTAATTAGAATAAATAGCTCTTATGAAAGTACTAAATTATCTTGGGTGAACCCAATCATATACGTAATGTTTTCTGTCGTTTTAAGTTTTTATGTTGCTCCTAACTTTCAGTTAAAAAACTTGTTTTTTGTATATATGATTTCTGATCTTTTTTTAAATAATGCTGGGAAATCCGGCGCCCCCTTCATAGGTATGTCCCTTCCCCCATGAAAACTTCCTTCGTGGAAAGATCCTCCCGCATAACCCCCGACCCACTCCCCAACCCCCACCCCTCCACTACCAGAAAAAATCCCCCCTGAAAACGTCTGTATACTTTCCAATAACCAATACTAAATGTTAACCTTTGGTAAAGTTCATAACTTTCAGCCCTCCCCCCGGGGACTTCGGGGGATTAGGTCATCCCAAAAGACGTAGTTATCATATTTTCGACTATGCTGAACAAAATGGTTATCTCAAAATTTTGATCGGGTGACTTTGGGAAAAAATGAGCGTGGGAGGGGGCCTAGTTGCCCTCCATTTTTTGGTCACTTAAAAAGGGCACTAGAACTTTTAATTTCCGTTTAAATGAACCCTCCCACGATATTCTAAGACCACTGGGTCGATACAATCACCCCTGAAAAAAAAAAAAAAAAAAAAAAAACAAAAAAACAAACGAATAAACACGCATCCGTGATCTTTCTTCTGGCAATAAATGCAAAATTCCACATTTTTGTAGCTAGGAGCTTGAAACCTCTGCAGTAGGGTTCTCTGATACGCTGAATATGATGGTATGATTTTCATTAAGGTGCTATAACTTTTAGGGGGTCTTTCCCCTTTTTTCGAAAATCAGCAAAATTTTCTCAGGCGCGTAACTTTTGATAGGTAGAACTAAATTTGATGAAACTTATATATTTGAAATCAGCATTAAAATCTGATTCTTTTGATCTATCTATTGGTATCAAAATTCCGTTTTCTACAGTTTTGGTTACCATTGAGCCGGGTCGCTCCTTACTTACAGTTCGTTACCACGAACTGTTTGATAAAAGGAAGAGACAGATTTAGAACTTTCGAAATATCTTTATTTCACAATACTACTAACTACTGCTAACAACTCACCACAGCACCAAGTCGCCTGAGGCCAACACAGCTACGGACGCTCCTCCTCCATCCCAATGTCAATATATTATATATACAAGCTATTGTACATCCAATATAATGGTTTTCATCGCCTCAGGTTTTAAAAAACTGATTTTCATCAGCTTTAGTTTTAACAGTTATTAATATTATTAGGTGGCCTTACTGTTTGGAAACAATAGGAATGTAACGAATCTTGAAGTTTAAGCGCCGCCTACTCTGACAAAATGTTGAACTTGAATGAAATTACATTTTAATTCTAAAAAACGTAAGAGATTTGTTAAATATCCTCCAAAAGAATTGTGTAGTGATAGTTTTAAGTAATCGTTTGAATGACCTTTCATGTAACAGTTAGCTTATTCAAAATCGTTATTTGGTCATACTTTGTCGGGCTGCAATGAAAGAAAGATTAAGATGGCAAGGTAAGGTTTTGCGGATGAAGGGATGGCCCAATGCCAAAGATTGTGCTTCTTGGTCATCAATCTGGGATTAAGTGAAAGCTGGTTCTCTCCGAATAGGGTGGGAAGAGGTCAAAAGAAAGGCTTGAAAGAAAGTTGGAGTACATGGGAGAGTGGTAAAAGTGAAGCTTTAAATAGATTGGGCTTGAGTAAGAGCGTGCGAAACTATTTGCCCCCATATGGCCTGGTGCTGCATGGAGTCTTTAGCAGTAAAGCAACTAAGATTTCAAGATTTTCAGTATTGTCTAAATCTTCACGCTAAGATCTTTTCTACTTCATTATTTTACTTTAATTTTTATTTTGAAAGCTACTTATTTGCGACATACTATTGTAATATAGCAGCCCTTTTCAGACATGTTCTTTTGTCTCTATAATTTTGCTATTTGTGTTAGAACTGAAGATGTTCAACACTCGTCAGCTTCTTGTTATAATATATTATTTATAGAAAGTGATTGAGAGGAGGGAGCTACTTTTTGACTGTCAATTTATGCTTTCTAATAATATTACAGTTTCTCCCTCCCCCTCCCTGCGTTAGTGACCTATTTCACATTACGTTTACACAAGTTTGCCTTTGTGATATTTTTTTGCATAAATTTTCGATTTGTTTTAAGGACAAAGTTAAACATGAACACCGAACCAATAGTGCATCTCGTGGATAATTTTGAGAACAGAGAAACGTTTAAAGTAGACAAGGGAGAAGTTAGTTTTTACGTAACCTTTTCTAACAATCTATTGCGTTTTTAAGTTTCCGCTGTTCTAGCACTAATGTGACGTTAAATTCAAGGAAACACCCATCATTTATAAATTTTGACTTTTTTTTAGGTTGGCTTGGACGTAAGATAACAGTGCTGCTAAAAATAATTAAAGAAAAGTCTTGAATTTACGATTTGTTTCGGCATGAAGAGGGACATTTGACGAATTAACTACTGAAGCTTGACGTGAAAAACAATTTTATATTGTTGATGTTGACCTAGTTAACGGTATAATTAATAGTAGAGTTTAATCTATTATCTGCATTCATTACGCGAATATCTTTGAGTTCAGCACCATAATATGTGTGGTGCGGGGTGATAGCTCCCCTCTTATTGTAGACGCAAATTAAGTGCAATGCAAGAGATTAGACTCATATTCTTATTTTGCGCAAGAGAGGTAAAGGTAAGTTTCATCTTGGTTGCTAACGAGAATTTTTTTTTTTTTTGGGGGGGGGGGGGGGGGAGAGGGGGGTAGTCGTACCAAGGGTTTTATTTTTACTAAGATGTAAATATTTTTCAATGTCTTATTTATACATTTTCTATAATCATCTTGTTTCTTGATTTGGAGGGGGGGGGGCATTTTTTCCTCGCCAAACTTTTTATGTATTTTACTTTCAAATTTTTGAATTGAAATGTCTTTTAGAGTTTTATCAGTGTCTTTAAATAAGCCCTAAAGGAATTTCTAATTGGTTTTAGGTGAAATAGGGAACTTAGACGAACTAATTGCCCAAGCTCGACGTGAAGAAGCAGCCAACATTGTTGAAATTACCTGGCGGGGTAGAAGTGTGCCCGTGCGTCAAGAGAAAGTCAGGTTGACCATCTTAGCATGTCAGGACATAGAGAAGAAAATGGAAGGAGCTACAAGTACTGAAGATAAAATTGAGCTTATTGATTCTCTCCTTATGAATATTAGGGTATGGATTCCTTTTTTAAGCCATTCGCCGGGCAGAACATTACCTGAGGCCTTTAATAAGTAATTCTTTAAAATCAGAAAAAAAGAGTGCCATTTTTGAAATTTATTGAAATTACTGCTTATATTTGTGACTGGCAGCATTGAATTTGAAAGGAACTTGAGTTTTTCAATCATGTCAATTGATAGTACCGTTACTATTATGCAGATAAATCTCTTTTCTTTTAATATTTGTTTTATAGCAATGTTGCTTTTAATAGTATGATAAGTTTAAATTTGGTATAAATGATCCAATCGAAAGATAGAGAGGAAAATAAAAAAGTTTGTGATACCTTGTGAAAGGAAGATTTGTTTTATGAGGAAGAATTAGCGACAATACTAAAAAGATTAAAAAATAATAAGTGTCCAGGTGCTGATAGTGTGGTAAAAAAGTTTCTTAAATATGATGGCTCTGAGGTTAGAAATAAGCTACTGAAGATTATGAATTTGATTTTGGAAAAAGAGGAAGTATCTAGAAATTTTAGGAAAACCTTAATCATACCACTGTATAAGAAAAGTGATAAGAATGAGTGTCGTAATTATCGAGGAATTATTCTGGTCGCTGTAAGTAACAAATTACTTAGTAAAATGGTACTTTTTAGACCGAGAGATGCTGTAGACAGAGTTATAAGAGAAGAACAGTGCGGTTTTAGAAAAGGTAGAGGATGTGTCGACCAAATTTTCACTCTTAGGCTAATTATTGAGAAGTGCCTGAGTCCTCAGGCACTTCAAACATCTTTGGTCCTCAGTTTTATAGATTATGAGCAAGCGTTAGATTCTTTTGATAGAAGAGCTTTAGTAAAGGTTTTATCCTTGTATGGTATGCCAGACAGATACATTAAAGTGATTAGTGCTATGTACGAGAATAACACTGCTGCAGTTAAGTTAGGAAATGAGGTTAGCAGCTGGTTTCGTATTAAATCAGGAGTTAAGCAGGATCGTTTTCTATCCCCCTTTATATGGATCATATTGATAGATTTTGTCTTCAGGGGCACAGGAAAGGCAATAAGAGACTGCGGAACCAAATGGGGAGGAAAAACTCTCCTGGACTTAGATTTTGCTGACGATTTAAGCATGCTAGATGAAAGTGTGAGCAAAATGAATGAACTTATAGAGGTTTTGCGAGTTCAGGGAGCTAGAATAGGTTTAAAAATTAATATTCAGAAGACTAAGTCACTAAAGCTAGGAATAAGTGAAGATGAAAAGGTGACGTTTTTGAAAAGATTGATCAGGTGGACAGCTTCAATTACCTTGGTAGTATTATTAGTAAAGACAGTGGGAACAGTGAAGATGTTAAAAATAGAATAGCCAAGGCTCAGGGTGTCTGTTCACAGTTAAAAAAAAGTTTGGAAAAATTGGTAAACAAGTCTGCAAAACAAGATAATGATTTTGAAAGCCACAGTGATAGCAGTAGTCAAATATGGATCCGAAGCATGGGTGCCAGGGCTTCCAATTCTAGGTAGATTGCCATATTTTGGGGAAAAATCACTTCTTTTTGGGACAATAATTTTGAATCTGGGATAAAGTAAGGATATTCAGGGAAAGTTTGATTTTTTCAAAGAAAATATGAAAAATTCTCAAATATTGTATGTGCTCAATTTTTTTTAAAGCTTATGTTGCAACTATGGCTTACGTTGCTAAGTTCAGCTTGAAATTGCCGAAATTTTAAGAAACTGAAGCGCGGAATATCGTTTAGATAGTCTAGTATTTATTTTATTTTTAAGCAATGGCTTTGATTGGTGTAAACTACCGACATGAGAGAATAATGGTTAGGCTATTCAGCAATTGTCGAATAGAAGCAAGTGAACTATGCTATGCTTGCCTTAAGACTGGAAACAAATCTGATCCTTCATCTATAAACAGTAGGGATCACAAGATGGTAAAATCCTAGTTTAGCTACTACTTGCTGTCTTGGAAAAGGGTTAGGTTTGGAAAATGAAACTTTCAGGGATGGGTCTGAATTTTCAGAGACTAAAGTATGTCCCGAAAAGGTGTTTTGAAGTATCTTCCTCCACTCCTTCTCCCTCTAGAGGGCAGTGACTTTTGATGACCTTTAAAAATCTTTGTGTTATAAAAGTGAAACCTTGCAAAGTAGATCTTCTGTTTAAATGAAGTGCTAGAAAACTGTTTTCATCTTCACAACTTTGCTCAGTTCCAATTTATGGGGTTTCAAAGATCTGTAAATACGTCTCCTAAATTTAGAAAAAAAACCATTGATATGGCTTAAAATTCTACTCAAATAACAGGAATTGTATTTTTAGAACTAAAACTAGAGAAAAAGAAACTGATAACTGAAAATTAAAGTAAAATGTTGTTTTGTCAAAATGGCAATAGGTATAGATGTGTCAAATAGGCAAATTTCTAAGATTTACAATTTAGCACGTATTGTCGGCCACTTTACTTATGCAACGTTGGGTTTACTCCACAAATCATAAAGGTATTGGAACTTTATACTTTTTTTTGGAGCTTGAGCAGGGATAGTCAGGACTTCTTTAAGTATACTTATCCGAGCAGAATTGGGCCAACCCGGCTCCCTAATCGGTGATGAGCAGGCCCTATAAGCAGGGATATTTCTCCATTAACATAGAAGCTTGACAATAGCTTCCCAGAGTATGTTTTTTGTTCCTGGATTCATAACTGAAAGTTTCATTTTTTAAACCTAACCCCTTTCCAAGATAGCAAAAAGAAGCCAAACTAGAAATTTACCTCACACGATTTCGTCTGCACAAATTCAGAGTTTACACCAACATCAGTATATGTTGCAGGTGGCATCTGTCTCAAAGCTTATGTTGTTACAGACAGGGTAGAGGGAGATGATCTTGGGCTGTCAGGAACACGAGATTTTTTTTATCTTTCAAAAGATACCAGAGTTTCATTTAGTATGTTGGTAATTCACAATGAATTGTCACTAAGACAAGGAAGATTAAGATTTTGACAACCATCCTAAAAATATGCCAAAGTTTCATTCAATATGGTGGTATTTTAAAATTGAACTGTCATTAGGTCAAATGAGTTTCAAATCAGTCTCATCTAAGGCAAAATATTCCTTTTTTTAGGAAGAAAAACGGGGAGAAATCAGACCTAAAGACGAGGAATTTCAGGGAAAATCAATATGAAAATAGGGAAAATCGAAATCGAAAAGTAGAAGCACTGATGGGCGTTCCGAAAAGCGGATGAAAATTTGCTAGATGTTTTCCATAGAAATTGCCGACGGATTATTCGGGGCACCCGGGTGACTGGCCGTATTTTAAATAGTAGGTAGTAGGAAAAGTGTGGTTCAATCCCGCTTTTTAGGGGTATAATGAGAGAAAGATTGAGATGGCTAGGACATGTTTTGTGGATGAAAAATGACAGATAGTCAAAGATTGTCTTTTTGGCCAACCGTCTCGGGCTAAATGGAAAGCAGGTCGTCCGCGGTTGAGGTGGGAGGATGTTATAAAGAAAGATTTAAAGAAAATGAGAATTTCCTGGGAGGGTGTAAGTAGGAGAGCTTTGAATAGGTTAGGATGGAAGAGGAGCGTGCGTAGCTGTTTTGGCCTCAGGCGGCTTGGTGCTGCGGTGAGTTGTTAGTAGTATTAGTAGTAGTAGTATTTCTTTTAATTGTGTGATAAGTTGTTTTTTGGTAATAATAGTCAAATCAAAGTTTGTTGGGTTTTTTTTTGCTACCTTTTCTTATAAATTTCTGGAACGAAAAAGACTGAAAAAGGGCTAAAAGTTTGCAATAAATCGCATATGAAGGTAGAAAATTTCCGATTTATAGAAAATTTCTTGTCAAGAATTTTTAACTTAGAAGGAAAGGGTCTATGGTAATTTTATATTAATGACTCAGACTTTTGAGACTCAAGACGATGTTAGTTCGTACTTTCCTATGGTATTATCTCCTTTGCTGCTTGAAAACATGGCTATATCTAAAATTCCTCTTCAAAAGAACCCACTCTCGCTCTTCTACGAACATTGGTTCGTTACGATTCTCCCAGGGGAAAACAAAGAAGAAGAAGTTACTCAACACGTAAAACGGGTCAAGAATTTTATTTTTTGGAAGAAGGCGCTTAATTATGGAACAGGAGCTAAAATTTGGGTATTCGAAGTTGGCATAAAGATAATAATGTGTTTAACTGAATATCTTTCTCCAGCTCTCAATGTATTGTCATAATATCTGCATTGCTTTTTTATTATAGGTGTATGTTTTATCTTAATGTTCATCTTTATTATTTACTTCAGTATAACCTTTTAAATTTTACTAGCTCTCTTCTTCCTTTGTTTTTGCGTATTCTGAATAATGAAAAATAAACTTTTATTTGTAGAAATGATATGTATATGTATAATGATGCATTTATGTTTTCTTTTTTGGAGACGAATATAAATATAAAAAAAAATAAAGGTGCCCTGAAAGTATTTATTTTAGCCAACTATTTAAGTTTTACATTTATTTTATTTTTTTTTACATGCTAGAAATTAGACGATGGTTTTCAAATATAAGAAGGTAACTGTCATAATTGGGAAAGAGATATACTATATTATGTAGCAGATAATATAATTGACAATGAAAGCGCTTGGAAAGCTTGAAATAGTATGTTTTTCCCTCTAGGATTCGTATATGTTGCTCCGCGAAGAAATGACTGCCAATCCAGCTTTGCAGAGGAAAGAAGATGGACCAGTGTCGCCAGTACTATATCTGCTAAGCTATTTGAACTACTTGCGGATTAGCAAAACCATTGAGAAAACCTTTTTAAGCTTGGATGGTAAGTCATTAGTCATGTTGCTGTATATCTTAAGTTAATAGGGAATTCTAACCAAGGACAGATTAACAAAAACATTTGGGGGAGAGAGGAGGTAGGGGGAATCTTCTGCGACACAGAAGTTTCTCTACCGAATACCAAAAGATCTTGTTATAACTTTTGGAGAAATACCACCTGGATGGTGTCTATCTGTATGTAATGTAACAGAGGCTTTGTGAGAGGATGTTAATAAGAGCTCGCTGTGGAATATATGGAGCGGGTTGCGCCGTTTTGGACACAATGACAGCTTGTCCATATGTAAAACAGAGTTACCTTGGATTGTGTAAATTGGGCATATTAAATCTCATCTGAAGCCAGAGGCAACTGTTTCTATAATTCTTGCATTCTTTAAAAAACTTCCAGAGGGAACTGTGAAAATCATAGGCAGCGCTGTAGCGCTGCCTAAGTAAAGAACGATGTTGGCACAATGTATTATTTATTTTTTTCTTTGTTTAGACCAGGGCACTTCGTATCGAAGGAGCTGCAGTAGTTGAAAATTCTGGAAATAATGTCTTTGAGGATAACAACCCCCTCACAGCCCTCAGGGCAAGGGTTTTAAGTTATGCCCTGGGGTATATAAGGTTTTTATAGAAAGTGTTGTCGTAGAAACTTCGAAAAGGGCTCATTCGATTCGAAATTGGAAGGGCTTGTGCCCTTTTCAATGGCCGAAGTGATTGGAAGGCAACTAACACCCCTTACACGCCCACCATTTCTCCAAACACATCCAAATAAAATTTTGAGACAGCCATTTTGTTCAACGTAATTGAAAGATCTGGAAAATATGTCTTACAGGATGACACTCCCACCACAGCCCCCAGAGCAAGGGTTGTAAGCTATGCCCTGGGGGCAAATAAGGTTTTCATAGAAAGCATTGTCGTGGAATCTTCAAAAAGGGCTCATTCGATTGGAAATTCAAAGGGCTAGTGCCCTTTTTAATAGTCGAAAGTGATTGGAGGGCAACTAACCGCTGTCTCACGCCCACCATTTCCCCAAACACATCCAATCAAAATTTTGAGATAACCATTTTTTTAACGTAGTTAAAAGTTCCGGAAATTAGGTCTTTGAGGATGAGGGTTGTCAGGGCAAGGGTTGTAAGTTATGCCCTGGGGGCATATAAGGTTTTATAGAAAGTGTTCTCGTAGAAACTTCAAAAAGGGCTTATTCGATTGAAAATTGAAAGGGCTAGTGCCCTTTTTAATAGTTGAAAGTGATTGGAGGGCAACTAACCCTCCTCTCACGTCCACCATTTCCCCAAACACATCCAATCAATGTTTTGAGATAGTCATTTTGTTCAACGTAGTTGAAAGTTCTGGAGATTAGGTGTTTGAGGATGATAACCCCCTCAAAGCCCACAGGGCAAGGATTATAAGCTATGTCATGGGAGAATATAAAGATTTAATTGAAAGCGTTGTAGAAACTTCAAAAAGGGTTCATTTGATTGGAAATTGAAAGGGCTATTGCCTTTTTTAATAGTCCAAAGTGATCGGAGGGTAACTTACCCCCTTCTCACGCCCACCCTTTCTCCAGACACATCCACTCAAAATTTTGAGATAGCTATTTTGTTCAACGTAGTTGAAGGTTCTGGAAATTATGTCTTTGAGGATGACAAAACCCCACACCCCTCAGGGCAAGAGTTGCAAGGGTTATGCCCTGGTTTAAAGTTATGCCATATAAGGTTTTTATAGATAGCGTTGTCGTAGAAACTTCAAAAAGGGCTCGATCAATTGGAAATTGAAAGGGCTAGTGCCCTTTTTAACACTCGAAAGGGATTGGAGGGCAACTAACCCCCCTCTCACACCCACCATTTCCCCAAACACAGCCAATCCAAATTTGAGATAGCCATTTTGTTCAACGTAGTTAAAGGTTCCGGAAATTAGATCTCTGAGGATAACAAACCCCCCACACCCCTCAGGGCAAGGGTTGTAAGTTGTGCCCTGGGGGCATATAAGGTTTTGATAGAAAGGGTTGTCGTAGAAACTAGAAAAGAGCTCAGTCGATTGGAAATTGAAAGGGCTATTGCCCTTTTTAATAGTCAAAAGTGATTGAAGGGCAACATATCCCTCTCACGCCTACCATTTCCTCATATACATCCAATCAAAATTTTGAGATAACTATTTTGTTTGACTTAGTTTAAAGGTCTGGAAATCAGGTCTTTGAGGATGACAGCCCCCCCCCCCCTTAACAGCCCTTAGGGCGAGGGTTGAAAGTTATGCCCCGCGGGTATAAGCGTTATTGTAGCGTCGTTGTAAAACTTCAAAAAGGGCTAATTCGATTGGGAATTCAAAGGGGTAGTGCTCTTTTTAATTGTCAAAAGTGATTGGAGGTCAACTAACCCCCCACCTCTCGCGGCCACCATTTCCCCAAACACATCCGATCAAAATTTTTAGATAGCCATTTTGTTCAACGTAGTTTAAAGTTTATGAAATTAGGTCTTTGACGATGACAACCCCCCACAGCCCTCAGGGTAAAGGTTGTAAGTTATGCCCTGGGAACATATAAAGTTTTTATACAAAGCGTTGTTGTAGAAACTTCAAATAGGGCTCATTCGATTGAAAATTGAAAGGGCTAGTGCTCTTTTTAATAGTCGAAAGTGATCGAAGGGCAACTAACCCCCTCTCATGCCCACCATTTCTCCAAATACATCCAATCAAAATTTTGAGATAACCATTTTGTTAAACTTAGTTTAAAGGTCTGGAAAATAGGTCTTGGAGGATGACAATCCCCCCCCCCCCCCGACAACCCTTAAGACAAGGGTTGTAACTTATGCCCTGGGGACATATAAGGTTTTTATAGAAAATGTTGTCGTAGAAACTTCCAAAAGGGTCTCATTCGATTGGAAATTGAAAGGGCTAGTGCCCTTTTTAATAGTCGAAAGGGATTGGAGGACAACTAACCCCCCTCTCACGCCCACCATTTCCCCCAACATATTCAATCAAAATTTTGCAAATTTTGCAAATTTGCCATCATTTCCCCAAACACTTCCGATCAACATTTTGATATAGTCATTTTGTTGAACGTAGTTGAAGGGTCTGGAAATTATGTCTTTGAGCATGACCAACCCCCCCCACCCCCCCCCCCCCCCCCACAGCCCTCAGGGCTAAGGTTTTTATAGAAAGCGTTGTCGTAAAAACTACAAAAATGGCTCATTCGATTGGAAATTGAGAGGGTTATTGTCATTTCTAAGGGTCGAAAGTAATCGAAGGGAGAATCCCCCCCCCTCCCACGCCCATCATTTCTCCAAACATTTACGATCAACATTTTGATATGGCCATTTTGTTCAACTTTGCTGAAAGGTCTGGAAATTATGTCTTTGAGGATGACAACCCTCTCCCCATAGCCCTCAGGACAAGGGTCGTAAGTTATGCCCTTTTGGCATATAAGGTTCTTATAGAAAGTTTTGTCGTAGAAGCTTCAAAGAGGGCTCATTCGATTGGAAATTGAGAGGACTAGTGCCTTTTTATTAGTCAAAAGTGATCAGAGGGCAAATATCCCCCCCCCCCACGCCCGTCATTTACCCAAATACTTCCAATCAAAATTTGAGATAGCCATTTTGTTCAACGTATTTAAAAGATCTGGAAATTGTGTCTTTGAGGATAACGACCCCCCCCCCCCCTAGTCCTCAGGGCAAGGGTTATAAGTTATGCCCTGGGGGCTTATAAGGTTTTTATAGAAAGCATGGTCATATAAATTCCGGAGGGGGCTCATTGGATTGGTAATCAGACGCTCTAATACTCTTTTTTAGGGTCAAATTGATCGGAGGGCTGCAACCCCCCTCCACACACGTCGTGTTGTCCCGAAATGCATCTAATTGAAAGTTTAAGATAGCTATTCTATTCAAAATGGTCTAAAAAATTCTTTTAAAGTGTTCTCATTTTTATAACTTTAAGAAACCAAAATTGATTAAGATTTTAAGGGATAAATACCAGTAAGGATTTATTTGATTGGTTTTCAGTAAAGCACAAATTATATTCTGAGTTTTAGAAAGCATAGGGGCTTAGGACCCTACTCATATTAGTTTCTGCTCGTTTTGAGTTTGACTCTGTTTTTTATTTTAATTTTTGTTTGTTTTGGGTTTCATTTATTTATTGACACTGATTTTTTTTTATCTTTTTTATGCAATTTCTAATCGTTTTCAAATAAGGCCGGTAAATCAGGCTCATTCTCCATGAAAAATTTCCCTCCCTCACAGGAAACTCCTCCGTGGAAAGTTACTTCCACGTAAAATGCACCCCCCCCCTCCCTGCAAAATTCTCTCCTGACAGTTCCATCCTCGCTGAAAATTCCTTAAAATTTCTTGTGGACGATTCAGCCAGAAAAATTCACCTTAGCATGCTTTCATATGAAAAATACATTAATTTTTATTCGTTTTCTCAATTACTCTGGAAATTCCTCCTTCCGAGGAAATCTTTTCCCAGAACTTGAAACACGCTGAAAATACCCTGGATAATTCCCCGTAACATCTCCACGTGCAAAATTCAGTTGGCAAAAGAAAATAAAACAATTAAAAGGAATTTCGTATAGGAATTCTGTCAAATTTCCCATGAAAAGTACATCCCCTGGAAATTTCTCTCCCGACGGAAAATTCTCCCAATGGAAACCCACCCCAAGCACAAAAGATGATGAAAATATAATGCTGTATTTGAAAAATCGTGGAAACTATAGAAGAAAAGTATGGAAAACAGTGGTATTTTACTGTGAGCAAACCACGTGTTGACACGCAAACCGAATTTTTTCCTACATGGCCTAGTTGTACACTTCCAAAAAGGGTCTTTGTCGAAAGAGCATAAAGTCATGTTGTGTCCATTGACGCACTGTTTTGTTTTGGGCAACACCCCCTTATCCTGGGACAGTCAAATTGCCTCTTCTTCAGTCCTTGGTAAATCCCAAATCTTCATTTTAATAGCTAGGGCCAGACACTATTCTCTATCACTACATATTGCAAGCTAAATAAATTTCATGCATCGTCAGAGAAACCGTTTCTGCTTAGATCAAGAACTTGAGTGGGGTTGCTATAATACATAAGTACCAGACATGATTATTGGGTCTTTCAACTATGTTGAACAAAATGACTATATCAAAATTTTGGTCAGATAAGTTTGGCGAATAAAGGGTCATTAAAGGGGGGCTAGTTGCCCTCTAATCTTTTTGGTGACTTAGAATGGACACTAGACCTTTTAATTTCTGCTCGAATGCATCCTTTTCCTATCTTCTAGGACTATTATTTCGATACGATCACCCCTGGGGAAAAAAAACAACAAACAAATAAACACGCGCCCGTGATCTTTCTTCTGGCAAAAAATGCAAAATATATAGGAGGTTGAAATTTCTGCAATAAGGTTTTCTGAGTTCCTAAATCTGATGTTTTTTAGGAGATATTTTGTTGGTGTTTCCCCCCTATTTGAAAAATCAGGCTAATTTTCTAAGGCTCTTAACTTTTGTTTTGCAACACTAAACCTCATGAATTTCATATATTTGGAATCAGCATAACATGCTGATTCTTTTGATGTATCTAATTCCGTTTTCTAGAGTTTCGGTTACTATTGAGACAAGTCGCTCCGTACTTACAGTTCATTACCACGAAATGTTTGATCATAGTTATTGAACATAGGGGGGGGGGGGATAGTGGAAAACTAGAAAAACATAAACAAGTTAAATAAATTGTCATTGAAAATCAAATTTGAAAGTGTGTTTTCCTTTGGATTTTCCTAGGACAATTGTTCTAAGAAATTTGAAGAGTATACTGAGTGGGGGATAACTAGCCGAAAACTAGAAGTATATAAACGTAAAATACAAGAAAATTCAGGTAATTTTGAAGGAATCGTGTATCGAGAGTAAAGGGTGAGTACAAAGTACTAAGAAATAAAGGGAGGTCAACCTGAACCCATTGTGTGGGTTTAGGCGAAAGTGTCGGGGAATCTCTTGACACGGGCAGTGAACGGAAATAAAAACTATTCCGTTTTCTGTTTGTGTGTTTGCCAAGCCCAGGCAGTATTTTTTTTTTTTTTTTTTTCTGGGACCTGGGACCCAATTGAATCAGGCTAATCGTACAACGTGAAGTCTTTGGTTTTAGAGTCCATGCGTGTTTATCCTGGAAAAGTCAAATTGCCTTTTCTTCAGTCCTTGGTAAATCCTAAATCTTTATTTTAATATTCATGGCCAGACGCTATTCTCTATCGCTGCATATTGCAAACTAAATAAATTTCATTCATAGTCAGAGAAACCGTTTCTGCTTAGATCAAGAACTTGAGTGGGGTTGGTATAATCCATAAGTAACAGACATAATTATTTGGTCTTTCAACTATGCTGAACAAAATGACTATATAAAAATTTTGGTCAGATAAGTTTGGGGAATAAAGGGTCATCAAAGGGGGGCTAGTTGCCCTCCAATCTTTTTGGTTACTCAGAATGGACACGAGACCTTTTAGTTTCTGCTCAAATGCACCCTTTTCCTATCTTTTAGGACTATTATTTCGATACAATCACCCCTGGGGGAAAAAAAAACAACAAACAAATAAACACGCGCCCGTGATCTTTCTTCTGGCAAAAAATGCAAAATATATAGGAGGTTGAAACTTCTGCAATAAGGTTTTCTGAGTTCCTAAATCTGATGGTTTTTAGGGGACATTTTGTTGGTGTTTCCCCCCTATTTGAAAAATCAGACTAATCTTCTAAGGCTCTTAAATTTTGTTGTGCAACACTAAACCTCATGAATTTCATATATTTGGAATCAGCATAACATGCTGATTCTTTTGATGTATCTAATTCCGTTTTCTAGAGTTTTGGTTACTATTGATACAAGTGGCGCCGTACTTACAGTTCATTACCACAAAATGTTTGATCATGTTAATGGAACATAAGGGGGGGGGGTGAGGTAGTGGAAGACTGGAAAAACATAAACAAGTGAAATAAATTGTCATTGAAAAATCAAATTTGAAAGTGTGTTTTCTTGTGGATTTTCTTAGGACAATTGTTCTAAGAAATTGAATTATGTTTGAAGAATATACTGGGTGAGGGATAACTAGCCGAAAACTAGAAGTAAATAAACGACTAAAATACAAGGAAATTGACGTAATTTTGAATAAAATCCGACATGGGTCTAACCAAAATAGGAAAATTTGAATGCCATAGACAGCTAAGAAACGTATATCTATATGCAATACATAGTAATGACATACAGGAGCCGTTGTATCCACCCCTTCCTTGATAATTTAAACCTATATTCCCTCTTGAAAATTCCACATGTAATTTAGAATGGAAATTTGAAGTTTTTTTTTTTTAAGCTATAGTGTATGTATCATTACTTGTAAATTGGTTGGTAGCTTCTCACTTTTTCAGTTCTCTGCTTGAGTATTCAATCATTGGATCGCAAGTCAAGTTTTGGACAAAATTTGATTATTTGGTCGAAATTTTCTATGAAAAGTTCGACCAAAGTAGTTTTGTTGAAAAAGTTATTTATAATAATTTTACTAAAGAAATTTAGGTGGACAGAGACGGGTAATATTGTTCATGTGGATGGAAGTTGTGCATGACTTGGTCTTCTACGTAGCTGAATTCATCACGAGGTCCACAATAGTGTTCTCTGATGCTTAAATACATTGTATGCGTTGGCTTAAATACATTTAAAAAATTTGTATACTAAAAGAGGAAAATTACCGTTAAAGATCAGTGAAAACAAAGCTCCTGGTAGTACTTGTTACCAACCATCCCCCAAGGCCGATGATGCCCTGCTTGGCCTTTTCCCCCTCTGTGCCCAGAGAAACATGAATATAATATTTATACAGATCCAGTAATTATACCTTTGGGGATGTCCCCCCCCCCCAAGTTAGGCAATTCGTTCATTGCTTACATGTAGTAAATGTTATTGAGAAAGGTATGCATGTTTGACTTTTATCCAAAAAAAATAAACAGGTGAGCTTTTCAGAGAATGTTGAGGAGTGTTAAAATAAATGAAAAAAACTTTATGTGTATATGGGTTGTCAAAAGGCTATAAGTCAGGAGTGTATTAATTTGGAATTTTCAAAATGATAAGGGACATGATCAATTGATTGAAATCTTAAGTAAATAATCAAATCTTGTCCAAAAGTTTACTTAGAATCCAATATTTGAATTTTCAAGTAGAAAACTGAAAAAGCGGGGAGTTACCAACCAATTTACAACAAGTATTGATACAGACACTGAAATGTAATTACCTTTTTTCGGCTAATCTGTCAATCAAGGCGGGTGATAGCACATGGATTCCCAAAGCGGCCAGATCAACCAAATGATAATTCCTTTGAACTGATTTTCAGTATTTTTCGAGCAGGTAGGTAAAAATATTTTTAGGGACTCATCTTTCCTGAACTTGCATTAGAAAATTCTGCTCTGATGAATAGAAAAAACAAAATTCACACTTCTTGATGATGTAAGTCTCATCAAAACTAAATATTTATATCAGACCCAAATTGAAAGAAATTAAAGGGTTTTTCTAAGATATGTAGGAAATCCGGTGTCGGCTTTTAGTTTTCTCTCGTTTATTTAAATTTATTATCTAAGTTCTGTAAGTTATATCAAGGCCACCAACATAATTCTGAGTAGTTTAACCACACATACTAAAACTTTTATAACGGACGAGATTGGGCAAGTCTTTTAGGTAACACATCCCCTTAATATTACAGTGATGTTGTATTCCATACTAGTAAACGATTATAACTTAGACTCAAACGTTTATTCCAATTTGCGTATAAACTTCACTACTGATATTTATTCTGCTAAAAAAAAAAAAAAAAAAAAAAAAAATTACTAGAAATTGAAATATACTGCATGTGGCAACTTTGGATGTTTGCTGTTCCATCGGATTGACAATGATTACAAGGGCTTTGGTATGCCATTTCTCTTTACGCTTTTAGGTTGAGACTTTCTATGAATTATGGGGCGAAAATTTGGATGCCCCGAAAGCAACACCCTTCCTCTTCTTTTCTGGAAAAGCCTATAAAAAGAAGTTTTCTGTCAAAACGGGAAGAACTTTTGTCCTTATCAATACATCTGTGACATGTTTTTTTTATAAAGTCTCTGTTTTGTTTTTGATCTCATTACCAATTTTCCGCTTGTCCTTTTCCATTATTTCTGTCAGCAACTATCTCCCTTTACCCCTTTTCTAGGCCTCAAAAATAGCATGACCGGTCAAGATTCTGATGGGAAAAAGGTGGGAAAACCGCAAGATTTAATTCGGATGTATGAATTGATCCTTCAGAATCTGGGTGAACTTCGCAATTTAGAGGGTATTGAAGACGATCACGAATTTCAGAGGCAAATTGAAGGGGACGAGCTAGGAATGAAATTCATTAGGTAATTTATTATGTATATTCTTCTGTTTTTGTTTTTCTTCTTTGTCTTCTCTCTTTTTCTCTGAATTAGTTAAAATTCCAAATTTGAAAACAGTGATCCCAGAACCTGTTTTTTTTATCTTTACGGTTTTAGGATTGTATTTAAAAAACTGCTTAGGTTTTTTTGTTGGTTTCTAAATTAGTCTTTAAATAATATGTTCATTTGTCAATTTTACAGGCTAGGGATCCTTTGTGAACCTAATGTCTTCTGTTTCTATGTTTATTTATCGGTGATCAATTTATTTGAATTCATTAATTGACTGATATTTTCAGAATTTTTGGGGGGTTTAAAGCTTGCGACCAAATATGCTTGTCATTATGGCTATATGTATATTCCCCCACTTTTTGAAGTTCTGGAGCCTTTGTGGAAGTCAGTGTCTTGTGATCAATAAGCAATTATGAATAAATGGTGTGCTTACTTTCTTTAAACCTGTTTTGTTTGAAGAAATCATTTTTTGTTTGTCCTCCAAGCTTAGTCTTAAATCTCACCAGTATTACCCAATAGGGTGCAGCCTAGGGGCCTCTGAACTTGGAGGCTCAGAACTAAGAAAAAAAAATTGAACGCGAATCAGGTGGTTGACAAAATATATTTGTCAAAATATCTACTTTGTCTTTTATATTTTTTTTCACTGACTGAGAATCATCATTTCCTTGGTTTTTGAATTATTCCAGATTGTGTGTTCTTCGTATTCTTTGCTTTTTGTTGAACGTTATCTATAGACAGTGTAGTCTTAGAACGCATTTACGTCATTGTTATAGTGAATGATTAAAGGTTTTAAATTTTGCACCACCGAATGGTTATCTTAGCTCAAAACAAAACTCTTACTTTAAGAAATAGGACCAGAATTTTGAATCTAATACAAATTAGGGCCCAGATTTGACGGCCCTCATCATAGACAACACAATAGCGCTGCCTAAGTAAAGAACGATGCTGGCACAATGTATTATTTAATTTTTTTCCTCCATGCCAGGGCACTTCGTATCGAAGGAGTTGTCGTAGAAACTTGGAAAAGGGCTCATTCGACTGGAAATTGGAACGGCTAGTGCCCTTTTTAATAATCGAAAGTGATTGGAAGGCAACTAACACCCCTTCTATGCCAACCATTTCCCCAAACACATCCAATCAAAAGTTTAGGATAGCCATTTTGTTCAACGTAGTTGAAAGTTTTGGAAATTAAGTCTTTGAGGATTACAACACCCCCCCCCCCCCACAGCCCTCATGGCAGGGGTTGTAAGTTATGCCCTGGGGGTATATAAAGTTTTTATAGAAAGCATTGTCATAGAAACTTCAAAAAGGGCTCATTCGATTGGAAATTGAAATGGCTAGTGCCTGTTTTAATAGTCGAAAGTGATTGGAAGGCAACTAACACCCCTTCCACGCCCACCATTTCCCCAAACACATCCAATCAAAATTTTGAGATAGTCATTTTGTTCCACGCAGTTGAAAGTTCTGGAAATTATACCTTTGAGCAGGAAACTCCCCCCACAGTCTTCAGAGCAAGGGTTATAAGTTATAGCCTGGGGTCATATAAGGTTTTTTATTGAAATCTTTGTCGTAGAAACTTGAAAAAGTGACCATTGGATTGGAAATTCAAAGGGCTAGTGCCCTTTTTAATAGTCGAAAGTGATTAGAGGGCAACTAACGCCCACCTTTTCCCCGAACACATCCAATCAAAATTTTTATATAGCCATGTTATTCAACGTAGTTGAAATTAGAAATTAGGTCAAAGTTTTGGAAATTAGGTCTTTAAGGATGACAACCCCTCCCCCTTACAGCCCTCAGGGCAAGGGTTTTAAGTTATGCCCGGGGGGCATATAAAGTTTTTATAGAAAGCGATGTTGTAGAAACTTCAAAAAGACCTCATTCAATTGGAAATTGAAAGGGCTAGTGCCCTTTTTAATAGTTGAAAGTGATTGAAGGGCAACTAACCCCCCTCTCACGCCCACCATTTCCCCAAACACATCCAATCAAAATTTTGAGATATCCATTTTGTTCAACGTAGTTGAAAGTTCTGGAAATTAGGTCTTTTAGGATGATAACCCCCTCAGAGCCCTCAGTGCAAGGATTGTAAGCTATGCCCTCGGGGCATATAAGGTTTATATAAAAAGTTGTAGTAGAAATTGTGATGTCGTAAAAACTTCAAAAGGGGCTCATTCAGTTGGAAAATGAGAGGGCTAGTGCCCTTTTTAATAGTCGAAAGTAATGGAGGGTAACTAACCCCCCTATCACGCCCACCATTCCCCCAAACACATCCAGTCAAAATTTTGAGATAGCCATTTTGTTCAACGTAGTAGAAAGTTCTGGAAATTAGGTCTTTGAGGATGACAACCCACCCCCCTCCCCTCCCCCCAACCCTCAGGACAAGGGTTGTAAGTTATGCCCTGGGGTCATACAAGGTTTTTATAGGAAGCGATGTCTTACAAACTTCAAAAGGGCTCATTTGATTGAAAATTGAAAGGGCTAGTGCCTTTTTTAATAGTTGAAAGTGATTGGAGAGCAGCTAAAGCCCCTCTCAGGCCTACTATTTCCCCAAACACATCCAATCAAAATTTTGAGATAGCCATTTTGTTTAACGTAGTTGAAAGTTCTAGAAATTAGGTGTTTGAGGATGACCACCCCCCTCACAGCCCTTAGGGTAAGGATTCTAATTTATGCCCTGGGGGCACATAAGGTGTTTATGGAAAGCATTGTCGTAGAAACTCAAAAAGGGCTCATTCGATTGGAAACTGAAAGGCCTAGTGCCCTTTTCAAAAGTCTAAAGTGATTGGAAGGCTTGACATTTTTATAGTAAAGATCGGTGTGGGTACAATGTTTTTTTTTTTTTTTAGACCAGGGCACTTCGTATCGAAGGATTTGTCGTAGGAACTTCGAAAAGGGCTCATTCGATTGAAAATAGAAAGGGCCGATGCCATTTTTAATAGTGAAAGTGATTGGAGGGCAACTAATCCCCATCCCACGTCCACCCTCCAATTTGCCCATTATGTTAAAAACTAAATTTTGCCTTAAGATTAAATCAAAATGCACTGTGTTAATGCTAATTTTCAATAAGGCATCTCAGCAGTATCCCAAGAACGACTTGCTTCTGCTCTTAAAATTTAACCAAATTCAAATAGCGTTGGTGTATTCAAGCTATCAAAGAAAGTAAACAGATTTTTTTTTTTGCGAATGTTATCAAGTTTTCCATTTCAGGTCAACTAGAGGAGTTATGAAACTAAATTAAACACTACTATTTGTGTCCAGATTAGCAGGCCAGATAAATAGCAGGCCAAACTATAAAAGTATTATTTTAATTTTCCCTGAAAAGACTATGTCAATATAAAACGAACTTTTTCGACAAAATAAGTTTTTCAAAGAAAAGTAAAGAACTTCATTAAACCAAAAATGAGCAAAAATAAAATCAAATAATCTACCACGCGTGTAACTACCACAAATCAGCATCGATAAATAAATGAAACCCGAAACGAACAGAAATTACAATAAATAGCCGAGTCAAACTCAAAACGAGCAGAAATTAACATGAGTTGAGCTCAAAACCTTATGCCTTCCCAAGGCCAGAACATAATTTGCATTTTGCAAATACAAGTGAATGTGCATTGTCAGTTTAATATGCATATATTTTTTAAGTAAAGTGCAAATAATGTTCTGGCCTTGGGAAGGCATAGGGGTTTTGAGCTCAATTCGTGTTAGTTTCTGCTCGTTTTCAGTTTGACTCGGTTATTTATTGTAATTTCTGTTCGTTTTGGGTTTCATTTATTTATCGAAGCTGATTTGTGGTAGTTTCACGCTTGGTAGATTATTTGATTTTATTTTTGCTCATTTTTGGTTTAATTGAGTTCTTTACTTTTCTTTGAAAAACTTATTTTGTGGAAAAAGTTTTTTTTAATTAATTTTAAATAAAGACGTCTATCTGAAGTTTCCCAAAATATCATTAGGTAAGGGTATTTTTTAGAGGTGATTAGTAATGTAGGTGAAACCGTGTGGAGCTTAAATCTAGAAAACTTTTTATTGCCGTATATATTTTTTTATTTATTAGTGACCCACATAACAGTGAAAAACAGTGGGGTAAAAAAATAGGGAAAAGAAATAAAATTTTACTACACACACAAAAAAAAACAAAAAAAAACTAACAAATAAATAAGTATGTACCAATATCAAACAGAATAGAACAACCGGATGAGACTTTGACGAAGGCCCAGTCTCATGGATGCTTCAAAAATAAGTTCATGTTGATGGTGCAGAGTCTGCATAGTATCAGTAGAAACAAACCAAGTGATTAATTTTCTATTCCGTTAAGAACGTGGCAATAAAGAAGAAACTTGCAATATCGGAAATAATAAATGCAGGTTTGATTCAGATCGCTTTCGCCAAGCAAAGTGCAAAGACCAGACACAAAGAGTATGGTATGGTCGCGAAAAGTCGAATAAAGTTTCAACTTTTATCACCTTACCAACTTCAATAAGACATCTTCCCTAAAAGTGGAGAGTCCTTACAGCAGGATTGATATAAAACTTCCATCCTTAAGCAAATCTCTCTCAAATTAACTCATACACTGTTACCTAGTACACTCGCGAAAACTAAGCGTAAATAAAATTAAGTTAATTCTTCTAATACTAGGTAATGTATCCCTAGCATATATTTTGCACTGCCAACTGATAGTGATCAATGCCTTGTCGTGGATTTAATACAGAGCCATTCTGAGAATGACCCAAGTATAAGACTAAAGGAACTTTTGAGATAGCATTAATTTCAAAATTTGAGTAACTAAATCAGCAGTTGATTGGCTAAAATGAATCAGTTAGTGCAGGTACTAATTTTGTATGACCAATAAGTAATTGTAAGACCAAGTTACAACGCGAGGAAATGGATAAGTTAAAAGGTGAAAACGGCAAATTGAACCAAATTCAGGTACATTTGACATTATTACTATTAAAGAAAATTAGAAGTCTTCTATAGTCCTTTGCTGAAACTGTTAGAATGATGTTTTTCACACTAATATTGAATCTTCGAGTTTATTGCTCTTTGACCTTTAACAGTGTTTCTTACTTTTAACAGTTTTTCTTGCTTTTAACCGTTTTTCTTGCTTTTAACCGTTTTATATTTTGAGGTAACAGATTGCTGTTTCTTAGAATCCTCTAGTTATTATTTTTGATCCATTCTGCATCTCATCAGACGAAAGTGTGCGATGATCGTCTAAGATCTTTCATTGAAACAGAAAGAAGTAATTATTCCTACTAGGAATATGTTATTTTAAAGAAGTCAGTTGAAAAGAAAGACATTATAAATAACATTTATGGTTATGTGAATATTTCGCCCGAAGTCCCGGCTCCGCCGTCTTCAGTGCAAAAAGAAAATTATGTAATACAGAATAATAGCCTTAGTGAAATAAAAAGACAAATCTAAAAAAGGAAAAGATCTAAAGAGCAACCATAACACCAGAAGTAAAAGAGTGAGTGAAAATATTTCTGGAT
Organism: Artemia sinica; assembly: GCA_027921565.1. NCBI lineage: Eukaryota > Metazoa > Arthropoda > Branchiopoda > Anostraca > Artemiidae > Artemia > Artemia sinica. The sequence continues at coordinate 31,446,579 of CM051272.1, forward strand.
TTAGAATTAAGGATTAAGCATCCTTTTGGAAATTTATTTTATCGAAGGAAGTTGGATAACCTGATCTGTTTTTGGGTTTTAGAATGTTTATGTTTTCATTAGGCTACAAAACAATTTAGACCCCCCTGCGAATCTATTTTAAGGCTAAAAATTATCTGAATAATCATAATTTATAAGAGTTGTAAATGGGACTTTTTTTTATGAAATGGAAGAAATTTCGGCGTTGCAAAAAAGAAAAAAAAAAGAATCCAAGGTCTCAAAGTGCCATAGTCAAGTCAGGATTCTCAGGTCTGTGATGTAACTTTATTGCTTTATCAAGGGAGCATTTGTGTTCATTTAGCCTTTCCCCTGTTGTTGGTAATTCCTATCAATATGGAAACTATTTCACGAACGAGGGATTCTATAGGCTCGCTCCTCAACTGGAAATGATGCTGGTTTTATTTGTATACTGACTCAAGAAATTCGGCGGTATTTTTTTTTTTTTTTTTTTTTTTTTTTTTTTTTTTTTTTTTTTTTTTTTTTTTTTTTTTTTTTAAGTTGTAATCTCTCTAGTTGACTGCGCCTTGTGAGTATGTTTGGACTGATTTTGGCTACTTAAAAAAAATAGATGCTCTAATCTTCACCATACGCCTGGCAGAGTTTATATTGAGGTTGAGAAGAAGACCTTTAACTTGTACTTTGAAACTGAGTGACAAACTCAAAAATTTTTGAAAGAAACCTAACCATAATCTCTGTATATGGGCAAGCATATAAATAGAGTGATATAGATAAAATTAATAAGTGCTATTTAGATACGCAAAGTTTCTATTGTTTATTCCTAAGCGGCATCAAAATTCCCGCCTCAAAAAAATTGGAATTATGAATCCAGTCAAAAAGTGGTCGAGAATCCGTAAGAAGTCTGTGATCAAAGCGATACTGAATAGACGACGCTTTACTCCAATAATAACTTAAGTGTTTCTTTTTATTGGCGTGTTCATTTTTTTATCTTTTATTTTTCCTTGCTCCTCTATAATCTCTTGTAGATGGTGAGTAAATAAATCATTATTATTATTATATGTTTAATCTTGAAAAGTGTTGTCGTAAATTCAAATCTGGGAACCCCCTGATGCTGTTTGACCTTGCGCCTGCGTCTAAACGAACCCGACTCTGCGCCCAGCCATTTATCTTCAATTTAAAATTCTATGATAATAAAAAGTAACTAAACGAAATACAAATTTCAGGGAACGCGTTTCGATATATTTTGTGCTTTTATTCTCCGCCCTTTTGCAACGTCACTTCTATGATATGTCAGTATGCTTTTTTCTATAATGATTCATTTAAGTTAATTTTCAAAGTTTAAAAAATTTGAATATTTTTTTTTTTTAATGGTAGTCAGTTTTTTATGATCACTTTCGAGAATGCTGTCTGTGAAATTTTTAAGTTATGTCGGATAATATTGCGCAGTCAATGGTGTCAATAGTTTTGACTTCTAATAATGCCCAGATTAAAGTGCCAACAACCATTTCCATCCATTTTCAGTTAAGGAAACCAATAAAAGAGGGAATTCAATGGTGTCCATGAGAAAAAAGCCAACACAATGTTCAGTTATCCTGACTAAATTGGTTTTTTTTTCCTTTTATCCCTTTGTTTTTGCTTTTCCTTTGTTTTTATTTTATGTTTTTACTTTTTACTTTCTGAATTAAAATCAGATAATTTTACTAAAAGAGCGCAGCTTCGTATATTTCTGTCCTTAAAAAAATTAGCCTTGGTCTTGAAAACTAAAAATAACCATGGATAGCTATCATGCAATCTATGGAAAAAAAAGTTCCAGGATCAGAAATCCTGCTTATTTTTGGAAAATCTCAAGATGGGCCAAAATGAACTTAGACCTTTAATTCAGGTTAAAATTTTAATAAACAAAAATTTAGTTTGTTTGGAATTTGCCTAGTTTAGAGGGATGACACAGGATTGTCATTGATACTTGTAGCTTATAATTCTTATTATACTCATATAAAGCGACCGAAATTCCCTTCTATTCAATTTCATGTTTTCTTCGGTTCACCTTTTAAATTTACAGGCTCTATTACATTGGACTCACCTTGGAGCAAATGAAACGATGGAGAGAAGCGTTAGCTATTTATGAGAAGGCAGACAATTACGGAAGGGAGTTGGAGCCGTATTCCAGGTTTTTAAGTTCAAGAGTCGCAAAAGAGGTGGATCATGTTGCCGAGCAAATCAAAAGCAGCAAATTTAGAATTCATGCTGAAAGTATATTACAAACAGGTGTGCCAGTTCAAGAAATGAGGGACCTGACTATCAAAGTAAAGATGATTTTGTAGTTTTTTTAAAAATACCCTCACCCTCCCTTTCAATGTCCGTACATGTAGACTGTTGTTGGTTTTATAACAACATAAGGATATATGTTATAGGGCAGTAAATCACTGTCCGGCTGTCTGCGGTGCAAGTGTAAAATCATTTTATTTTTTCGACTTGCGGGAAAGAGCAGGCATTTCATTAAATAGCTGGACAATATTCTTAGGCCCTATTAAACCTATTGGACAAACTTTGTGCAATTCATGAGCTAACATATACAGTTCAGAAAGTGATACATTACCCTACAAGTAAGAGATGAAATCATGGGAATGGATATGAAATTTAACTTTTTTTTTATTTTGTCGAAAATAGCTAGAAAAGTATTAGTTTTTCGGGAAATTTAGTTTAATTTCTAGTGTGATTCTACATTTAAGTTGCAGTAGCAGCCTAAGTGCAGACCAGAGCATGATTATTAATTGACGGGAAATGTCCATGTAAAATAAAAAAAAAAAATTATTTTGTTTTACCGTTTTACCTGTATATTGTTAATAAATCTAATGCAAATTATAAAAAAAAGAAATTAAATATCTAAAATGTAGATTTGACACATCAAGCACAAATTTCTTACTATAATTTTCAGGTTTGTTCGCCTTATTTAGCAGGTCTGGTTTGCCCATTACATGCTTATGAAGTTCCAAACATCTCATTTTGTAATAAAACTTGCATTGAATTATATTTCGGCCGCATTTACGTGGAAGCGATTACTTTCTTTAGTCCACTGTGTAGCTACTAGAGGAAGCTTTCTTTGCACTTTTGGCTTTATGACCAGGGATAGGGTATAAATCAAATCCAAGTCTATTTTTTTTTTTTACCTCTTCTTTATTCTATAAAATCTTTGAGGTATGTTATTTCTTCAAATGCACTGTCGCCAATAACTATTCCATTTGGCAAGTAATATACTGTTTTTACAACATCATTCGTTGCAGTGGGGCTGTAAGATTTATCCTTGAAATTATGTAAACATTGTAGTGTAAACATTGAAAAATGTTTGTAAACCTGGAGTGCCACTGACTTCACGTCAACTGAATCCCCGGCCGATAGTGTTTTATATAGTTTGTGAGCAGGACGCCCAATGCCTCCAATATCTTCCGAGAGCCTCGATTTCTATTTAAAATGAAATTTGTTTTTTCCATGCCTCTCTTATCCTCCAAAACTTGTGTTTATATTATCAGCGCTGTACGCGATTAATTTTTCCAATGAAATATAACTTAAGTTCTTCAGTGTATTTACCCGGGTTGCAGCGGTAGCTAGCAACCTAGTAAGAGACGATCATGCCCAATGTTAAGAAATATAAAAACCCATGACTACTAAAAAAAGAGTCAGATCAAAGCAAAAATTACACTACTAGAACCGCCTTGTCCGAAACCCCTTATGGGAAACATTCTGTCCCTTGGCTTGAACAGCAAGGGATACAGAAAGAAACAGGAGTTTCTAATGTTTTGTTTTCATAACAATCCTATTTAATTAATTTTAGCTGCGTGCCAGCAGTTTCCGAGAAATACTGAATAACACGGGGAACAACTTTTCAGCGTTACGGCTACTTGCATCAGACAAAATTCCGTAAAATTTAATTTTTTCTTGTCTTTGCATTGTCTTTTGCACAGAATGTCTTTCTATTATGTTGTTTTTATTATTGCTATAGCTTTAGTTCGTGCAGTTGCCTGTTTCTCGGCAATTCTCGACTCAGAATAAAGGGTAGGGTTCAAAGGGTTAATATGTTATTGCTTTTACGAATTAGTTGATTGCTGATGATTGTTTGTGAAAACCAAATTACTAAATTGAAGATCTTTTCATGATATAATAAAGACTTACATTTCGGGGGGGGGGGGGTAAACATGTAGATCTTTCTACGCTAAATACATGTTTACATTTCCTGTGGACAAAACGGCTAAATTTAGGATTAATCAATGTGAACATTCCTTTTTATATTGAAACTTTTTATTTAAAAGTGAATTAGAAGGAAAATGCAAATTGTTCTTTAAAACTTGAGTAGAGATCCAACAACTAGGATGTATAATTCTATATCCATTGGTGTAGCTATCCAGTGGTGTAGCTCAATTGATGTTGCGGATTTGGATAACCATGCAATATATTATGATTAGATCCCGTAAAGGGGAGAGGACCTTTTACTCTTCTTTCTTTTTCGTCAAGAAAGTCTAGAAGCTCCCTCTAGAAACAAATTATAATTTTTCTGATAAGAGAAAAAAACAAATTCCCTTTTCAAACCTTTGCCCAGTTAAAAATTTGCTGCTATGTTTTGTATGCCTGATAGTGTTTGATAAGCAGGTTTAATTTATACAGAGTTTTACAAAAGGCATCAAACTCTAATGAACCTGTTATTTTGGGCAGGTTTTTTTTTCTAAAACTCTACGAAATTCCACAATAATAGGCTCAAACCATTCTAAAAAACAACTCCAGAGGAGCATTGCTCAAGTAATGAGTGCTTGTAAATAATGTAGTAAAATCTTTGGTTTCAGTGTGGAAGAAAAAGTATAAAAGAAAGTCGATTATGCAAAGATTGCTAATGGTAAAAATTTGTGATTGATCCGAATTTAGCGTAAGCGCATATTATAGTTCTTAGGCCCAGAAAATTTAGCTTTTGGTCTTCAGTGTAAATTATTCTTTACTTTCTTTTAGTAATTATTTTTTCAATCTCTAGTATTATGATTCTCTTTAATGTAGGATCGCCTGCCACTTTCTGAACGCCTTGATGATTACGTCGAGGAGGGTTTGGTTAAGGCTGGAAGCCCTCAAGTTATTAATATGCCTCCTTCTATGGAGCCTGCGCCATGCAAGCCACTTTTCTTTGATGTGGCACTTAACCATGTAAAATTCCCTGATCTTGAGGACAAAATTGAACCTGTCAGAGGCGGCATAGGTGGCGTAGTCAAATCAATATTCAACTGGAGAAGGAAGTAACATGTTTTGTGTTTTTTTTTCATATTGGTTTCTTTTTTTTCTTATTTGTTTTGTAAAATTTTGGTTTGAAGTAAAGTCCGAAAGAGGAATTTGGTTGGAAATTTTTTGTTGTGTTTTTTTTTCGATCAATATCCTCCACCGTAATATGCTTGTTTTATGACTTGTGTATTCCATCGTATAAGATCAAGGATATCTATGATGAGACTACAATTGCTGCTGAATTCATATAAGGAAATTCAAGAGTTAATTTCTCGTGGCCAACAAGCATGAGACTAGGACAAATTGATTACACAAATGAAGAATATTTAGGCCCAGAAATATGCCTTCCCTTGGATTTTATTTGCCTTAAATTTATAATAAATGATGTGAAAATAAATTTTTTTTTTTTTTTTTTTTTTTTTTTTGATGAGTGAAATTGTCCATTCTGCCTGTTTCACAGGGTCATCAGTTGACCAGAATTTCGTCCCGAAAGTTTTGCAAAGATTACACGAAAGTTTTTTTGAGAAAAAGGCTTGATTTGTAGCAGTTGGGAGACTGGTTTTTCCACTAGGATAACGGCTGTACCGAGAGAATTTTATCTGATACAAGCTTTGACAACAAGCTTCTATCAGGAAAGGATCTTTGTGGCCCAATCCTTTCTTTACCTGACCCTGTCCTTTGTGACTTTTTTTGTGGAAGTAAAGATGACCTGAAATTGTTTTGAAACGCTGCTAACGTAAGAAAAAGACAGAAGCGCTGATATCCGGCAGCGCTTCTGTCTTTTTCTTACGTTAGTAGCGTTTCGAAACATTTATTGTAGTAGCGTTTCGAAACAATAGACATCATTATGAAAAGACATTAAGTTGTATAAAGAGCAAAAACTGGCAATTGTAAAAATATTTATATATATATTTTAACAAGGGATTACAACAATTTAAAAAAGAAAACCAAACGTTTGAAGTTTAGTAGATATCGTTGTTAGAAATGAGACTTGTTTTAATAATAAAATATCTTCGAAAAAACTGCAGTATGAAAAGACAGCAAGTTGTCTCAAATCGTCTGCGGTTAGAAGACAAGCGACAATGAAAATCCGCGGCCCGGCACTATATATATATATATATATATATATATATATATATATATATATATATATATATATATATATATATATATATATATATATATATATATATATATATATATATATATATATATATATATTATATATATATATATATATATATATATATATATATATATATATATGTATATATATATATATATATATATATATATATATATATATATATATATATATATATATATATATATATATATATATATATATATATATATATATATATATATATATATATATATATATATATATATATATATATATATATATATATATATATATATATATATGTATATATATATATATATATATATATTTATATATATGGGCGCCCATAAGGGGGAGCAGGGGGGGCAGCCCCCCTGGCTGAATGACGCTGCCTTATATTTTTATATTTTTGCTTTGAGATTTCTATTATACAGCTAGACCCCGGCACCGCGCCGATAAGGGAAGGTCGGCGGTGGCAAATAATAGCAGCGGTGGCGCGCCACTGGGGCGATCATTGTTGACCGCAAACATTTATGTTTTGACCAGTCATTCTCAAATCCCAGCTTTAATTTATATCAGATTTGGGCCCATTCACGAGTCGCTGGCTGGACGCTGGTCTTTTTTGTTATCCATCAAGAGAAGTAGAAATATGGTAGAAACGAAATGACTGTGGCATTTCAGAACCCTTGCATAATAGTTGAAATGTCTAACAACTATGTATTCCTAACAGAATTAACGATCAAAATTAGTAGTATTTTTCTTTCATCGATCAACCGTCTCCATCGAGAAGAACTATCACCATTTACATCACAGCTGGGTTGGTAGGAAAATCTTTCCCCTTAGCGTTCATACTATCAAACATCCAGAAGGGATTAGGAAGGGAGAAACATCCAGAAGGGAGGGAGAAGGGGTATATTCCCTTCCAATCCAGATTGATTTGATAATGGAGATCTGTGCTCTGAAAAAGAGGCCAACCAAATGCTTTTTTAGCCCATGAAGCTGGTTCCAACTCCAATCCCATCTCTACCTGCACTGCCATCCTCTCACCCAATGCTTTTAGTAAGCCCTGGGATTTTGCAGCCACTGTGAAATAGGATAGTCACACCGGAATAAGTACAACCACATCCCAGCAACAACAAGAAAACAAAACGCTTCAAGGAAGAAAGGAGGGCAGAGCAAAAGCGCTCACTGATACATCAGTGAAAGCCAAGATTGAAGCTGCCTCTGCTACAAAGAAGGCAAAGAAGAGGGGGAAAAGAAAAAATTGAAGCAAGAAAAAAAGAAGCAGGCTGTGAAGAGATTTGGTGAGAAGACAGCACTGAGGGTGAAAATGAAATTGAAAAGTTTCAGACAGTGACTGCTGATGACAACTCAGACAGTTCTCTTGGGTAAGATAGTGAAAAGGGCAGTTGCCTATTTTACAAGATTAGACTCCAGCTAAAAATTTGTAATTGCAATTAGGCCTCTACTATTAATTGTCTGTAAATCTAAAATAGTTACTATTATATATGGGTGAAATATTCAAAAGGATGAAACACTTATTAAGAAAATTTGGACAGATTTAGTAAAGAAAAATTAATTTTCCAGGTGGTATAACCGATAAAACTATTGAGATGGTGATTAGGGAGACCTGCATTTGTATTTTCCTTCCCATTCATCTCTGTTGATGTCTCAAATAGGTCCCAGTCATGTAATTAGACACCTAGTCTGCTCCTAGTTATATAACTCCAGTGGTTTTATGACAAATAAGGAAACACATTAATTGTCCTCGATGTTAAATTTGGAATTTAACAGTTAGGAACTTGAGAATTTTCAGAACCTACCGTTTCAAGTAACGCTTTTATGTCACGGAATCAAAACTTCAGTATTTACAAACACCTGCCTATGGCAAGGACTCAAGAAATATTGATTCTTTGCTACACCAAGGTGTCTTGAAATAGAGAGGTCCTTAAATCTCAAGTTCCTACCTGGAATTTAATCTGGTGTCTGTTAGAAAGACAATTGTCTATTCAATGGATGTGCTACAAGAACTAGTGCTGAATAAAAATTCACCCCGGAAGCACAAGGAATTCTTGAAAACTATTTGTGTGTGCACTTGTTTGTTTGATTTTGAAAACTGCACTTGATTTCTAAGCAGCAAAATCGAAATCCTTAGCCACACGAGAAAAAAAAACAACTCAATAATTGCGGTTGACGCAATAAAGAATTGGCTCAAATTAATTCAAAGTCAGCGGAACACTGCCACCTCAGCTGGCGGTGGCGTTACGACACTTCGGTGGCGGTAGACCAGGTAGCTTGTCGGCGGAGTTCGCAGTATGTGCCAATGCGGCGCCGGGATCAAAGGCAGCGCAATCGCGCTGCCTAAGTAAAGAACGATGTTGGCACAACTTATTATTTATTTATTTATTTTTTACCAGGGTACTTCGTATCGAAGGAGTTGTCGTAGAAACTTCGAAAAGGGCTCATTTGATTAGAAATTGGAGTGGCTAGTGCCCTTTTTAATAGTCAAAAGTGATTGGAGGACAGCTAAACCCCCCCCCCCCCCCGCCCATCATTCCCCCAAACACATCCAATCGACATTTTGAGATAGCCATTTTGTTCAGCGTAGTTGATCTCCAGATGGAAAATATGTTTTTGAGGAGGACAACCCCCCACAGCCCTCAGGGCAAGGGTTTTAAGTTATGCCCTGAGGGTATATAAGAACGATGTTGGCACAATGTATTATTTATTATTTTTTCCTTTAGAGCAGGGCCCTTCGTATCAAAGAAGTTGTCAACCAAACTGCTCTGGAACTAAGCAGCTAGGTAGAACGCGCTCCTTTCGGCTCAAATTTGCTGAAAAGGCACATCCCGAGCAAGCCTCTCGTGAAAGTTTATTAGTTGGATATTAGCACATACCTATCAGCGAGTTCAAGTTTCTGCCTATGCAATGTTATAACTGTCAACAATTCGGTCACGTCCCGAAATTGTGTAAGAATCCTCCCAAATGTACAAGATGTTCTGGTGATCATCAAAAAGCTAAAGACAATCCGTGCAAGAAACCTATGAAGTTCAGTCTATGTGGCTCAGCTGACCACCCTTCATACGCGTTTAAGTGTCCAGTCGCACAGGCCATAATTAATAAATGACTCATTCTACGATCCGAATTTTTTTCTGGAACACTAGTGTTAGTGTTTTAATGAAGCGACCTTTTCTAGAAAAATTCATTCAATATGAAACAAGTTTTAAGCTTTTTGTTCTATGTTCTATCGTTGTTTCTTTTCTGTTTTGCTTGTTTAAAAAATGGGGCTATACCAAGCTGGGGGATGGGTGGTATATGATGAATCCTAGTTTGATGGTAATTTGAATTTGCCTGATCCTACCGCCGTTGACATCTTCTCCTTGGGTGAGCGACTACCTCAGCTTCAAAATAATCCAATTTATGTTCTTAGTCTAATAAATAATTCAATAGGTCTGTATAATAAATTTACATCAAATTCCCATTTTTCAGCTGTAAGTAAGTATATTTTGGATTTGGATGAAGTTTCCAAACGAAGTGGTAGTTTTTCTGTACTTCAGCTAAATGTTCAAGGTCTTTGCTCTTCATTTGATGAGTTAAAACAAATAGTACGTAGTGGCCATCCCGATTTTATTTGTCTTTGTGAGACTTTCCTCGATTAGAAAACTGAATCTCTATTGCATCTCCCTGGGTACAAGATGGAGTATTTGAACCGTAGTAGGATGGGTAAAAGTGGACTTGCTGTTTATGTTTCGGAATATCATAAGGATTCTGTAAGACATGATCTGTTAAGAAATGAAGAAGGGATTTTCAAATCCATGTTTATTGAGATAAAAACCCAAACTGAACCTCTGATTGTTGGCAATATATACCGGTCTTTTAGTGAGTCTGTTCCCTCTTTCCTTCAGATTCTTGATGAGGCTTTGGAAGCAATCCAACAACATTCATGTGAACCTGTCATTATGGGTGACTTAAATATTAATTTGTGTGATCGGAGGTAATCTTCTTCCTCGGATTTTCTCTCAGCTTTGCTTGCTTGTGGCACATTAACTTCAGCATGAATTCCAACTCGCATAACTCATACTACTGCTTCTTTGCTTGATAATGTTTTTTCATCGTTGACTTTGGTGCAAAATTCTGTATTGATTAGTGATATTTCAGACCATTTACCTGTTTTTTCTGTTTAGGATTTTTCTGACTCCTTACCTAGGAGGCTCCAGGGAGCTCGTTTGTCGTCTTCAAAATTTAATGATCAGGAGTTGGCTCTTTTTCGAATCGCGGTTGGCAGATCATTCGTGGGGTATTTTTGAAAATGAATCTGATGTTGATTCACTTTTTAATTATTTTTATGACTCTTTGAATGAAATTGTATTGGATACTTCTAATGCATTACAGTTTAATCCGGGATCGAAGAGAACAACCCCCTTTGAATCCTTGTATGACTCCTGAACTCCTTAGGAGCTGGAGGAAAAAAAATAACCTTTGGAGGGCTTACAGGTTTTCTAAGACATCTTCACGCGATTATCGACTGAAAATTTTAAAGCTTATAGAAGAGTTTACAATTCGCTTTGCCGGAAGGCCGAATCGTTATATTATTATGATAAATTCTCTGCGTGCTGTAAAGACATTAAGAAAACATGGCAAGTAATCAATTCTGTTATCAGGCCATCTTCTTGGCTCCTTCTGTCCCTTCAAGTGTTTTGATTGATGGTAATTTAATCCGGGATCGAAGAGAACAACCCCTTTGAATCCTTGTATGACTCCTGAACTCCTTAGGAGCTGAGGAAAAAAAGTAACCTTTGGAGGGCTTTCAGGTTTTCTAAGCCATCTTCACGCGATTATCGACTTAAAATTTTAAAGCTTATAGAAGAGTTTACAATTCGCTTTGCCGGAAGGCCGAATCGTTATATTATTATGATAAATTCTCTGCGTGCTGTAAAGACATTAAGAAAACATGGCAAGTAATCAATTCTGTTATCAGGCCATCTTCTTGGCTCCTTCTGTCCCTTCAAGTGTTTTGATTGATGGTAAAATTGTAGAGGGTGAGCTGAAAGGGCAAGAAGCACTTACTTCTTACTTTGCTAATATCGGGAAAATACAGCCTCTTCTGTAAGTCATTCTTCTCTAAATGATTTTAGGTCTTATATTAGACCTCCTTGTCTTAAATCAATGGCTTTGGAGCCCATGTGTGAAGTTGAAATAGCCAGAATTTTTAATGGCTTGAAGGGCTCTTCGTCTTCTGGCCCAGACCGTCTTTCTACAAAGGTTGTCAAGTTCATTCTTCCTGTCATCGTTTCGGCTCTCACAAGACTTGTCAATATGTATTTTGAAAAGGGTGTCTTCCCAAGTGCTTTAAAGAGTGCTCGTGTTATTATATTTTTATAGGTGGATCACGGAATGACCCTGCTAGTTATCTTCCTGTATCTCTCTAATCAGTGTTTAGTAAAATTTTTGAAAAAGCTATGCTTTCTCGACTTCTTGATTTTCTTAATTCTAAACATTTTTTTTTTTCATGATTCCCAGTTTGGTTTTAGGGCAAAGCACTCAACTGAGCATGTATGTGTGAATCTTTTGAATTATATACATACATCTCTGGTCTCCGGTCTGATACCTGCTGCTCTTTTTCTTGATGTACGAAAAGCATTTGATTCAATAACACACAAGATTCTTCTTTGGAAACTATACCATACTGGAATACGAGGGAGTACTTATTCTTGGTTTCTATCATATCTATCTGGTCGATTTGTCTCGGTTGATCCTCTCTTTTCCAACCCGTCTGAAATAGATTTTGGTGTTACACAAGGATCTGTGATTGGGCCGATACTCTTTAAGTTATGTAAATAACCTTATAAATACGGTTAAAAATCTAAAACCTACCACTTGCTGTCGTCTTTGTCAACCTGCAACTGTCACCAATTGTGACAGGAGTTCGTCCTTCTCTGATACACTTATAGTTTTTGCAGATGACAGTACCTTTGGCACGGCCGGTAGAACTGAGCCCGATCTACGTTCAGATATGATTGCCCTTTTGGAAAGAGTTACTCAGTGTTTTAATGTGAATTATCTTGCCTTAAATATTGGAAAGCCGTGTTTTCTTATTTTCTCAAGAGTGTCAAGGGTTTGTTCTGGTTTAAATGAAATACATGTATTGAGGGGTTCTCTTAATAGGTCTAGAGATCGTTGCGTTCGATTCCTAGGCGTCTTGCTCGAGGAAAATCTCTCCTTCAAGCCTCATATTGACCCTATTAAAATGAAAGTCTCCAGAAGCCTCAGGATCCTTAAAAAATTGAAACACATTTTCCAGGGTCAATGCTTAGACTCTTATTGTACAGCCTAGTTCAGTCTTTTGTTTCATACTGTTTTATTATTTGGATGTCAACTTTTTCCTCATCACTGAAGCTATTTTCAAAACTATATGATAAGGCAAGGACTCTTATACAGGATACTAAGTGTTCCCTACTTAAACCCTTGCTTGACATGAGATCTCTCTATTTTCTGTCTTGTGCTTCTTTTAATTTTTTGAGGTTACATGGCCAGCTTCCTGCTGCCCTATGTAATAATATGTTTTTTTATTGTTCGGTTTGGTGATGTGAAATTATTATTTAAAAAATGTTTGATGAATGAATTTGTTTAATTTTAGTTTTTTTTATGTTTTTCCTGGCCATAGAGCGGGGGAGAATAGACTGAAGTATTTGTTATTTTTATGCGTAATTTACCGTTGATTTTGGTATTCAGTGATATATTTCTTGTTTTGTCTTTTTCAATAAATTCAATTCAAAATTCAATTCAATATCGCAGTGTAACGGGTTTGAAGTAAGTGTACAAAGGTTGAACTTCTGTTTGAATTGGTTTTCGTTTTCTTGCTACTTTAACAAAAGTTAAGCAGAAAAAAGTCTCATTATGATTGAAGAGCAAATTTAGAACTTAACACCAGCAGAAATTACCTCGTATAAGACGTTGAAATGTAAAACGAGCAGAAATTACTATGAACAATGAAACCAAAAACAAATGACTTGTTAGTTTCAATTTGTGCTTACTGAAAATAAAAATCTTCTTTAGCCAATTGATTTCTCCTTAAGTCTGAAATATATGGACTTCAAAAAAGGATACAGTAACGAAATATTGTCTTGTTTGAACAGTAAGATTAAGTCAATTGTCACAAATATTTTTTGTTGAGGAATTTGTACCCCAAATGGTTTCAGTGCTTGAATCAACCTTGCAAAATGGATACTGATAGATTACACATTCTATATGAAAAAAATGACCAGACCTAAAAACATTGTAATGCAAATAATATTTATGCTTGAATTTTCAGAAAAATCTGGAGGGTAAAATACCAATAAAAGGCCCATAAACATACTTAAAGGCCGGCATTTTGGCCCGGAAACTAGAAAAATCAATGCTTTGATTTTAAATAGGTTTTTGATGGTCTTTACTGTGAATACGGACATGCGAAGACAAATATGAAACTTTACATGGAGACACCTTTGTCGAAAGACGACCAGGAGCTGAATCCAAAGTTGAAAAGGAAATAAATAAATTGATTTGAATTCAGCTTTTGGAAAGATGTGTGAATCAATTTGCAATCGCAGAGATTTTAACTAATTCGGATGAATTGGCACAAATCGTTACGGATTCAAATTTACATCGTTTACAATCATAGGCTCGAAAATGATACTTTTGAATTAAAAAAAAGGATTGTCGTGTCAAACAAGAATATAGCAGTGGGTGGTTGAATTTTAGAAATAGTAATAATAAAAAAAACAATATTGTACTTTTCTGCCATGTGGCTAAGGTACAAAGGGAGTTACAAGTGTGTTTTGGGGATTTGAATTCATTGGCTTTGAAGGTAAAACTGATAATTTAATGGTGAATTCCACCAATGGTGATTGGCCATGGTCATTTGTTCATGGATGGGTTGTACAAACTGAGATGTGGAACTATACCCAGAACTAGTGAAAGACCAAGATCCAAATCATCCTATATATTGAAAATTGGAAACAGGGAGCAATATGCTTTCCAAAGTTGTGTTTGCTAGTCCTAAATTCTGCTATATATCAACCTACAATGGGATCTTAAAAAAATGTTGTGAGGGAGCGTGCACTAATAATGCAGATTAAAAGTTTAATGTGAATGCCTATGAAAATTGTGTAAGAAACAATCAAATACAAAATAAAACTCTTATGGCAATCCATTCTTTGGAATATAATTATTATACTGTTCAAATTAAAAACGTGCAATGTCAGCAATACCCTGTAAAGTATATATTTGTACGGATGATGTAAAGGTACTCCCCCTTGGGCAACGTTTACCATCTGACTATGACGCATGCGTAAAATTTAGGTAAAATCTTGGTCTGAGTAAAACGGATTAAACCTTAGTTGAATGATTTTTTCAAGCATAAAGTGAGTTTAAAGTAGCACAACACCATCTTTTGCAGATTGTAAAATGAATTATATATTTATCTTATAAATGTACTTCTTTTCTCAGAGACATATTCATTTGAATAAATAATGTGTTTACCACTAGATAGATATTTTAGCTTTTGGTTAGGAAAGTACATGTCAGTTTGAATTTAATATTTAGTTGTTAAAGTTATATCTCATGATAGACTCTAAAACCTTGAAGTGGTTCTTCCACTTCAAGATTATATATATATATATATATATATATATATATATATATATATATATATATATATATATATATATATATATATATATATAATATATATATATATATATATATATATATATATATATAAATATATATATATATAAAAATATATATATATATATATATATATATATATATATATATATATATATATATATATATATATATATATATATATATATATATATATATATATATATAAATATATATATATATATATATATATATATATATATATATATATATATATATATATATATATATATATATATATATATATATAATATATATATATATATATATATATATATATATATATATATATATATATATATATATATATATATATATATATATATATATATATATATATATATATATACCACGGTTTTTAACTGCTAATGTCCAAAAAAAAGTGCAAATCAAGACCATCACTTTTGCTCAAAAAGATTGCGAGTCAAAAAATTTGCATGCGCACGGCTGCCGCTGCTTGCACGTCACCTCTGAGATATAAAGAGAGTATTTCAAACGGAAATTGTGCAAGTTGGTAGCCTTGCTCCATGGGCTAATTATACTTCTGTAGAAGTTGCCAACTACTCACGTTCAAAGTGAATGAAAATTAACTCCCAAAAAGAATGGTTTTCAATCTTCCGCATCCCCTCTGAGGTAAAAAAAAACCAGTGCATTTCACACGGAGAGTGTGCAAGTTGGCAACCCTGATATTTACTGATAAAATATCCTATATGTATTTATGTATATAGCATCGGGAATATACTTGTTTTACTTTTATATATTGATTTTCATTGTCACTTATCTTCTACCCGAGCCTTTTGCCCCAGTGAAGCAAAAAGTTGATTTAAATCATCCTTCACTTCCCGAATTTCCATGTAACCCTTAGCATAGTTGTTTTTTTCTTGTAATATTTCTTCCAAGAGATCCATTGGGTTACGAGAGATCCCAAAATATAAGTATGTCCAAGGTGTTCTTTAACAGCTTCATCGGGGTCTAAAAAGTACATTTGACCATATGAATCAAAATCACCTTCAGAGGTCTGTCATGGATGTGCCACTAAATTGATTTTGTGATAAATTTGTCCACCTACTTTGAACCTGTGATGATTTTGTGCCAATGCAATTCGACTAAGCAGCTCGCACCCTCAAAATAAATCACCTTTGTTGGCTACTTTCCCTGCGGGAAAATGGAGCACTCCACAGTGAACACATACAACGTTGAAGGGTCCCAATGACGTAATTAACACTTGTTTAGTTGACGGCATCTTTATAGGTTTTTACTGGGTTTTGTACGCCAATTCGTCGGCATCGACGATTGCAATGTTGTGATTTTTCCTACGTAATATTTGTTTCTTTTTCCCTTTCAGTTTTGACTCGTTCTAATTCTCGCTGTCGCTTATTTTCTAACAGCACAATTATTTGTTCTTCACTGTTATTTCTGAAACGTTCTACTTTCATGTTTGAAACGTTCTGATTCCCACTATCGTTTGTAATTCTCGCCGTCGCTTATCTTCTAACAGCAAATTTCTTTATTCTCGCTGTTATATATCTTCTAACCCCATATTTCTTTGTTCTTTATTGTTATTTTGATTCGTTCTAATAATCATTGTCGCATGTCTTGTAACATCATAGTTTTTTGTCCTTCACTTTCGTTTTTGAGTTGTTTTCATTCTCGCTGCCACTTAGCTTTTAATCGAATATTTCTTTCTTCTTCGGTTTTGTTTTTGAATCGTTTGAATCGTCGTTTTCACAAATATTCTAAGTACATATTTATTTGTTTTTCATTTTTGTTTATCATAGCTTCAGACATGTTTCCAATGCCCTTTGCCTTAGCTGCTCGGATTAGTCACTTTTGATGGTCTAGGCTTTTTATTTCCATCCGTGCATTTACATTTCTCATGTCGTTCTCTTGATCTTGTCTCATTCGATGCTCCAGTTTGTTAATTTGGAGCTTACGTTTTTGTCCTCTTTTGTCCTTTTTTGTCCTCATTCTGAGCTTACATTAATTGTGTTTTTGTCCTCTAGATATTATGGAACTACTGAAAATGCCTTTGAAATTTATATCACTGAATATGAATGCATGAATTTACATTTTTCTAAGTTTTGTTATGTGAAAACTGTTTGAAAGTCTAATTTCCTTGCGTCTTCGCTTTCATTCGACATAATTGCTGAACTAATCAACCTATTCTGATTCAATGTTGATGTAAGATAGTTTTTTTTTATTGGTTTTATCCTGGAAAATAATCTCTCTAATGAAGTAACGCCTACTGGAATTGTTAAGAATATTTCCCTATTAAATGATTTTGATAGCAGCTCGGGGCCCTTTCAAATACGGGGCCCGATTGGGCCCAATTATTCAAATCACCCTTTATCTGGCCCTACCTTTAGACTAGCAATTGGCAAACCTATTTGCCAAGTATAACCAATGCAACAATAAAAAACATTCTGAGAGCCAAATTTGACTGTTAAACTAGTGAAAAGCTTTTACTATAATTTTGGACCGTCCTTAAATCACAGGAGTATGCTGAATAAAATTTGATATCATTCTTAATGAAGATATTAACTAGTAACAAGACGGGGAAACTTTGTATCAACACAGTCAGAAAAAACTGTTTATTTAGGAAGCAACGAACGGTAATACTTTTTAGTAGGCAAGTAAACAACGAGGTATTTGAGTTTGTTCACATAATTTTCTTTATTTTATGCAAAATTTATGTGAATAAATTTATGTGAAAAAAAATGGCCTTTTATTGTTGTTTCAATCATACCTGTGCACACCAAACAGTTCCACTCTACCTTCTTCACACATAAAACATGGTCCTAGACTGCCTTTTAGTAATATTTGGGAAATGATGCTAGTAGTATGGGTGTATTCAATACAAGCGGCCTGTACCCCTACCATACAAGAGGACTACCATACAAGCGGCAAGTACCCCACCATACAAGAGGTTAGTACCCCCACAATAGTCTATCATTCTGAGCGGACACATATGACAACATTCCAGGAGGCCAGGAGGTGTTATACGAGATATATTATCCAAAATCTTGTATGCACTTTCAGTGCACACATAACCTTTCATTACAAGCGCACACATATCACACCACACAAGAAGACATTGGAGACATCAAGTCTATCGACCATCTGGCATTATGCTCCGTGGTGATAAGGAATTGCCTCTTTCAGTGAAATGTGCTTTTGGATGCGAGTGGCCAGGCGCAGAACACCTATAACTGATCTTCGATATAAAAGTTTGGTGGTGATCTAGTTAATATCTCAGTTCCACATTGACACTTGATTAGTTTACATTGTTTCAAGTTGGAAAAAAACATTCAAATATTTAAAAATGAGTGATTTTACACTATTTCAGCTTGAAGGAGCTGACAGTGATGTTATGAAGGCAAAAGCTACCAATGTAGCAGTTGAAATTGAAAAGTATTGCAGACTAACATTTGAGTGCGATGAGATGTTTGGTTCTAAATCATTGAGTAAATTTAAGTCGAACGAACAATTATGTTTCGCCACAGAAGTGAACATAATGCATATATCGAGATTAGAACATGGATTGGATGCTATTAAGAAGCACATTGAAGAAAATGAATTGATTTACCTGATGAGAAAAGAGTGAAAATATATTCTTTTATTACATTCTGACAATAAAATGTTTTATAATGATTTATTTTGGTTGATTATTTTAGTTGATCGTTTACACCTTTCTCTCTAGGGGCGACCAATAGGCGTTGAGAGTGTGTACAGATTAGAAACTAGCAATTGTTAGTTTAGTCTGTAATTGGTAGTGGGTGTGTCAAGAATGAAAATGGATGGAATGGAGAAACAGTAAATCTTACGGAATCTTGTAACATTGGAAAAGTGTTTGAATCTAATATTCTCTGAAAATATTCAGAGAAAATATTCTCTGAAAAAATGATTGAATTATCATGGAAAAGATTCTCCATCTTTGGATTATTATATGAGGCTTTTACGTTGTGGATTAAATGCATTTACTCAGTTTATTCATGCAATGTTTCAAACAAAACAAAATGACATTGTGGTTTTGCTTTTAACCACTACCTAGAAATTCTTTTAATCCGGCCATTTCGTAAGACAAAAACAAACAAATCAAATAAGTTTGTGTCGTCACTCGATTACTCCTCCTCCTCCTCCTCCTCCTAGGAGAGATTCCTTTTATTGATCGTGAGTCAGTTTCTTTCTGACAGTGAGACAGTCAGCATTGAAAAAACGTTCTACACATGTTCACTATGTTTCTATACATTGGGTAGCTGGTCACCATTTAAGAACTACCCTACAGTTGATGTCTATAATGAAAACTGAAGATTATGCAATCCATGTAAACTGCATAGAGGATATGCTGTACAAACTAAGGATTGAAATTTCTGGCTTGAGGTGGCATGTGACTCTTACCCTAAAGGATATCTATGCTCCCATTCTCATTTTGATAAGTGTGATGAATGGGAAAATACTTACCCTGGTATGATCGGAAAAAACCCTAAACATGATTTCAGTTTATTTCTAAGGGATTGCTATCGTCGTGCATTTATATTGTTTTGGGAAGAATAATTTGGAGCACGTTTCAATTGTAAATACATGAAGAGAGTATGGTTTCTATGTCATCGATGTGAGGATAATGGTAGTTATGATTTTAAACTTACTGATGTTTATTTGGCTGTTACAGAAAGTGATTCTTCATATGAGAATCTTGTGTGTGACATTACTGCAAATTGTCAGATAGAAACATGTTAATTTTACAATATGAATCATAAGAGTATCATTTATTTAACAAAGAGATTTAATAAAAATGAACCTACAATATATTGTGGAAAATGTGACCCTGACTTTGCACGCCAAAATCAATACAAGTTTAATCCCAATGATGTGCTACCGCTAACCATTGTTGACGACGACGACCTAAATGTCGAAGAAGAACAAATCGAAAAGATGAAGACAAAATACTTTTTTATAATATATATATATATATATATATATATATATATATATATATATATATATACATATATATATATATATATATATATATATATATATATATATATATATATATATATATATATATATATATATATATATATATATATATATATATATATATATTATATATATATATATATATATATATATATATATATATATATATATATAATATATATATATATATATATATATATATATATATATATATATATTATTGATAAACAAGTTTACAAACATTATTAAAACATTTTATTCTTAGGGCACTGAAATTAATATTATACAGGTAGGAGAGGATATTTTCTACTATTTAGTCATTCAATCGAGGATTGCCTACATAAATGTTGAGAAGTCCACTGTAAGTATAGTCACGAAATCGAAAAATAAAATATAGTAATGCATGAAAATAACTGCTTTTGGTTGATAAATCTTGTACTCGCTTCTGACTCTGAATAATTGTTTCCTGCGTATTTCAAGGAAGTTTTTTAATGTGAAGTGTGTAGAATGCATATTATAGACCAAGAGAATCAACAATTCTATATTCTTCACTGTTTGAAAGATGCATAGCCAATGCCCCGTCTGCACAGTCGATGGACTACTATTAACAATGATATTGGTATTCTTAGCAATATGAATATGTTCAAGGAAATACGAGGGTATGCGGTAGGATTTATATTTGGACATCCAAGTTAAATACATCGATTATTTGATTGGTGTTCATGGTGCCAAGTCTAATAGTACACTAACGTCGGGGGTAATTTCCAAAAGGTTTCAAATTGATGGAGTGAGATTAATTTTAAACTCTCCGTCAAGGGTTTGGCAAAGGTACACTCTAAACGTACATTGCCCATTCGGACAATACTCATATCTTGAGTACCAGACAAGTCCAAAATACTGATACCGTGACATTTTGCGAACATTGTATCGGTTATACCACTTTCCTACAGTTGAGAATCTTGATCTAGGGATTGCATTGTCAATTCATATAGGTTCTTATAGGATTTATCAAAGGATAAATTGTAGAGAGGAATTCCATTTACTTTGCATACAAGAGAGGAAAGTCCAAATAGTTCAAATTCATGTGGAGAACTTGTCCACGATCCTATGTCACTGGCACTTTTTACAAAAGCTGAAGCAAGTTTTTAATGAAATTCACCATGGATAAATGAAGAATCGTTGTAGGTACTTGAACCAGTGGCAATGTGGCGTTGATTGATGATTGTGTGAGGAACGAGCAGTTTGATATTATTACCAGAGGCTCATAATTTTTCAATTGCCAAAGCAACGGAATTCATAACTTGTTGTTTTCGTACATGATCTGTTGCCGAGGTCAGATTGACATTGTCATCGGGTGATGAATCAAGTGTTTTTCTCAAGATGAAATTGGACGGAGAGATATGTAACTTTATGTCAATTTTAACATTGGGTGGCATCAATTGAGATATGTTAAATATTTCATGATGTAGTCTACCAACTAAATGATTCTCCTTGCTCACATTCCAAGTGAGCTCACCATCAGTATGAACATTTGATCTATAGTCATAGCAAATCGCCGGAACTCTCAATTTCTTATTGAACTTTGGAGTCATCAATATAAATTGTATGTAGCTTGCAGAGTTTTATAGATTGTTGCTAGTGCTCACCAGTGTTCAATTTATGTAGACACATATTTGTTTAAACAAATTTTGTAGTATGCCATTTTCATAGGATAATCCATCGGTAGCGATGAGAGCTAAATTGTCCGACTCTTTCCTCACCACAACTTTTAAATAAATAAATGTGAATAATAAATCTATGAAGTAGTCTTCATTAGAACAAATTAGAAAATGTATTTTTTCAGAGAGTGGTTGTTGTGGGTAGAATTTTTCATAGTACACATATTTTGCACTGGCTTCTAAACTATCTGCATTGACAGATTTAGAGAAGTGGTGACAGCGAGATTAGATTCCTTGTGAGGTAGATATGTCATTTCGGTCTAGGAAAAGAAATCCTTTTTCGATCTAACAATTGTTCTTCTTGGTTTCTTTTTCTTCTTCTTTGACATCAGTGATGTCTTTCGTTTCTGACGTGAGTAGAGACTGATGAGGGATAAGGTGTTTCTCGACCTTTTTAAACCTTTTCCACTTTCATTGCTCACAAAGCTCACAAAGGGATCGTGCGCTGGATCTGATATTTTGTGAACCACTTTATTTAAAATCTTTGCCAGCCCCCCAATCGTGTAGTTTAGAGGATAAAAAATCTGCGGCAACCGGAGCAATAATTTTTTTTTTAGCCAGAGGTAGTGCAGAGTAAAACAGCTTAGCAAACCAAGTGCCAAGGCCATAACCGGACTTTGACGATGGGCCTTTGTAATAGTTCATCCCATGACTCTGTTGTCGTGGTTGGAGAGTACTAACATAGCAATCAATATCAGGATAAACAAATATAGTTTTTCTATTAGCCATCTCGTTGTTGTTGAATGGGCCAAAAATGACATTTAATCACAGGCAAACAGTTTGTTATTGCTTGAGTATTACCTAATTCACTTCTTAATGTTAACTGACGGAGTTTCAAATACGAAGTGTTTACAGGAACATACTGAAGATGCTTTATATTATGGTGATGAACATGTTCATGGGGAGTTTTTCATCCAAGAATACGTAGGAGGGGAACATATTGAACTACCAATTCTCTATGTTTCAAGAAAGGATCCGTAAGGAAATATACAACTGTCCGAGGTGAACCGGGTGGATAGTCAGCAAAAATAACACGATTCATCCCACTGACAGTTCCAGCATTTTTACCATTGATCATATTCTGTTTCTCTTGGGTTATCATTGAAATGAATGAGCTCTTAGGTTATCATTGAAATGAATGAGCTCATTGTCAATGGGTAAGCTAATGTAAATCTTGCCGTGTTCCATTGAATAATTAAATTGGAATGTACCTTTCTTACGAGCAGAGATTTTTATATTGATTGTACGATAAAAATCAGTCAAACTAGCAAATGCTTCATATTTCATCATGACATGTGGAAATTCACTAGATATAAGTTCTTCTACTCGACAAAGAGTGACCAGTCGAATGGTATAACATTTATCTCATGCGTGCAATCTTTTCTCAGGTTATCATACATATTTTTGAGAATACAATTGACAAGAGCGATTTCATGCTTTCCATCTTCGAATTTGATGGTGGGGAGATTTTTGTCCAAAAATCACTTGTTTTATTCAAATCATTGAAGAGGGGGTGGGAGACATTGGACATAAACGTCACATAGGAATAATTGGGCATTGTGCACGTCCTCAGTGGATATCCACAAATCAAAATCAGAGTTGTATCCAAGCCAACGAACAAGTAACTGTCTCTTGCCCTGCGAGTACGAGTCTCTAAAATCTGTTCAATCTGTTACATTCCAGTGTTTTTAAATTTTTGTAATTTATAATCATAAATACCGCCAAGAATATCATCATTTTTCATGTCATGTAGACAATAGTTTATTGGTGTAGTGTCCAAGATTCTGGAGATTTTAAAAATTTTAGTGGAATCACTTAAAAAACATTAGTAGTTCAGTTGATTCAAACAGTATTACCAACGTTGAATTTCTTCTTTTTCTTCACTTTCTTCCCACCATTCTCATTGGAATATTGTTTAAGAAAAATGTGAAGTGTATTGTCCTGACCTTGATGAACTGCCATAGGGGTATAGTCTGACATGGATCGATGAGGACGTTGATTGTAAATCAACATAAGTTTATCCAAATCATGAATAAAAGCAGCAGCATTTTGCAATATGCAATATCTTTAAATTAAAAGTCGAATAGTTCTTATCAATCGTTCAGCCAACGCTGCCTTTATTGGACTATGACTATGATAGAGTATTGTATTATATTTCAATAGAACCTTCTTTGCATGAGGATTAACAAATTCACTACCCCGATCCGTTTGAATATTCTTAAAAGAACCCTGTTTAAGGATGATTTCAAGAGCTTTAGCAACTTCATCACTTCTCTTTGACCGCAGTGGAATGGCATAAGCATAGCGACTAAAAGCACTGATTGCAAGTAGAATGTACTTGTACGGCTTATTGTGACGTCGTTGAATCTCATCTAGAGTCAAAATATCTGCTTGTAATGTTTGCAACTGGAAAAAGGCTTTAGTTTTTCGATAGTGACTACCACGAGCTCTGTACTGACGATGTAGGGTGTAACTTGATTCATTCTCTAAATACTCTGCCGCTAGCTTCTTTTCAAGTCCAGTGACTTGAGCAAGTTTGGTGGGGGGAACTTAAACTGACCACTTCACCAATATTCTCGTATACATGTTTCAAAGCTTCAACCCTTTTGAACGTAAACTAGAGAAGTGCCCACTGCCCTTTTTCATACTAACTGGTGATGGTGAGGGTGGTGCAGTGATATTAAGACACCTTCGCTTGAGTCCCTAAACTCTCGTTAAATTGCCACTTGGCGTGGTAGTATTTTCCGAAAATGATTTAAAAATATCTTTTGATATTTAACTAAATTCCTTTAATCGTTTTAAAACGTGCTTATTACCAATAAGACTTTTGTGATGAGTTTAAAAATTTACACGAATAACTGTGAAGTGATACAAGTCTTTTGCGATTTGTGATCAAATCTGATACGAAATCAAGTAGAATGTGGGTCTTGCCATAGATCATAGCTTGATTCCCACTAACATCAATTTGAACATGTTCACTTTCAGTGAGATATATCAAGAGTCTTTTACACTGTTTACGATGGGAATGAGGCATTAGATCTGCAACACTTGTCAAAACTTTAGACAAATCTTCTTTTTTGTGTTGTTGGTGGCAGTGGAGAATTTCGACTCATTTCCTTTTTGTGATTAATGATATTTGCATTGACAGGTACTCGTGCTAGGGTTTATGTTTTTGACTCACCGAAGTGCATTTTGAAGCAAAATTAATTTTTCATCTTCGACAACTGTCTCATTGTTAATGGGTTTATTTAGATTGTCCTAGAAATGCTCCTTTGGCGAAAGGTTGAGTTCAATTGGAGTCAATTTATAGGGTTTGACCATTGCTGGACAAGTCCCGCAATGATCCGCAGTAAAAGTGTAAAGAAGATACCACCCGCTTGAAGAAGTAATTTATTTAATCGTTTTCTTCGTTTTGCTTGCTGATGGGGCATGTACAAATGAACGATGTTGCTTTGTCTGTTGCTTAATGCCTTCAGTTAAATTTAAACAAAGCTCTGATGCTGGATTAATGAATTCTCTGTTAACACCATATTTGAGTATGGCCTTCCTAAGCCGTGGTTTTGAATTACCTACGACGGTTAATAAATGTTGACGTTCAGGTAGTTTCTTCAGTGTAATAATTGCAACTAACGACCTTTTTTACTGTTCATCCGCAGATATACAGTAATTACATTGTCTGAAATATCACTGACTACACGTAAATCCTTGGGTGTGTTCTGATTCAGGTCCAGTAGAATATAACCATAGGGTTCATTAGTAGCCTGATTGTATGCTGAGAGTAGGAGTGTCGGTTCACCCGGATATACTTGTCAGTTTAAAGATGTGAGGGAACTGGCATCACAGACAATCCTATAGATGATATAGTAGGTACAATTCAAAGCAAGTGTTTTCATACACTCGCTCTGATGAAAGAGATTGTGTAGAACTAGGTTACGGACAGATCGGACAGTGAACGATTGTGACATCTCCTTAGAACATTCTTGAATGGATTCACCTGAATCAAATCAACCAAGAGTTCGGCTCAGTATTGTTAAAAATGTCAAGTCCCTGTATGAATTTCGTGTCTGGGACAATAGTTTTTATTTTATCATAGGATTCTTGCCTATGATACTATAGTATGATACTATTACTATAGCAATAGTAAATGTGTTTTTGATTGGAAATTCCTATATTTACAGAAGAATACGTATATTTTGCTGCCCACGGGAAAAAATCAAGAAATGGGAGAACGCATGGAGGTGTTGCTCTTTGTTATCAAAGAAATATTTTGCGGAGAGTAAAGTTTCAAACCTGAAAAGTGCGCCATGGGATTTAGTTTGGATTAGAGTTTATTTTTCAAAAGTAAATTTTATTTTCTGTGCTGTATATGTTCCACCAGAGTCCAGTTCATTTTCGGAAAAGGATACTTGGACTATTCTTATTAGGGAAAAATGTGTCTTTTCAAAACTGTATTCTGCCGATGGTATTTGCTTACTTGGAGATTTCAAAGCTTATTTTGGATCTACACGGGAGGTGTTCTGGTCTATTCGTGACTGCCCGGATGTACCAGTCGGAAGAAATTGGGATGATATTAATATGGTTCTTCCGCAAGGGCAAATAGGGATTACCTCCGCAGAAATAATAATTGGGGAAGGAAATTTTTAGAATTTTGTAATAATGATAAGTTGGTAATTTTTAATGGGATAATAGGAATGGATAAGGGTAAGGGAGAATTTACTTGTGATAGTGGGAGGTCTCCAAGTGTTATTGATTTTATTACGGTGGATTTGTCTCTTTGGCCTTCATGTGTTGATTTTGAGGTTCTGGTGCTGGTGGGGTCTGATCATATGCCATTTAGGGCCAAGATAGAGTTAAATTTAGAGAAAAAAAGGTGGAGAAAAAAAGAAAAAGGAAGTATAATAATGGGTAAGAGTAGAGCAGTAAAAAATAGGAAAGAAGAAGAGTCTATAGAAATAAATATTCCGCTTTATGTGTCTCCTAAGGTGGAAAAGTTATTTCAGGAGGAAATAATGGAAGAAAATGAGCAAAAAAGGTTGGAGAGAAGCCTGAGATTAGCGGAAATGGGGAAGTTGAAGGTTCTATTGGGTTATTGAGTCAAGTAGTATATTCAGTAGGGAAGTGGTTTGCAACTGGGAGAGAGAGGTCTGAGGAGAGTTTTTTTTTTTTTTTTACAGCGAGTGTCGAGCTTGAAAAAATATGTTGAGTAGTTTAATTATATTAGTAAAGGAGTATAGAGGAAAGGAATAGTTTGATAAGTATTATGAGGAATATAAGATGGAGAGGAGAGAATATAAAAGGTTTATAAAGGGGAAAAAGAAGTCATTTGAATATGAGATGAGTATAAAAATTAGTGAAACATTTAGAGGTAGCGATAGTAGAGAATTTCGGAAGTTAGTGAAAAGCTCGTTAGGATGTAGGAATAAAGAAAGGAGGATTCCACCAGCTGAAAATTGACCAGATTATTTAAAGGAAACGAAAAGGCAGGGAATTAATGGATTAGATAAAAATGTAGATCTTAGAAACATAGTAGGACTAGAAAGCCAGTGGTCAGATAGACCTTTTACCGAAGAAGATTAAGAGTTTTTTCAACCTGTAACCCAAGATAAGGTATGGAAATCATAGGCAGCGCAATCGTATTGCCTAAGACTTGGGCAATGCGATTTTTTCCCCTTTAGACCAGGGCACTTCGTAACGAAGGAGTTGTCGTAGAAACTTCGAAAAGGGCTCATTCGATTGGAAATTGGAATGGCTAGTGCCCGTTTTAATAGTCTAAAGTGATTGGAAGGCAACTAACACCCCTTCCACGCCCACCATTTCCCCGAACACATCCAGTCAAAATTTTGACATAGCCATTTTGTTCAACGTAGTTGATTTCCGGATAAAAATTATGTTTTTGAAGAGGACACTCCCCAAAAAGCCCTCAGGGCAAGGTTGTAAGTTATGCCCTGGGGGCATAAAAGGTTTTTTATAGAAAGCTTTGTCGTAGAAACTTCAGAAAGGGTTCATTCGATTGAAAATTTAAAGGGCTAGTATCCTTTTTAATAGCCGAAAGTGATTGGAGTGCAACTAATCCCCCTCTCACGCCAACCTTTTCCCCAAACACATCCAATCAAAATTTTGACATAGCCATTTTTCTCAACGTAGTTGAAAGTTCTATATATAAGGTCTATTAGGATGACAACTCTCCCCCCCCAACCACAGTCCTCAGGGCAAGGGTTGCAAGTTATGCCCTGGGGGCATATATTGTTTTAATAGAAAGCGTTGTCGTAGAAACTTCAACAAAGGTTCACTCGACTGGAAGTTGAAATTGCTAGTGCCTTTTTTAATAGTCGAAAGTGATTTGAAGGTACCTACCACCCTTTCCACGCTCACCGTTTCCCCAAACACATCGAATCAAAATTTTGAGATAGTCATTTTGTCCAGCACAATTCAAAGGACTGGAAATTATATCTTTCAGCAGCACGCCCCTCAGTCTTCAGGGGAAGGGTAATAAGTTTTGCCCTGGGGGGCATACAAGGTTTTTATTGAAAGCTTTGTCGTGGAAACTTGAAAAAGTACTCATTTGATTAGAAATTCAAATGGCTAGTGCCCTTTTTAATAGTTGAAAGTGATTTGAGGGCAACTAAACCCCCTCTCAAGGCCATCAAACACATCCCCAAACACATCCAATCAAAATTTTCAGATAGCCATTTTATTCAACGTAGTTGAAAGTTCTGGACATTAGGTCTTTGAGGATGACGCTCCCCCCAGGGCCATCAGGGCTAAGGTTGTAAGTAGGGTTGTAAGCTATGGCCTGGGGGCCTTTATGGTTTCTATAGAAAGCGATGTTATAGAAACTTCAAAAAGGGCTCATTCCATTGGAACTTAAAAGGCTAGTGCCCTTTTTAATAATTGGAACTGATTGAAGGGCAACAAACCCCTCTCTCACGCCAACCATTGCCCCAAACATATCCAATCAAAGTTTTGAGATAGCCATTTTGTTCAACGTAGTTGAAAGCTCTAGAAATTATGTATTTTAGGATGACAAACCCCCCAGAGCCCCAGGGCAAAGGTTATAAGTTATGCCCCGGGGGTATATAAGGTTTGTATAGATAGCGCTGTCGTAGAAACTTCAAAAGGGGCTCGTTCAATTGCAAATTGAGAAAGCTTGTGCCCTTTTTAATAGTCGAAAGTGATTGGAGGGTAGCTACCCCACTCTCACACCCATTCTGGAAATTAGGTCTTTGAGGATGACACCCCCCCACAGTCCTCAGGGCTAAGGGTGTAAGTTATACCCTGGGGGCATATAATGTTATTATAGAAAGCGTTGTCGTAAAAATTTCTAAAAAGGGCTCATTCGATTGGAATTGAAGGGCTATTATCCTTTTTAATAGCCGAAAGTATTCGGAGGGAGAATCCCCCCACGCCCATCATTTCCCCCAACATTTCCGATCAACATTTACATATGGCCATTCTGTTCAACGTAGTTGAAAGGTCTGGAAATTATGTCTTTGAGGATGACAATCGTCCCCCCATAGCTCTCAGGACAAGGGTCGTAAGTTATGCCATTGGGGCATATAAGGTTCTTATAGAAAGTTTTGTCCTAGAAGCTTCAAAAAAGGCTCATTTGATTGGAAATTGAGAAGACTAGTGCCTTTTTTATTAGTAGAAAGTGATCAAAGGGCAAATACCCCCCCTCTCTCCCACGCTCATAATTTCCCCACACACTTCTAATCAAAATTTTGAGATAGCCATTTTGTTCAGCGTATCAGAATGGTCTGGAAGTTATGTCTTTGAGGATAACAAACCCCCCAGCCCTCAGGGTAAGGATTGTAAGTTATGTAAGTTATGTGGGAGTATTTAAGATTTTTATGGAAGGGATGCTTATTTAAGTTTAGAAGAGGCTCAGTTTTTCTCCCTGAAAAAGACTATGTAAATATATTACGAAAATAAATTAATCAAAATAACTTATTCAAAAAAATAAGTTTTAAGAAAAAGTAAAGAACTCCATTAAACCAAAACGAACAAATATATAATCAAATAATAGAGGAAGAAAAGTCATATAGAGGAAGATGGTAATTAAAGGGAATAGGCTAATGGGAATGTTCCTTAGAAGTAGTATTAGAGAATTAGGCCTAAATTATATTTAGCTGCAGAAGAGCATTTTTGAGGAAAGACTGAGTTCAGTAGTACATTACAGATCAAAATTGTGGGGTGTGAGAAAGGAATGGGGTTAGAAAGGATTCAGCTTAGGTACTTTAAGGTTTAAATGTTAGGTTAGGTTAAATGATAAGTTTAATGATAAGTTTAATTGTCTAGCAGTAAGAAAAAATTTAAGCATAGATACCCTTAAGAATAAGAGACTAGTACAAATGGTTAAGCTTTGGGAAAGGATAACATCATTGCCTGAGTACAGATTAGTTAAGGTAGCATACAGATGCTACCTTGTGATATATGATAATAGGAAAGATTCATGGCCAAATCAAATCAAGAAAATATTGAATAGTTGTGGAATCAGGGGGTAGGTATAGGAGAAGTAGGATCTGTGGCAAGAGAGGTAAAGATTGTACTGCAAGAGATCCAGTAATGACAGTCTGGTCAGACCGTGGCAGCGTCTCTAGGTGTGTACGTGGAGGTAAACAAGGCATGGAGGGAGAAATATTGTTTTAAAGTAGAACTCCAGGGGGAGGATATAAGGTGTGTCATTTGAATAAGGGGTAATTTTATGCCTTTCGGTGAAAGAAGGAGTATTTGGGGAGGTTTAGGTCGCAGAAGGGTCCGTATTTTTGCCTGATGGGCGGAGAAAATGATGACAAAATGATGACTGTAATTGTAAGGAGTTGAAAGATTTGAGGGTAGAAACTTTTGGGATTGGGGTAAATGGGAAGGATTGGATGGTCGGAATTTTAAAAAGTAAGTTTAAAATGGATATTAAGAATGTGGAGAGGTACGCTCGTGTAGCCATGCAGCACAGAGTTAGATTTTTGGAGGGTGGACGATAGGTGGGACAAGAAAAGTATGTTGAATGTTATTTTATAGGGTGTGCTTCGAGCATTTTCTTTTTTTTATGTAGCCATGGTCCATGCAGCTTTAAAGCATTTCAAACATATTGATCATGTCTGCGATATTTTGTGTAATTAGGTTAATTTTATGGTATTGTGTGCCTTTTAATGTTTGTTTTCTTTTTGCAATTGTTATGCTTTTTCATTGTTATTATTATATACCCTGTTATGAGTGTCAACATCATTTGGTATTATTTTGTGTTATTTGTTGTTTTTTTCTGCCATGGCCCAAAGTGGCTTTTGTTGCAATAAATATCTATCTATCTATACTATCATTATTAACTTTTCATTGATATGCGTAAAGTTGTTTTGATCTGATTTATGGAAGCTGGGAGTGATTTGGTTTACGACATTGTGCAAGGAAGTCTTGCTTATTTATTGTTTTTTTTTGGCAATGAAATGAATATAAAAAAGCTTATTTATAAATGCAAGAATACAAACTTGCAAACAGTTTCAAGGGTACTTGTAGAAACTTTGTTTCGAGGAAGAACCAAATCGGATTTTTGGGATGCTTTTGGGAGGCAGCGTCATATCTGAGGAGAGTGTAGGCGCATAGGGTGTGAACCCTATCTCTATACCCTCCTAAAAAAGAAAAAAAATTGCACGACTTATGAAAAATGCAAAAAAACTAATTTTTTATAATTTATTTTCATAGCCCCCGATCCTCGAACAAAATCTTTGATAAGGCCTTGTTGTGATGTACCAGGATATTCAGGAGAATTCTGGGTATATTTTCTTTTGTGGAAAATCTTGAGATTTTGGATGTTACCCTGAAAGTACTGGGGCTGTTGAAAAACTGCTGGTGGCCAACGTTAACCACATTTATTGAAGGACAAGAGAGCTGCCTTGCAGCGTGTACTCCGCCATCCATTGCTGAACAATCCTTCTCCCCCCCCCCCTACACGGCTTGCGCTCCAACACAGGGACACCAAACTTAAGGGGCGATTCATCCACCTGTGGCTCAGGAGCCTCACTTTGCCAATCACTGCTTTAGACTCAGAATAAAAAAAAAATTTTCATGAGACTTGTTAATTGGCAGACGTCTTTGTAGATATCAAAGAGAAGTTATCAAATAATTTGTCAGCAACAGCAGTAGCTTAAAACTTTAATAGAGGTGATCCGTCAAGGATAATCTTCATAAACTTGAGTGCTGAGTTGGGTGAACATTTTTTTCAAATTTTGTAGGAAAGAGAGGTTCTTGTAAGTTTAAGTGTTTTTAAAAGTAGACTATGCTCACTATTATAAATAGACACAGGATACAATCATAGAGGGGATGGATCTAGAAGTCTTTAAAAGAAGTTTTTAAGCTGAAGAACAGAGTATACTGGAGCCGAAATATCAGGATTTTCATGCATTCTTTTTTTTTAAATATTTTCATGGTCAAGGGGGCATTTGGAAATATCTTGCAGGGAAAATTTCCACTCATCCTTCTTGGCAGATGTAGTAAAAAAATTCGTATCTTTTATCAATATAATTGTAACTGTCTGATATCAGGAGGGAAGACTTCCAGACCTCTCGGAGGACCCTAGTTACATCCGTGATTGCAAATGTAAAACTTAAGAAGCCAAGAGGAAATTCAAATTTGCTCTTGTATGCTAGGATTAAGGGGAAAGGAACTTCATTTTAAGGCTAGGCTTAATAAGGAGGAACTAAAGTTGACAATATAAGCAATGGATAATTTTGTACCGCTTGGTGAAAAGAGAAAGCATCTAGGAAGGGCAAAGTAGAAGTTAGGTCCTTGCTTTTGCCCAATGCGTGGAGTTGGGGAGGATGACCTAATTCATGTTTTGGGCTTTTGGGAGGAATTAAAGGGTCTGAGGGAAGAAATTTTTCAGGGATGGAATAATAGGGAAGAATGGGTGGATATAATATTAAGTAATAGAATTTTTTGGGATAAAGCAATTGTATAGCTTTGTGGGTACAGATATGATACATAAGGACTATTTTCTGTAATCAAAAAAAAATTTAGATTTAAGGGTGTATATACTCTTATGATTTGTATAGAGTTATGTTTTGAAGAAATCATGGCCCATTAAGGATTTTAGTGTTAATAAATATCATATTATATCATATTATATGGAAAACAGACTGATTTTGTATGAGGCATTAGGCAATAAACCCAAGATTATTTGATGATAAATATTCAAGTCGTTTGCGGTCATTAAAAATTAGTTGCTGACTTTTACTCATCGATACCACTCTTAACATTCATTTGCTTTTTACTGTATTTAGTTCTTCAGACACACACACTTCAGACATCTTTTACTCTTGCTTAAAATTCGTCACATATATTTTTGACAACCTGTAATAGCTATTAAACATGACAAATACACTAAGTGTCTATTCACCAAAAATGGGAACAACTGTTTTTTTTTTACTTTTGTAGATCCCACCTCCAGCAAAGACTACGCAGGGACCTTACTCAGGATTGGCTGAATTAGAAAATATACTCAAAAGCTCAGAGGAGAGCAAGCCAAAGAAAGTAGTCAAAATCAAACCCTTAGTTTCCTGAAAAAATAGTTTGTGATAAGTCACAGAATGTTAGGATGAATTGGTCTGATTACACAACCTGCAAAATGGACAAGATCGTTTTTCTATTCTTTGTGGTGATAGATATTACAAGTAAGTTGCGACGCCTATTGAACAGGAATAATTGTCTTCATGTGGTTTTGTATTTTCAAAAAAACTAATGAGCCTTTTTTCTTCTTATCCTGTCATGTCACCAGTACCCTAGCAGTCTAGGCTACTAGCCAAGAACAACCCGCCTCAAGCACCCTAGACTCACTTGCCAGGTCTATAGGGGTGCCAGCTAGGGGGTGAATCTAGGGGGCAGTTGCCCCTCTAGATTTTGAAAAAATACCTTTTTGTATATGCATAGAGAAATTCAAATAAATGTGTGCCCCCCTAATTATATTTTGATAAACACCTGTTTGTCTTATCCTCCATAAAGGTAGTTTGAAGAAAACCTCGTCCGTCCACTCTACATTACCGTGACTTGGTACCTCTACAGGTCTAACTAATTATTGACATGCTACGAATATTGGTCTTGCAGCTTTCTGCTGGGAAGACAGAAAGCTATTCATGGAAAAGGAAACGGCTTCATCTTTCAGCTTTCGTACATTGTAAGGGGTATCAGAATACCGGTGGGTCATTATGTCCAAATTTAGCCATGAGACCCGACTGCACCCGACATTAGGCTCAAAGGAAAAGTTAAAATAAGTGAGACAGATATGTCTACACACAGAATCTTGACAAACTCTATCCTCGTAACAAAATACTAAAGACATCAACAAAGATACAGAAAATGTAAGCTTTTTATTGGAAAAGAAGAATCTTGCTCATAAATTAAGCCATTTATTTAAGAATTAAAAGTTCAGTATGTATTATTCAGAAATTCTGGGATTAGTACCGATCTCGGACTCAGATTTTCAGCTCAAAGTTAAATTTCATAGTTATGAAAGAAAGACCAGCAAGATTTTAAATAGGGTAGACTAGCATACTCCTTGTCGAATTAAGCTAATACTATTAATTTTAATAAATTGGAAATTAGCCCTTTAACTATGATTTGACATTGTAAACCTTAAAAAAATGATAAGAATACATAAGAGTTGCATCCTAAAGCGTGAAAAGTATGAGTAAAACCAAAATCCAACAAACTACTGTTAGGCCCAAAACACACTTGAAGAGTTTTACCGAGCCTCTTTTTTTTACTGAGCAATTCTTAAAGGTGTATAAGATAGTGTTGTGAATTATATATTGGACTGTAAAAAAAAGACGCTCGGTAAAACAAACGCCGACGGCAGCGATGCTGCCGTTCATTGGCACTCAATAAACGAACAGTAAAATAAACGATTGTTCATTTTAACGCCTACGCTGCGATGGTGGCCTATGGAACTAAATACATGCTTTAGCAATTGGCGTTTTCTTACCGCTGACGATTGCTAATGAGAGAGTGTATTTGCAGAGTATATTATCATCAAAAAAAAAAAAAAAAAAAAAAAAAAAAAAAAAATAGAAGTCATAATGAATATCGTTTCCTGGGAATGGAGAGGGCGATTCTTTATTTTATTTATTTTTTATAAAAAAGTGTTGATCTAATTATTGTACCGTAGACTAAATACTATTTAAGAAAAATGAATTCATTTACATTTAGAAAACTTCTCCTTATTAGTTTTCAGAATAGCTTCTAGTGTAACTACTACCTCTCCCCACCATCAATACCTGAACGTATAATAAATTCCTACGAATATAGTAAGGCATATAATTTATTTTTCAAAAACTAGAGGGGGAACAAATTTGTTATTTTTACAATTATTTTTAAATGAAAATACAAAAAGGCCTCGTTCTATAAGCAAATACGGAATAATTAGTCGTAAACTTGCACCTGATTAATAGGCAACTGCTTCGAAAATTCTACTTGCCTTAAAACTTACATCAAATGAAGAAGTAAAGCCAGTTTTTGCTACGGGGGAGGTAGCAAAGTCATTCCAGGTTGCTTCGGACGTCTCCTCCTTCATTAGATACCTTGTCTTCATTTAAGTAAAAAAAGGAATTAATGGCAAAGAAGGATAAGAACTATTAAATTTGACCAATCTTTTGTATCACAGCCACAATAGAAGGATTTTTGTCATTGTTCTATAATTGATTAACATTAGTTGTGAGTTCAAATTGATTGTCAGGTCAGGTCTGTGATCGACTGATGTTGTGTCGGTAGAATTTTTACCGCCCGATGTACAAGTGCTAGAGCAGCAACGGCAAGAATCGGTAAAAAAAGCAAAAAAAAAAAACCTGGTAAGAAACCCTAAGTATGTTTTGGGTGTTAGAGTTCACTTCTGGTGCATCAAACCGGTCTCAAGGTCACCATTATTGCACAAGCCCTCTTTATCGTAATATACACCAGAATAAATATATCTAATTCTAAGAAAATCTGTAGGGGTATTTACGCTTAATAAATTGAGTTTCGATATCCTTTTGAACGAAATGTCCTTTATTCAATCTTTTACCTAAGGATTGAAGCCAATTCCGTATTAATTTTAAGTGAGTTTATTAACAATTCCTACAACTCTGTCCACTGAGATTGAGTTTATATCGCAAGTTCTAGTCTGGGTGTGGTATTTTAAAAGCGATAATGCTTTTGTTTTCACATATATAATCTTCTTTTCATTTCACCAAAACTATGCCTCTCCAGTCATTTTCTTGGTAAAACTGAGAACATTCTAGGTGAAAATTTCATTACAAATTAGTTGTGAGCCTGTCTTTGTCTCTCTGTTTCTCCTTCTCTCTCCCTCTTTTTCTCCCTCTCTCTCTCTCTCGCTTTCTCTCTCTCGCTCTCTTTTTTTTTTCGCTTGCTCGCCTTTTTAAGCTCGAATACAATTTTTGTTTAATGGAAAAAAAAATTTGCTAGGATCATATAGAAAAATTATCTTGATTTTAAAACTAAACTCTATATTTTGCTGCAAATCTTTCAATACTTTGCACTGAGTCAACTCGGCCTAGGAAGCTAAAAATTGAAAAGTTTGAAATACGTATAGCCGCAACACATTTTTGTTAGTTTGGCTACGCTGAACTCCAAAATAGATAAACAAAAATAATCAGGTAAATCTCTAAATTCTTTTCGCCAGGGAAAATTCTGACATAAATGATCTTTTAACCCCTAAAAATAGCCAAATCTTCAAATTAAAGCCACTGCTTTTTAAGGTATTTAGTTCGATATGATTTTGACTATATTTCGTGGTTGTTTTTAAAAAAAATTTTTGCAGACATCTAATGATTTTACCCGTTCCCCTTACCCGACTCAAGAAACCAGAATTTTATTTTCTCTGTCTTTGGTGCTCTAAAACCTTTGAATTTTTTTTGTAAATTTATGACAAAAAGTGAAATATTTCGCAATTGGATGTATATTTTGACAAAAAATTGTCACTTCACACCAAAGTGGTGCTTTTTCTGTTCTTTTTTTTGAGCATCCAGGTTTTGTCAGGGATGCGGTAAGTAAAGTATTTTCTCAAAAGTAAGGGATATGAGTTTTGTGCTTTCGTATTGTCATTATGTATGAATGTTTATGTGGATTGTTCTGTTTTCATTATCTTTGATGTTAACTAGGTGTTTTGAAAGAGATTTACAGAGCGTATATTGGTCAATAATACAATTGGTAAAAAAAATAACCCCCAGTTCTTGAGATTTCAAGATGAATGCATTTTAGTTCAAATGAAATTTTTTGGATGTTCAGGGGACACATCCATTGACCAAAAAGTTGGCAACCCTGGTGAAGACTGGCTATCCCGAACCCTTTAACGATTTCCAGCACAAGGACTGTTGTTTCTGCTTCCCTTCCCCATCGTCCAATATACACAAATTCTGCATATGTGCAAAAATTGCAAGCCTACAAATACAAGTTTTGAAAAACTTCAGATATTTTAGAAGCACTTAAATGCGAAATCATATTTGACTTGGTAAAAAGCGGAATTTAAAATTTTACAAGAAAAAAAGAACCAACAGCCGTTATCGGATAAATACTGGATGACTATTAGCGATTCATCAGACTGTCACTTGTAATAGATAAATCCTCTCTTCTGCTCTTCTAATTAGCTTTATGTTTTAGGATTAAGTTCAGTTCCCTAACCAAAAAAGTGTAAGTTGACTATTTACCAAATTTCATTTTCCCTTTCAGCAATGTTGGGAGACGATACTTAGAAATTAAACTTTTATGCCAGTCACGTAGCAAATATCCTGGTACATCTAACACCTGCTGCCAGAGTTTCAAAGAATTTGAATTGCTAATGACCTAGGATATCTCCCATGAAAAAAAAACTTATTGAAAAACGTCAGGTTTACTAAAAATAAAAATAAAATGGGGACAGTTCCGATTCTCAGCCGGGGCTATGTAGAGGATTTCTTTGTTAGAAAGCTAATTAAGCTTTTATACTATTTTGTTGCAAAAGGAGTAGCGAAAAGCACTTTTGACTATAAGATGTATTAAAATCAGAATTATCTGACGGCCTACGGTACGGATAAAGTTTCCATAATACATTTATACATCGTCTAAATGATAATCGCTTCAATTTTTTAAAGGTAATCCCAGTGTATTTTTCCAACAAGATAGATTTATCTGCAAAATTCATGCCATAGGTTAGTCTTGAAATAATAAAGGCCGGAGCTCTAATATTAAGTGAAAAACAAACAAGTTTTTTTTTTTTTTTAATGCGAAGACTTAAACGAAGGTTTGTCTTGAAGGTTTGTAGAAGACTTAAAGGAAGGTTTGTCAAGGCTTAAACCGAAGGTTTGGTTGGAAAAACAGGTTTTTCCAACCGAAAAGAAGAAGCAGCATTAAGGCTTTAAACAAATAGAAATTATTCCTTATATGATAGGGGCGGCCTCCTCCTCAATCCCCCGCTCTTCACGCCAAATTTTTCTTGCACTTCAAAAAAGCTTCTTGTTCTAATTAAACGACCCTCATGCTTCAGGAGTTGTTCTTAGAAAATTGGGACGAAAATTCAAACTTTAGCATAAAGAGTAAGGTGTTGAAGAGGGGGTATTCCTCCTCATATATGGGATAATATCTGTGCGTTTTAAGCTTTAATGTTGCTCCTTACTTTCAATTGAAAAATTGTTTTAATTTATTTCATTTTTTTTTCGCTTTTCAAATAATGCTGGGAAATCCACCTTGCTTCAGGAAAAATCTACCCCACACCCCGAAAAATACCTCCATGGAAAGCTTCTCCCGCGTAAAATCCTCCCCCATCCCGTAAAATAAAATCTTTTACAGAGAAATCCCCCAGGTAACTTAAACCCCGCTGAAAAATTTCCCCTGGACACCTCCTCCGGAACAAATTCACATGCAAAATTGAGTCGCCAAAGTGAAAGTAAGATAATTAAAAAGAATTTCGTATAGGCATCTTGGCTAATTGCCCCCTTGTAAAATTTTCCCTGTGAAGTTTACACCGATCTCAAAATTTTGGTCGGATGACTTTAAGGGAAAATGGGGCATGGGAAGGGGGCTAGTTGCCCTCCCATCTTTTTGGTCACCTAAAAAGGTATTAGGACTTTTAATTTCCATCGGAATGAACCGTCTTCCGATCTTCTAGGATCATTGGTTCGATACGATCACCCTGGGGGAAAACCAAATAAAGACGCATCCATGATCTTTCTTTTGGCATAAAATACAAAATCCTACATTTTTGCTGCTAGGAGCTTGAAACCTCTAAAGTAGGGTTCTCTGATACCTTGAATCTTATGGCGCGATTTTCATTAAGATTCCCTGACTCTTTGAAGGTGTTTCTTCCCTTTTTCAAAAGTCACGCAAATATTCTCAGGCTGATAGCATTGACGGGCCATATTTAACCTAATGAATGCATCAGGATAAATCATTTGCAATCAGGATAAAAAGCCAATTCTTTTGGAGGTATAGTAGTTTGATCTTAAACTAATTTAAACAAATAACTACCTCAAAATTCTGATCGGGTGTCAGTTTAAAAGTGCAGGAGTGCCCTTTAATAACTTTTTGCTCTTAAAAAATAGACCAGAACTTTTAATTTCCAATCGAACGAGTCCTCTCTGAAGGCTATACGCCCCCTCCTTACGTAAAGTAGTTCTGAAGAAAAATAAAAATAAATTGAAGCTTTATAGGCAACACAAGAGGGTTATCTTTTACAACTAAATATTGTTGGGAAACAATTTTGATTTCAAGCTAAATTTTAATTTTTAGTTAAGATATCTGATCTGCCGTAGTTTTGAGCCATATAGTTTTAATTGGGAATGTAAATCGACTAAAGGTTGCAAGTTTCAAGCCGTTAAAAATAAGGAAAAAGCAAAAAACACAATTGCTGGTTTTTTTCCAGCCATATTTACTGGAAACCCAGCATCTAAAAAATGTTGGGCGAACTATTTTTATTTTCTGTTTTTTTTACATTTGAATGAAGTGTAACCAATGTGAGTGCCTTTTTTAGTAGCGAACTGCCACCTATATTCATTTTTTCTGCACATTTTAATTGGTTATTGTTTTTTTTTAATGCGAGTGATACTACGATTGACACTTTATTAAAAGTAATTGAGATATACTGACTGAAAACGTGTAAACTGTTTCTCTGTATCAACTATCGTTTTTAAAATATCTGACTAGGATGTTTTATTTTTATCCAATCAAAACTAACGAAAGGATATTAAAAAAATATATTTTGTCGATGTCTTGAAAACTGATAGTGCAAAACAATTTTAAGATTTGTAATCTGCATGAAAAACCGCAATAGAAAAAGTAAACATCATGCCAGACATATCTGATGCTTGAAAAGTTGTAGGCTATTTTTAAGCCAGGGATATTCTATGAATTCAATCATGACTGGCCGTCCCACCCAGTTTGGAGTTCTTATACTAGTTACAAAAGTGCGTTACTTTTTAATATTTTCCTTTCAGCACAAGGATTTTGAAAGTCCCCAGACTCTAAGTTTTTATTTGCATTTAATAAAACAATTTAAGCTCTATTTGTTCCCATTAATTCCCCATTTTCACATTCTTTTGTTAGGAGAAAAAGCCGCGTGCTTCAATTTTGAAGAGCAAACTCGTTTGGTCTCGATTAAATTGTTTATTGTTAGCATTCAAAGAGAAATCCTTGTTCAATAAACTCTATCCCAATTTTAGAGTTTGAATTCAAAACTAGGTTTTGTTATATAGAATAAAAGAACGAGGGCCCTGATTTTATGATTGTCATGGGTGTTTTGATGATTGTGATGGATGCTTAGACCTGTAGCCCCTGTGAATTCACGGGATGCTGTAGAGATAATATGGGTTTTAAATAAAAAATGGTTAATGTTTTATTAAAAAGCTAATTTATATAATTAAAAAAAGATTTAAACTATCTTTTGAGAACATTTCCTTGAATTCAACATTCCTGGGAACACCAATACAGAGGTTTCAAGTAGATATTTATAATAATGAAGGCTGAAAAAAATTGTCAAGGATGCGTGTTTGAATTTTTTATTTTTTTTTTAAATTGATCGTAATATTTTTTCCAGGGGTATACTTTTCAAGTGTAAAATGGGCAATCTCTTGGTCTTGGATTATCAGTAGAAGGCTCATTTGGACAGAAATTTAAAGTTCAGTTGACTTTTCTAAGTGATAAAAGAAACCACTCCACAACTAATTTCCGATATCTGCCATTAGCTTTAATCAAGATGGGGCTAAAAATTTTATCAATAAATTTTTTTTTAGCTAGCTAATAGACTTAGAAATATCGAAAGGCTATTTAAATAGACTCAAAAGTCGTGCTCACGGATGTTTGGCAGGCCAAAATTTATCA
The DNA here is from genome assembly GCA_027921565.1 of Artemia sinica. Classification (NCBI taxonomy): domain Eukaryota; kingdom Metazoa; phylum Arthropoda; class Branchiopoda; order Anostraca; family Artemiidae; genus Artemia; species Artemia sinica. Next base: position 31,487,688 of record CM051272.1, read on the forward strand.
GTAGGCCCAATAGGCCCGTACCTAAGGGTGCACAATGCCAGGGGCGCGATAAATTATCACTGATCGATTATTTTCTTAACAAAAACTGAACTGATGTGATTTATCTTTAAAGTGCCAGGTGCACTCCACGCCGCGTGAATCATGCCTCAGGAATCATGAAGCATATAAAAGAGCTATCGAGTTTTTATTCCGACGATCATAAACCTAGATTGTAGATGAATGCTTACATTTGAAACACCTCCTAATAACCCTTGCTGCTACTAGGAAAGAAGGATCTACATAGGCTGCACTTGAGCACTTGATTCAAATGCAACAAAGAAAAAACATGAATGTTTCACCCAAATTTTTTAGATCCTGGTTTGCCAGCAAATAAGGCCTAAAAAGGTCAGTAGTTTTGTTGCTTTTTGTTGATTTTTACCGGTTTGACACTTACAATATTAAGTCGATTTACATCCATATTATTAGATATTGTGGCTTAAAACTGCGGCAGATCGGAAATCTTAACTGGATATTAAAATTAGCTTAAAATCTATATTGCATCCCAGCAATATATATATATATATAAATATATATATATATATATATATATATATATATATATATATATATATATATATATATATATATATATATATAATATATATATATATATATATATATATATATATATATATATATATATACATATATATATATATATATATATATATATATATATATATATATATATATATATATATATATATATATATATATATATATATATATATATATATATATATATATATATATATATATATATATATATATATATATATATATGTGTGTATATAAATATATATATATATATATATATATATATATATATATATATATATATATATATATATATATATATATATATATATATATATATATATATATATATATATATATGTATATATAAATATATATATATATATATATATATATATATATATATATATATATATATATGTTACCTCTGTTTACAATAATTCTCTAATAACAGTAGTGGGGCCTCACTGCTTTCTGTGACATGTCCTTCCTTTTCCTATAGAATTCCTGTGACATGCTATCTGACTTCACGCGGCACATCTTTTCTTAGGCGACATTTCCACCCTTGGCAAGAGTTCAAAGGTTAGGTCAGGTTAAAGGAATTTCTATGACAGCCCTGGCAGGTTTCCCAAAGATATTTACTGGGAATGTGGTCCTTATAATATGCAAGTTTTAATAATAAGCTCCTACACGCCCTTGCCTATAGCTAACTGGAGCTACCAACCTATCGCACCTGTACAGTGCAGTCACCTGTTCTATTAAAGGTAAACACACTGGTCAAGACTCCATGACGCACCCCACTGGACTCCAATGACGCCACACGACTTATCCTGTTTCAAACGAACAGGTCTAATATGCATGACGCAATTTTGGAACCCATCGGGGAATCCCAAGGAGCCCATGGGGGAATCCCCGCTGTTAGCTCACACCTTACGTAATGATTGTACAACTGTGTCACGTAATACTTTTATTTCATTAGCTTAATGGCGGTACATACTTTATGTAATGATTGCACATCCATCACTGCCATATAATATTTTTCTCGCATAAGCATAACATTTTTCGCAGAAAACCCTCAAGACATTTTCTTTTTCGGCGTTTTATTTTTTCGCCCAAAACCCCTAAAGCCTTTCTCATTGACTTAATGACAGTACACAATTTACGTAATTATTGCGCATCCATCACTGCCAGATAATACCATTTTGACACTTTTCACCCGAAAGCCTTTCTTTTTCGGCGTTTTATTTTCGCTCGAAACACCATTCATTTTTTTCTAGAGTTCATGACCCCGCCAGGACTCAAAACGTCATTCCATTCCAATGGTACACCGCCCCAAGCAAATCGTCCATGAAACCTTTGTCAATATTTTGTATCTTGAACCATATTCTAAAAATAAACTATTACACGACACCTGAGATTTCTCATTTGTTGGCACTCATTAGAACCACGTATTTGTTGCCAAATTTGATACACTGCGGGGGGTAATTGCTTTCAAGATATTAATAAAGGTGAAATGCGTGTCTTACTCGTCCCAAACAATACATCTTAAAAACAAAGAGAATGAAAACAAATTGACAAGCAACAAAACATAAAAAATACGACAAAAAATAAAAGTTGAAAAAGCCATATTGTTAATATACGCAGGAAAGAATCATCTATTATACAAAACCGGGGCTTCTCGCCTGCAAACCCGAGGGGTAGGGGAGGGGGGTGATATTAGATGCAATTTAAACCATATTAAGAGCTTTTAAGGAAATACCCATTTTCATTGAGATAAATTCAGGGTTATTTCACAATATCCTATCAATAGGTTCAACCCTCCTAGCAGCATTCATTTTCAGAGGGCACCTTGATAATAGATGTAGTTTTTAGGTGTTGTTGCACCTTTAAAAGGATAAAGGATAATGTGCCTATTTTAAGGAAAGACGAAGGGAGAGGACTTCAGGGGAGGGGAACCGTTTTCTCCGTCACCAGATCAACACTGTTTTATTTTTATCGTTACGCAAAGTGCTAATTTTCAGTCGTAAATTTATGGTTATTCTACCTCCCCCTCCACTAAGGTACCAGCCTGTCCCCTGGTCACCCTCCAAGGAAGTGTCCAGTCCCCCCCCCCGAACGGTTTCTCTTAGCCCAGGGATACATTTTTCACTAAAATATCAAAACACGCAAAGGAGGGGAAATTCTATTTCGAAAAATTCTTGTTACAATCCACCTCCTGCGCTGTGGGGGAGTTTGCTCTGTGTCTACTCTTTTGGGGGGACAGAATCCAGCCATCCTGCGCGCAGTAGGTGAGTTTTGTCTATGTCTACTCATTCCTGTGACGGAATCCGGGCTTCGGCTAGGCGATAAAAGAGGCTAAAATGTTCTCGCTCGAGATAATTTAAAGGTAGTAGTAATAGGGAAATTATCATATAATTTCTACGGCAACCCTCTAACCTCAGAGCATTCCTGTTTCTAGAGCTCAGCTAGCAAGATTCGTGTCCCAGCAAAATTTTATTCATTGATACATTGTTTTTCTGGAAGACCCCCTGGATATCCCATGATGAGGTCTAATATAAATGATGCAAGCGTATCTCACAAACCAGTCTAAAAGGACCCCTTGAACCTCCAGCATACCACATGCACATGCGTATTGCGTATTAACGGCGATGTATATCTTAAGCAAAAATACCTAATGGGAGAGCTTGAAAGATCATCATGCGAGAAGGGCAGATGTCCAAACCGATAAAAATTATATTTATGGTCTAGAGCGGAATGGAGCTACAACACTGTTCTCACACTAGCATAAGCTCTTCACATGACTCCTCCCTTTTGAAACCAGAGAAGCCCCCCCTTTTCTTTTCTAGTGTTTGATACTCTAAGCATTTTACCTCACAACGTTACACTATTACTGCCCCTGTGACACACCACTATCATCACCCCTCCCCCAAAAAAACACTTTTCAGACATTACTCGCTATAAATTTTAATTTCAACTAATTCATTCGAGTTTTTGCAAGCAATTCAGCCCACAGTACCACACTATAAGTACTCTGGGACGGAAGCCGGAATTCGGCTAGGGGATAAAAGAGGCTAAAAACAGTCTCGCTCGAGATAATTTAAAGGTAGTAATAATAGGGAAATTATCGCTGAATTTCTACAGCAACCCTCTAACGTCAGACCACCCCTGTGCGAGAAGAGTAGATGCTCCAACCGATAAAAAGTATACTTTTCCAGAGCGGAATGGTGCAGCGACACAGTTTTCACACCGGTACCAGCCCTCCAAATAACCCCAACCCTCATCACCTAGGACGTTTTCAACCTATTTCACATTTAAATAAGCCAAAGAATTCCATTAAACAACAACTTTTTTTTCACCGGAACTGCGGGAACTCAATATTTCATTGCTAGAACATGTTACTCCAATGCAATTCACACCACAGACTATTTAAAACACTGCTTTAGCGTTCTTAGTCTTGGTAATGAATTTACAGGTGGACCGCAATTTCTACACTTTGCCCTTGATTTCTACGATGGTCCTGAATTTACTTCTAAGAAAAAAATTTGGTATCTGTCAGAAAACTTTCTAGTTCGAACAGAAAACGTGTTATCACTGATGAAAAATGTTACTTCTAAGAGAAATTTAAGTGTGTTAAGTAGAAGTATGTTAGTTTTAGAAAAAAAGTCGATACTTCGAACGGATAATTTGTTAGTGTTAAGAAAAACTTGCTACTTCTGGCAAAAACTTGTTGTCATAAGGAAAAATGTTATTTCTAAGAAAAGTTGTGTATGTTTGACTGAAAGATTGTTACTTCTAGCAGATAAGTTGCCATCATAATGAAAAAATACTAAATCCAAGAAAGTGTCAATGGGTGTTTGTATGTTTCAAATGTTAGAAGACTCTTGCACTGATGATGATCTGTGTTATAGCGGTAGCAGAACATTAATATTGCCTATTGTCGAGAAACAATAAACTCTAGAATGCTTGGTGTTCCTGGAAAAAATCATATTCTATAACGATCTTAAAAGCATCAAGTGAGAAACGATTGTGTCTTATCGCTATGAAATATTAAAGCCCAGAAAGGCAGTATATTTAAGAAAAAATTCTAAGCTACTTATCTTGATAATAGAGACAACACTAGAGCTCCGGACGAAATAATACAAATCAAGACCCTAGCAATGAGATTGCGATCAAAGGGTAGAAATCATGGTCAATTTCTATGCAACCATTAGCATAATAATGAAACCCTGACAATTTCATAAAAATAAAGCAAAGTATAGAAATCACGGGTAATCCCAGAATCAGGACCATCGTAAAAATCAAGGGCAAAATGTAGAAATCGCAGTAAAGCTGTAAATTAATTACCAATACAAAGAAGGCTCGAGAAGTGTTTTAAATAGTCTTTGGTGTGAATTGCTTTGGAGTAACATGTTCTAGCAATGAAATATTGAGTTCCCGCAGTTCCAGTGAATAAAACAAGAAAAAAAGCGGTTGTTTAATTGAATTCTTTAGCTTATTTTGAGGTGAAATAGGATGAAAATGTCCTAGGGGGTGAGGGTTGGTGCCATTTGGAGAGCTGGTGCCGGTGTGAAAACTGTGCCATTGCACCATTCCGCTCTGGACCATAAGTATACTTTTTATCGGTTTGGACATCTACTCTTCTCGCAGAGGGGTGTTCTGACGTTAGAGGTTTGCTGTAGAAATTCAGTGATAATTTCCTTATTATTACTACCTTTAAATTATCTCGAGCGAGACTGTTTTTAGCCTCTTTCATCGCCTAGCCGGAGCTCGGATTTCGTCCAAGAGCACTTATAGTGTGGTAATGTGGGCTGAATTTCTTGCGAATACTCGGAGAAATGAGTTGAAAATAAAATTTTTAACGTGAAATGTTTGAAAAGTGTTTTTTTGGGGGGAGGGAGGGTGATGATAGTGGTGTGTCACAGGGGGCAGTAATAGTGTAAAATTGTGAGGTGAAATGCTTAGAGTATCAAATACTAGCAAATAAAGGGGGGACTTCTCTGTTTTCAGGGGGGGGTGTCATGTGGAAAGCTGATGCTAGTGTGAAAACAGTGTCGTAGCACCATTCCCCTCTGGACCATAAGTATACTTTTTATCGGTTTGGACATCTGCCTTTTCGCCTGATGATCTTCCAAGCTATCCCATTAGTTATTTTTGCTTAAGATATACATCGCCGTTAATACGCAATACGCATGTGTATGTGGCATGCTGGAGGTCCATGGGGTCCTTTTAGACTTGTTTGTGAGATACGCTTGCATCATTCATATTAGACCTCATCACAGGAAATCCAGGGGGTCTTCCAGAAAAACAATATATCAATGACTAGAATTTTGCTAGGCCACGAATCTTGCTAGCTGAGCGCTAGAAACAGGGATGCTCTGATGTTAGAGGGTTGCCGCAGAAATTATATGATAGTTTCCCTATTATTACTACCTTTAAACTATCTGAAGCGAGACCGTTTTTAGTCTCTTTTATCGCCTAGCCGAAGCCCGGATTCCGTCCCAGGAATGAGTATACATAGATCAAACTCCTCCACTGCGCGTAGAATGGCTAGATTCAGTCCTCCCAAAAAGAGTAGACACAGAGCAAACTCCCCCACAGTGCATGGGGTGTATTGTAACAAGAATTTCTTGAAATAGAATTTCCCCTCCTTTGCGTGTTTTGATATTTTAGTGAAAAATGTATCCCTGGGCTAAGAGAAACCCTTCAGGAGGGGGGACTGGAAACTTCCTCAGAGGTTGACCAGAGGACAGGTCAGAACCTCAGTGGAGGGGGAAGGCAGGATAACCATAAATTTACGCCTGAAAATTAGCGCTTTGCGTAACGATAAAATAAAACAGTGTTGAGCTGGTGACGGAGAAAACGGTTTCCCTCCCCTGATGTTCTCCCTTCGTCTTTCCTCTAATTAAGTATGTTATTCTTTATCCTTTAAAAGTTGCAATAACACCTAAAAACTATATCTATTATCAAGGTGCCCTCTGAAAATGAATGCTACTAGGACGGTTGAATCTATTGATAGGATAATGTGAAATAACCATGAATTTATCTTACTGAAACAGGGATGTTTCCTTGAAGTAACATAATATGGTTTAAATTGCATCTAATATCACTCCCCCCTCACCTACCCCCCGGGGTTGCAGGCTAGAAATCCCGGTTTTCTATAATAGATGGGGTCTTTTTTTGCGTATATTAACGATACGGCTTTTTCAACTTTTATTTTTTGTCGTGTTTTTATTTTTTTGTTTTGCTGCTTGTCAATTTATTTTTATTGTTTGTGTTTTGAAGATTTATTGTTTGGGACGAGTAAAACACGCATTTCCCCTTTATTAATATCTTGAAAGCAAATACCCCCCAGAGTGTATCAAATTTGGCAATAAACACGTGGTTCAAATGAGTGCCAACAAATGGGGAATCTTAGGTGTCCTGGAGTAGCTTTTTTTAGAATAGGGTTCAAGATACCAAATATTGCCAAAGGTTTCATGGACGATTTGCTTGGGGTTCTGTACCATTGGAATGGAATGACCTTTCGAGTCCAGGAGGGGTCTTGAACTCTAGAAAAAAAATGAATGGTGTTTCTAGCGAAAATGAGACATCGAAATAGAAAGGCTTTTGGGTGAAAAATGTCAAAATGGTATTATCTGGCAGTGAGGGATGCACAATCATTACGTAGAGTGTGTACTGTCATTAGGTTAATGAAAAAAGCTTTGGGGGTTTTGGACGAAAAAAAGAAACGCCGAAAAAGAAAATGTCTTGGGGTTTTTCAGCGAAAAATGTTAAAATGGTATTATCTGGCAGTGATGGATGCGCAATCATTACGTAAAGTGTGTACCTCTAAGTTAATGAAAAAAAAGTATTACGCAACACTGTTGCACAATCATTACGTAAGGTGTGAGCTACAAGCGGGGATTCCTCCCATGGGTTCCTTAGGGTTACGCAAAATTGCTTCATGTATATTAGACCTGTCCGTTTGAAACGGGGTAAGTCGTATGACATCATTAGAGTCCAGTGAGGTGTTTCATGGAGTCTTGCCCAGTGTGTTCCCTTTATTAGAACAGGTGACTGCACTTTGCAGGTGCGATGGGTTGGTAGCTCCACTTATCTAGAAGCAAGGGTGTGTCGCTTGGTGTAACATGCGCTAGAAACAGGGGTGAGGGGATACGAGCTTATTATTAAAACTTGTGTATGATACGGACCAAATTCCAAGTAAATATCTCTAAAAAACTTGCCAGGGCTGTCATAGAAATTCAAGTAACCTGACCTAACATTTGAACTCTTGCCAAGGGTGGGAATGTCGCCTAGAAACAGGTGTGCCGTGTGACGTCAGAGGGCATGTCACAGGAATTTTAAGGAAAATGGGAGGGCATGTCACAGAAACTGGGGAGAGCATGCCACAGAAAGCAGTGAGGCCCCACTACTAATAACCAGCCTGAATTTTTCATCTTTGAGTATATTACTGATTACGTTAGAAATTTAGATCTTGAAAAAACTAGGTGAAAAACAACATTATGTCTTATACCTTTCTGAAATATTTTTTTTCAAAAATTGAACCATTAACTTTAACTTTAAGAAAAAAAGAGTAACGATATCTTAGCAACAAAAGGATAGATAGATTATTATACCTAATATCCCTAAGGTATTTCTTATACTTCAGCTTTGTTCTTCGCTTTATATAAAAACCACGCCTCTTTTAGGACTACCACAACAAACTCAAATCCTAAACCAAAACTTAGCTTTATTTTTAGTGACTTTTAGTTCAGAATCCAAATCCCAGAAGTGTTTTTAATGCTTAGCCCTCACTCTAATTTTTGGGACGCTTAATTTTTAGGCATATCAGCAATATCTCAGAAACGGCTGAGGGTATTGAGTTGAAACTTAAGTTAGAAATTCCAGTTTATGTTGAGGGAGGTTTTAGAAAGTTTTCAGAATATAACCCCAACGCTCTTTTTAGCTTCCTTCTACTAATGACATCCAGTCAATGCTTTAAGACAGCCACTTTGTTCAAATAATCAAAACATCAAATAGCTATGCCTCCGGGGATGGCATGATCTCCCAGAGACTCTGGAGAAAGAGCTGCTGGTTATGCAAGTTGCCTTTTGTTTACACATAAGATTTGTTATTGGGAAGGAGGATTATATGTATAGAATTTGTCAGAATAACAAATTTTCCACACCGCACCTAGCTAACGCTCAAGCCAAAGTCACAATGAAAGAGTTTAAAGAGTTAGAATTAAAGAGAGCTGAGTGATTCCTCTGTAATATATTTATTCTTTTATTCCATTTTTATTCATATATATAATCTTTTGAATGTTCTTCCCCAAGGGATATCTCGTGTATATTGTCAGCAACTTATGAAACTAAGAGAGAAAAGGATATAATAAATGAAAAAACTTAAAATTGAATAGGTGAGAAAACGAGGATTTTGTCAGCCAGGGGCAAAATATGAAGACGAAGAACAAGCAAATATTTCGGCATGGACCTCCGCCAAGTCGTCCTCAGTGCTCAAAAAAAAGAAGAAAAAAAACCCAACAAAATATAACCTTTCAAAATGTTCTTGACAAGAGGAGAAAAGATACTGAATCAAAAACCCAGCCAGAGATCAGTGAAAGAGAATTCACCAATTTGATTGAACAAGCGTTCTTTGAATTGCAATAGATTATCCAGCTATAGGCATAGGAAAGTTCTAAGCCCCCTTTTTAAGCCTCTTTTAAACACACAGAAAGCTTATACAAAAATTTCCATTGATCTTGTTGACAAGTTAAAAAATCAAAGTATAACAATAAAAACTCTAATAAAAAAGTATAAAAAAGCATAATAAAAACTAGGTGAATTCTCTTTCATTGATCTCTGGCTGGTTTTTTGATTCAGTATCTTTTTTCCTCTTGTCAAGTACAATTCGAAAGGTTAGATTTTGTTTTTTTCTTCTTTTTGTTTGAGCACTGAGGACGATCCTTGTCGAAATATTTGCTTGTTCTTCGTCTTCATATTTTGTCACTGGCTGACAAATCCTCTATTTCTCACCTATTTGATTTTATATTTTTTATTTATTATATCCTTTCTTCTCTTGGTTTCATTCGTCTAAAGCTTTCCAAAAAGCAAGTTTTTCAAACAAAACCTAAGAGCCATTTTAAACCTAAGATGAACAAAAACAACTCATACAATATAAAAAATACTTAAAACAAAGAGAAATCATTGTCAAGCAATGATTATAACCCAAAATAAACATGAACTAAACTAAACAATCATTTTAAACATGAAGGTAATGGAAAATATTAATAATTAAAACCCAAAGCGATTAAAAATTAAAATGAGTGCTGAAGTTCGTTTTAAAACGAACATAATTAACTGAACAAAGGAGGGTGCCTACTGCCCTCTCTTAACCATAGACCTTCTGAGGTCTTTTGTTTCATTTGCTCTTTATTAAAAACGAGACATTTTCTAAACTTAATTCTTTCCATTATAATATTGCAAAATAAAAAAAATATACCGTTAAATAGAATTTTAAACTTTTCAACTTTTTCGCATACGGACCGATCTCTTGGTATTTTGCCTTTTGCCGCCGGGAGTGCAATGCGTAATTCGGGCCAAATTATCTGACGTTTCTCGTGTTTTACCCTAGATTCATCAGGTACCCATTTAGAGCTCGGTCGACTCTGGGTGAGTTTAAAGAGCCACACCATTGACCCCAGTTTCAAACCAAATAACCAATGACACCAGGAATTGAGCCCCTCAGGGTTTCAGGCTGTTTTTCAAATGTCTATAAATTTGTTCTCAAAATAAAATTTTACTATTAAGACTTATCGAAATACAAGTTACAATCTAGAATCAATTTCTTACTAGACAGTTAACCATGGGCTTCATCAATTTCTTACTATATCATGGGCTATGTTCATTCTTGACTAGGTTCCCGATATCAAAGCAACCATGATTACATGTATGTGGTTTATTTGAAATTTCTCGGAAGTCTTCTGCTAAGGGCTAAAATTTTTTTTACTTTCTTGAAAAAGCTAATGAAAGTTCATTTTTTTTTATAAAACAGAAAAGTAAACCATGTCGAGTGAAAAAAAAATCTGGAAAACTCAGTTTTGCCAGTGATATTTAGCCCGATATACAAATAACCTGAATAGGGATCTTAAAATTTCCGAATCAGACCCAATGAAGAATGAAACTAATCGTAGAGTGACGAATAATTGTACGGCAGAAGTGTACCAAGCGTGGTGGCAGAGTGCCAAACGTTGTAGAATGGAGCGACACTCGTGCTGTTCTAAGATGCAAATCAGGTGGTGAAAAGTGAGCGCTCCTCATGATAAAGTAATGTAATCTCCCAACTAATCAACTTTTTAGAATAAAGCTTTCAAGCTATTGTTGAAAATAGTCGTTCATTTTATGTGGTCATCTTATATTTCATACGGTTCTCGGTCAGGTGTAGCTAAAAATATTACGTTTGATAAACCCCTACCCATTTATGATGCTGATTGGCTATTCAAAATGTTCTGTCGGTGTCACTATAGCCTTATCTGGACCAAAGTTATTGTTTTAGGCATACGGTGGGCCAAAATGGTACTTTCTTGCGACAAAATATCTAATGTTACTTAAAATAGGCGCTAGACGTCAAAACTTCCGTTCGAATGGGTTTTTTCCCAATAATTTACACCAGTGGTTTGTTTCAATAGCCCCTGCAAAAAGAAAAACAATAAAACGGAATATAAGATGACTATATAAAATGAACGACTGTTATTGACAATAAATAGCTAGCAAACATTCAAGTAATAAACACAGATCCAATGACTATTTTCTCACGAACAAACAGTCCCACATTATTTCTTCCTAGGTTCTAGGGTTCTCAGAGATCTGAATCTGATTCAGCTATATATATATATTTCTAAACCAAGGTTAAATTGAATCTCTTTTTGTGGGTGCATTTTCCCTTAAAAATTATTCCGCTATTCTTATGCTATTTACTTTTGACGTATACATTTATGCTTAATAAATGTTACATATTTGGATTCAGCACAAGCAGGAAAATCTTTTCATGCATAATTTTTTTTTCAAACTTCCACACTCTCGGCCTTTGGTCCAGACCCTGCATTGTCATGATTAGTTTGCTTTTTGTAGAGTGTACTAATTGCCAGTAAGACATCACCATAAATATGTGGTGGGGTGGTGTGTGGAATGGTACTAAAGGATTGAACTGAAACATTGCCGGTCACAACTGTCTTAAGAAAAAAAATGGTAGGTTATTCGATGATCATTCAGGACCAAAACCGTATTTCACAGATCTAGGCAGGAATAACTGACAGGAGGAATGGGGCATAAAAAAATTTAGGCATTATTTTTAAGGAATAAAGCGGTGTGTATAATTAAAATTGTCTGTTTAGAATCGTCAGAGAATTCAGTAATTTTAGTTTTTAAATTTGGCTTTATAGGTGTCAAATACCTATTTATGTTTTTTTTTTCTTTAACTGAATGCTCATTAACATGAACACCACGATCAGTTTTACTTACTATCTTCCTAATTTTGAATGTATTAGAATACCAGGAATTTCTTTGATTTTCCGGTTCACCAAGCTATCTTTTCATCAATTTTAAGCATTAGTTAGGAGCATCTCAAGTTTCATTCCTTTTCATAAGAAATTCTAGAATCAATGCTCTCAAAAGAAGGCGAAAAATCATAGCTGGATGATCTATGGACTCAGGAATAAAAACCAACCAAATCAATTAGGGCTTTCTATGTACTAGATTGACTAAGCTCCGAAAAACTCGGTCGTACCAGATCAAAGAACATAAAGTACAAAAACTAAGTAATATAGATGGTCTCAAACAAAAGGCAGTATCTGTTGAATTAAAAGTTTATCGGAGAAAGTAAAAAAGATAAAGGGATATCACAGCTGAAACGCTGCATTTGGTAGAACTCAAAATATTCTTTTAATAACTATACCGTCATTTTACAGACAGAAAGATACCTTATAATTCAACCATTTGCCTGCTTATGATTTCGCTATGGAGGTAGATTGCAATAGCAGCTGAACTATAAATAGTTATTGTTTCTTTAAGCATTAAACATAGCAGAAAAATAGTTTAAACTTAAAAAAAAAACACATTGATTTGGACTACATACAAGTGACACGGCTTTTTGAGTACAATATGAAAATAAAAATGAGATAAAGCATGAGCATTATCATGAAATATGTTATTAACAAGAACGCATCGGAATTTCAGCTTCGGGAAGAAGGCTCAACTGCCTGTGAATCTAGATACACGTCTTTTTGCATAGTCTTTAGACATTGTTCTAACCAAAAAGTCTGAGCCTTTAACTTTCACCTGTAATCTTAATTTCATACAGCAGGGGGGGAGAAGGTTAAGAAGATGAAACTAGCAAGCAATACCAAAATCCATGAATTTTAATTAATTTAATTGAATTGTACCTAACTGACGTTGCTTACAATGAATGGGCATTATAAATAATTCACATATTATTACTTTGTTCATACCGTATGCCAAGTAAAAATAACGGTTCTTGCTTGGTATCTATAAGTTCCTTCTTTGTTACCAGCTAATATTGTCACAATTTCCAGTGCTCCAATGTTGGGCTGGTTTCTGTTTATTCTACCAATCTACAGTTGAATTTAGCTATATAAATTTATAAAAAAAGCTCGATTGGATAATAAATACAAGCAAAATTGTCTCATATTCCGAAAATTGATCAAATTATTCTAATTCGCTATACTGGGGCTAGTCATTTTTGCCATTTTGAATATTGAACCCCGCAGATTTGGCAATCGCAGATTGGTAAGAAACTATCTAAAATTAGCCCAAATTGGAAAATTATCATAATTTGTGTTATTCAGACTAATAATATATAGCATTTAGGCTAATATAGTCTTTGAAAATTGATAGACCGGATCGTGTCATACTGGGTAAGAAGTTAGATCATATCAGCTGCATTCGAAAAATTCATAAGAATTTCCACTTCTGAAAATTCAGGCTAGAAATTTTTACCATTTGGGGTAGTGTGATCCGAGAGAACTCGATTGCTCAGGGATAGACATTAGAATGACTTAAGTCATTTTTCTCGCCTAAGTATTAATGAAATACAGGGACCTGTGACATTTGCCTTGTTATTGACTGACTGAACGATTTCACTTGAAAATAATATTGGCATAAAATGGCAACAAGAGTTATCAGTCCAGATCCAACGGATAATTCAAGTCACAATAGTACAACAAAGTAGAAATATCCAACAGAAATGAAAAACCCCAATCCTGGAAGTTGATTTAAAAAATCACTGAAAGTAAATGGTCCAAAATACAAAAATGTTTTATTAAAGTTTTATTATTATCATACCCAAAGTCTTTGGAACAGGAAGTAGACACCTTTTTCTATTACCAAAGTTTTACATTATGATTTCTAAATATGGTTTAGCCACGGTTATTCTAACCTCAGAGCTTTAATAGCTAGTCTTATAAAAAGTTGTTTTAGAGGGATTTTACCTCATTTTTGAAAAAGAAGCTAGGCAATGCTGCACTAAGAGCTTGCTATTTTAATCAATACATTGCAATAGGTGGCGCTGTCAGTATTCCAATTAACCCTTATTTAGTTGCTTATAATGAGTCTTTGCCTTGATATAAGTAATTTTTTCAGTTTTGACATGTTTGATTAAAATACTGAAATATCTTAAAGTATCTGATAAGTAAAAGTGTAATTTGCATGTATGAGTGTTTTCAGTGAAGTCTCAATCCTTGAAGTAGACATAGGACACCAACCATTTTCTTTGAAAAGGGTTGAAACCTGTTTGTTTTATGTCGTAGCTATTTCCGTTTCTTGCTGGAGAAAAATAAATCGGCAATTCGGATGCTATTTTAATTTCAAATATTTGAAAAAATATAGTATCAGTAGCATAAAAGAGAAAAAGTTTCATATCTTAGTTTTAATTCCTAGATACTCGATCTTTCTCGATCCTTCATTCCCTTTGTAATAGACAACTTTTATAAATATTATTTCATGTTATGATTTCAAAGTATGATTCAGCCAAGATATTTCCAGCTTGGATCCTTTGATTACAATCCGGATAAAAGTCTACTAGAAAGGTCTTTAATACCTTTTTTGAAAAAAATTAGGCAATCCTATATCACTGACTTCCTATTTTATCAATATATTCCACTGGCCTGTAATGACGATATAACTTCTACCATGATACCAGTGACTTTTTCAGTTTTGACATGTTTGATTAAAAATCTCAGATCAGTTTTTACCTTGTTTATGGCAGGTTTACTACATTTGTTTCATACTGCTCTTTGTTCGGGGGATGGGGTGGGCGGAGGTCTATTTTAGATCAGTAGTAACTTGGCTGATGAAAAATTAGCCATGGTTATCTCCAAAGTAAAATAGAAGCCAAAAGGACTCACAACCTAGCTTCGCTTTGTTTTCACTCCAGTAAGTCTTATGTTTTGCTTTCTTAATTCAGCTAGCCATGGCTATTTCTGCTTCCTGGTGTTGACATTGCGGCTTGTGGGGGACTGTTTATTCCGTAGGACTGTTTATTCCGTAAGCTGACACAGACTGTTAAAAAAGTTTCTCAGCCTTTAAGAACGATTATAAAAAAATCGTGCTGTGTTCTCACTAGTAGACGGAATATTCGGAATCAAAATATAATATACCTTGAGACAAGTTTATTTTGCATTGTGGGCTGTAATATCTTCGAACGGCTTATAACCGTCCAAGCCCATATTTTTTTTCCACAGTTTTACATGCTTTTAGGTGAGTGGCGTGTGTCTCACTAATCCCATATTGTGTACTTGTTCATTCTATGACATGTAAAAAACAGTTGAAATAAAATGACAATGTTAAAAAAATAAATTATTAACTTTTTATATGAAAAACACTGCTTGAATGGTACTTGTGTAATATACAGAACACAATCGGGAAGTAAAGCTAGGTTAATTCTCAATGTCATCTTGACACCAATGGCTCTATTACTTTCAACTTTTTGGCATACTCCATTTCCAAAAACAATATTTTATATCGTCCACATCCCTTGTTGTGTTATAATATTTTATTTTGAGACCTCCCCTGCTCCCAGTTTTGGGTAGCAATCTGTTATAATATTATATTTTGAGACCTCCCCTGCTCCCAGTTTTGGGTAGCAAGGCTGCTAGCTTCAGCCTGCATTAAGCTAGTGCTAGCCTAGGGCCTATTAAATTAATTATGGCTATATGACAGAATGTTAGCTTACAGTGAAAACTAGGATACTATGCTGCCATAAGGGCTCTTATGAAGGATACTGTTGAAGGTTGGGTGGCAATTCAATGAGCTTATGTTGCCCTTGGAATTAGAGAAGGGTTCCTACTAACGCTCCCTGAAATTTTAATCTTAATACTCTTAGCCTTACAAGTATTTACAATATAATTAGTAATTAGAGTAGTAGCTGTTGTAGTACTAGTAGTAGTAGTAGCAGTAGTAGTAGTAGTAGTAGTAGTAGTAGTAGTTAAAGTAGCAGGGGTACTAGTATTAGTAGCAGTGTGCACACAAAGCCTTTTGGTCGATTTATCTTCCCCTTTAAGCATTCTCTTGCAGTTCTAAGATAATGCCCAAATCTATTCTTGAGATACGCCCTTTTGATCATCTACATGCATACAGTGTGTTTTGATTAAGTTCAAATTTGCTTTCAATATTCTCTCAAACTTTCACCTTCATACGCTTAGCGTTAATAGTGCCAGCATCTATAGTAGTAATGGTAGTAGTAGGAGAAGCAGTAGCAATAGTAGTATTGTATTAGTAGTAGTAGTAACAGTAGTAGCAGAAGTATTAATAGCACTAGTAGTATGTACATGATGCCTTTTGATTAGTTGAACATTCCAATCATGATACCCCGGAAGTTTCATCTTGATATGGTAAGTCATTGCAAAAATGTTTGTGATAAGCCCTTTTAACCTCCTTTTGACGCCTTTTTCATCTTAATACTTTTAACCTTTCAAGAAATTGCAATAGAAGTAGTAGTTGGAGTAGTCTAGTAGCAGTAGTAGTAATAATAGTGGAAATAGTAGTAAAAGTAGCAGTGGTAGTAGTATTAGAAGTAGGATGGAGAAATTACCTCTTGGCCAATTGATCTTCCCCTTTCAGCATTCTTTAAAAGTTCCTACTCAATACCCAAATCCCTTTTTGAGATACGTTTTTTTGACAATCTGCAACTGCATGCACAGTGTGTTTTGATTTAGTTAAAATTTCCAGTTTTTATCCTCTCAAAATTTCACCTTCATACACTAAGTCTAAATAGTACTAATGTAATAATAGTAGTGGCAGTAGTAGGAGCTTAGTCGCAGTAATAGTGTTGGATTAGTAATGCTACTAACGCTAGTAGCAGCAATAGTAGCATGTACATGTTGTCTTTTGGTCAGTTGAGCCTCCCACTCATGATTTTCCGGAAATTTCATCTTGATATGGTAAGCCGTTCCAACAATATTGCTGATACACCCTTTTGAAATTCTGTATGCACATAACACGTGTGGATTTAGTTTTCCTTTCTCCTCAACATTTTTTCAAATGTGCATTTCAATATTATCAGCCTTGGTAGTACTCGCTACAGAAGCATTATTTCTAGTAGTAGTGGCGGTAGTTGTAGTAGCAGTAGCAGTAGCGTGCGAACACGGACTTTTTGGTCAATTGATTATCTTCCTTATCATTTCCTGGAATTTCTAAAAGAATATAATCAGTCCTTTCTGAGTTAGGCTCTTTTGAGAACCCGTATGCAAATAACGTGTTTTGATTTTGTTTAACACTCTCCTCAATAATCTCTGGAATGCTCACCTTAATGCTCTTTGTCTTGTTGTTGGAAAGTAAAGGTTAAACATGCCCACCTTTCTTAGTACGTAACATATACTGTATGTAAACAATGGACGAATTGCATAGCTTACAGCCCTTGCCGTAAGGGCAGTGAAGGAGTTGGCATCCCCAAAGACATAGTTGCTGGTCCTTTTAACAAAGTTGAACAAATAGTTATCTAAAGTTGAACAAATAGTTTGACTCTTAAAGGGTACTTGAACTTTTAATTTCCAATCGAAGAAGCTCCTTCCGAAGTTTCTATGACAATTCTTTCTATGCGAAGTGCCTTCGTAGAAAAACACTGTGGCACATCACCCCTTACTTAGGCAGCGCTATTACGCTGCCTTTGAAAAGGGTTAGGCAGGAATGGTTTCAAACCAAACTCGAGACCAACTATTCGTTTTTACTGGCCACTAGTGCACTTAACTTACCATTCGAAAAATTCAATAGCCACGGAAACGCAACTTAAATATGAAAAAACCTTTCTTTACTCTAACTAATCAAAAAAAACTTTTTCCACAAAATACGTTTTTCAAAGAAAAGTAAAGAACTCCATTAAACAAAAAATGAGCAAAAATAAAATCAAATAATCTACCAAGCGTGAAACTACCACAAATCAGCATGGATAAATAAATGAAACCCAAAACGAACAGAAATTACAAAACATAACCAAGTCAAACTCAAAACGAGCAGAAATTAACATAAGTTGGGCTCAAAACCCCTATGCCTTCCCAAGGCCAGATCATAATTTGCACTTTACTGAGAAAATATAAATGTTTTACTTTTATAAATTTAATCAATCAAATAATATTAAAATTTTGACTACTAAATATCAGTATATGTATATTAAACTGACAATGAAAATTCATTTGTTTTTTTTTTCAGTAAAGTGCAAATTATGTTCTGTCCTTGGGAATGCACTATGTTTAACCTCCTATAGCTTGGATACACTTACGCTACTTTGATTCGGTTAAATTTTAAGAGCAGAAGTAGCCCCGAAAGTTTGAACATAATACCCTCAGTCGTTCTTCGGATACTGCTGAGATGTTTTATTGGGAATTAGCATTAACACAGTGTATTGTAATTTAATCTTAAGGTAACATTTAGTTTTTAAACATAGGAGGGTGCGTGTGGGCGTGGGAGGGGGATTAGTTGCCCTCCAATCACTTTCGACTACTAAAAAGGGCATCAGCCCTTTCTATTTTCAATCGAATGAGCCATTTTCGAAGTTCCGACGACAACTCCTTCGATACGAAGTGCCCTGGTCTAAAAAAAAACGTGATAAATTATGCCCACACAGTTGCCCTCAAATCACTTTCGACCATTAAAAAGGGCACTAGCCCTTTGAATTTCCAATCGAATGAGCAGTTTTTGAAGTTTCTACGACAACGCTTTCAATAAAAACCTTATATGCCCCCAGATCATAACTTACGACCCTTGCCCTGAGGGCTGTGGGGGAGTGTCCTCCTCAAAAACATAATTTCTATCTGGAAATCAACTACGCTTAACAAAATGGCTATCTCAAAATTTTGATTGGATGTGTTTCGGGAAATGGTGGGCGTGGAAGGGGTGTTAGTTGCCTTCCAATCACTTTTGACTATTAAAAAGGGCACAAGCCACTCCAATTTCCAATTGAATGGGCCCTTTTCGAAGTTTCTACGACAACTTCTTCGATACGAATTGCCCTGGTCTAAAGGAAAAAAAAAATAATAAATAATGCATTGTGCCAACATCGTTCTTATATGCCCCCAGGGCATAACGTAAAACCCTTGCCCTAAGGGTTTTGGGGGAGTGTCCTCCTCAAAAACATATTTTCTATCCGGAAATCAACTACACTGAACAAAATGGCTATCTCAAAATTTTAATTGGATGTGTTTGGAAAAATGATGGGCGTGGAAGGGGTGTCAGTCGCCTTCCAATCACTGTCGAATATTAAAAAGGGCACAAGCCACTCCAATTTCCAATTGAATGAGCTCTTTTGAGTGAGCCCTTTTGAGCTCTCTTGAATGAGTGTCCTCCAACAACAACTCCTTCGATGCGAAGAGCCCTGGCCTAAAGAAAAAAAAACAATACGCTTTACCAACATCGTTTTTTACTTAGACAGCGCGGTTGCGCTGCCTATGATAGAAGGCATTTGAGACATTTATTGGGATATTTTGATGAGCAAGGAAGGACATTGTCTTACTAAACATTTAGTGAAACATTTTGAAGCGAAGTATACTTGTTTACCTAGGAACAACAGATATATTGTCAAAACTAAACTAAATCGTCACTATGTCTGAAGAAATTTATCATTGAGGAAAATAACAGAGTTTCCTACCACTTAATACAAAATCCACCTATTCCTCTTTTACATACCAAACTGGAAATCGTCTTCCCTCGGTAGATTCAAATCCTTACAATCCCGCCTCCCCCAAAAATTAATTAAGTCATCCTTACCATTTCCACACATTGGGCAAAAATAAGGACTTATCTTCGAATTCACCCTTCTCAAGAAATTTCTCTTTTTACCGAGTGGCAAACAATTCTTCCTTGCCGGTATTGCCAACGTCGTTCCTCCTTATTAAGACTTGTCTTAGAACAAAGTCCTCTTCCATCCCGTGCTTCCATTAACAGTCACAGACCGATCAGTAACATTTTTTTTTCACATTAACAGTCACAGGCCGATCAGCATCAATTAACTTCTACAGCTATTAAAGTTGGAAAAATGCATGGCGAATAAAAGATAAACAACATTAGTGGTTGTAAAAGTTTGAAGGAACATTTTCCTTCTTTTATTTTGCACTGCTTGGAAGAGGGGTTTCCAACACTTACTACAAATTTTATGTAACGTGACGGTACTGTTATTTCATAATTTGTGAATCATGTGAGCCTTTAGACTTAACCTTAAAGGCTGCAGCTCATGAGTTAATTGAAAATAGGGTAAAAACTGCAAAAGGGCTATCTGATGAACTTATATGTGCTGTTAATATTGGCACGACAAGATTGTATTTGGTATATTTTGACTTTGGCGAAGTTTTTCTATTTAACTTGTCAGAAAATTACCTTATGCCCAGCTTGTCAAGCTTTTCCTATGTTTACGTTAACAACTTCGAATTTTAAATTTATTTATTATCTAATATGTAATTTGCTAATAAGAATAAAAGCCTCTATACAATTATTTAAGATATAGATTCTCTCTTTGGAGTTGGAAACAGTTGTTGCCGGGAGCTGGCTTGCACCACCTTCCTAACAACAACCTAAGAAGCTTTTTGATCTAATCTCTGGTTTCCTGGTAATTGGGTGTTAGAAAAGAGTCACTAGTGCTAAAAGATTTAATGAAGGGTTGCTTAGAAGTCGGCCTCATTGTCCAAACTCTGAAATAGGATGAGCTTTCATTTTGGTGTCATCGTACCAAGTAACGGTTATCCTAACTGCGAAAGAAATGTGAGAACTATTAGGTGATCACTGTACGGCTATCCTAAATGCGAAAGAAGTGCGAAACCTTTTTCAAATTCATGTGCCGGTACAATTATAATAGGTGCGTATTCCGCTTAAGTGAAACTTCAAAAGTTGTATATATATGATTTGGAAAAAGATTCGTGCTTAGTCTTAAATTGGACAAAAAAGGGATATTTAGAGAAAATTTTTAATTGAGGAATTTTTTAATACGTCGGCAACAAAGCTTCACCAACGGAAGTGATAAAAAGGATTAGCCTTCCTAGGAAGTTACACAAATTTTAAACATCCGGAGAAAAAAAAAACATAAGAAGTCTTTGTAGCAATAAAACCCAAGACACGATTAAAGAAAATTAATTAAATAACCTTTAAAAAAAAAAATTGAAGAAAGGTAAAGAGCGATATTTAACCTAAAAATAGGAGACATAAATAAATGAATCTTATAACAAACAGAAAATATAAAAAAAATCATTAAGATAATCTTACAGATAACAGATATTTCAATGAATGAATATATGAAGTTTAAAATCTTCTTAAATCAAAATTAATAGTCAAAAAGCTTTAAACAAACAAAAATAAACAAAAATAAGAGAAGAGCTACTGCCCCTAAAAGTTCTTAAAATGCCCCTGGTGCGATATCACAGTGGAGAAGAAAAATCCGCGAGAGACTAATTGGTCGTTAGTAATACAACGCTACTGCGTTCACTACGGCTTAGGTTGACAATTTGTTGATTGAGGTTTCTTTTTTTTCTTCTTTTTCAAGATATACACTATTCTGTGCTTTGCATCCTTAGGCAGAAACAATTTAGAGGTGGGCTGGGGGTCATATCGTCCCCAACGGCTTTGCACAAAATTAAACATTACATGAATTATCAAAAATTCACTCTTCGCCCCCTAAAAAATTTTCTTGATGTTTTTTCGATTGTAATTGTAACCTGTGTGTTTTTTTTTTACATCCTCTAACAGGTTTCCCCTTTCTTTGCTTCATAAACAAAAAGTTACTATTATGATGCCTAAGGTGGTGCTCTTTTTAAGGCCAATTAGCGTTAAGACAGAACAGTTTCCTATTTTCAAGAATGAGGTGTAGTCATTTATAAACAATTCTCTTTAGTAAGGAGTAAAGATGATGCCCTCAAAGCAGTGTGGAAAATAGGATACTCAAAGGCTCGCATCATCTTTTGTTGTAATGTAGAAAAATAGGTTACATAATAACTTTTAAAGGAGAAAACTTAAATCTTATTTAAAGCAAATCTTTGACTCACATTTTTGGCCCTTGTGTTTCATAAGTCGTTTTTAAAGAATTGGAACAAAAAATCAAATTTCAACGTAAAGAGCAAGGGATTGAGGAGGGGACAGTTCCCCTCATATACGGATTAATTTGAATTTGTTTTAGGTTTTAATTTTGCTCCTTACTTTCAGTTGAAAAAACGTGTTTTTTATATAATTTCTGATCTTTTTTTCAAATTCAATTCAGCCTCCGTAGGAAATTCCCCTTCCCCTACACAAAAATAAATTTTCCTAAGGAGAATGCTCCAATAGATAATTCATCCTTCGTAAAATTCACCCTGTAAAAATTCCCCCCGGACAATACCCTCCTCGCTGAAAATTTCCCCCGGACCTAGAAAATTCTCCTTACATTCATTTAAAAACTTGCTTTTTATTTACCTTCTGATTGTTTTTTTCAAATTATGCCGGATATCTCACCTACCATGGAAATTTTTTCTTGGAAATCACCCCGTGGAAAGTTCTCCTGTTGAAGAATTCCACCACTGAAAAATCCCCCGGCGGAAAAACCTCTCTTCCCAGAAAAATCCCCCCAGACAATTCCCTCCTCGCTAAACATTCTTTCGGAAAATTCCCCCGGAATATTTTCTCCACATGAAAAATTGAGCAGTCAAAGAGAAAGTAGGACAAATAAAAAGAATTCCGCTTATCAATCCCGGAAAATTCCCCGTGTAAAATTTTCCATGGAAAATTCCGTCAGGGAACTTTTATTCCCACGAAAAATTCTCCCGTGGAAAATCCCTTCCTTCTCAAATTATTTCTCCCCTCCGATAAATTTCTGTATATTTACCACTAACGAATACTATATGTAAACAATGGGCAAATTGCATAACTTACAGCTCCTTCATCAGGGGATGTGAGTAAGGGGTCACGTCACCCCCAAAGACAAAGTTATTCGACCTTTCAACTATACCGAACCAAATGGCCATATTAATATTTGATCAGATAACTTTGGTAAAAAAAGGCATGGGAGGGGATCGGTTACCTTCCAATCTTTTGATCTCTTGAAAAGGACCCTAGTGCTTTTAATTTTCGTTTGAATAAGCCTTCGTCCGATCTTCTAGAACCATTGGTTCGATACAATAAACCCTGGGAGAAAAACGCCTATCTGTGATCTTTCTTCTGGTGAAATATTCAAAGTTCCGAATTTGTGTTGGTAGGAGCTGAATCGGTACTTGTCTGTTGTAGCGCCTATGTCAAGTTCTTCATCCATTAACGCATTGTAGAACCGGTTTCTTCGTTATTTTCTTTCAGCTTAGCGTGAGACAAGACAAAGAGAAGTGACAAAATAGATGGGAAATATATAATTTGGGCTATATATTTGCACATTAGGGGGGGGGGGGGGGGGGGGGTGGGGGGGGGGTAAAGTATAACGGGTCCGCATGCAATACGTGTTAGGTACGATTATTTTGCATATTATGAAGTAAGAATTGTTTTCTAAGTTCACACTATTCAAATACTTTACCCCCAGGCTTCCCCCCTCACCTTAATGTGCAAATATATAGCCCAAATTATATAGATATTTCCCCTCTATTCTGTCATTTCTATTTGTCTTGTCTCACGCTAAGCTGAAAGAAAATAACGAAGAAACCGGTTCTACAGTGCGTCAATGGATGAAGAACTTAACATTTGCACTATGACAGACAAGTACAGCTGAAACTATTATGCTGATCTGATATCTTTAATATTAGTACAGGAATAATAAGGTTTGACCAGGAACAAATTGATAAAGTAATACTTTCTTCACGATCCAGACCAGAAAAAACCGCTGAACAACATATCCAAAATTGCCATCTCTAACTCGTTGCAAAATTTGTTTTTTGTGCCGTTTTTGTTTATTAATTTTTTATTTTTTTGGAAAAAAATGAAATATCACGAAACTGGTGTTTGATATGTCTTTCTGTATCGGATTTAAAAGCTAAAACGATATCTGATGTTATTTTCTCTGAAATGTCAAAAAATAAATCATAAATGCTCTGTTTTTGAACAAAAATGAACAAATTTTAACGTTTTAGGTAAAAAAGAAAACAAGCGTTCGACAGAAGTTTCTAGATCAGTTTTGAGTTGACAAACTAGGTTTTCTGAGATACTTCAAGATCTTTTTAATACCCATACTTCCCACCCTTCCCCAAAAACCTTGCTCTTCGCAGGCATTTGAGATCCAAATCCATTCACCTTCATCACCATAAAAAACGACGTGGTAAAAATTATTTTTAATAAAACGAAGGAATATTGCACATCTGATTGATCAAAGGAACAAAAATCACAGGGAAAATTAAATCACAGGCTTAAAGCTAATCCTCAAAAAATTCATCTTCTTGACACTTCGTGTTGTTGCACGAAACTCCTCTACATACTTGACAAGCTATGGTGCATTCCAGGCCAAGTTTCTTGCAGGAGCATCTCTCACAGTCACAACCATCAGCTCGGCAAGAAAACTTCACTGAATTTAGAACATGAGGAGGAGCAGCGGGGAGATCCGTAATTTTTGGCTTTAAAACTTCGTTGCCTTGAAGATTCCATCCCCACCTTAGGGGGTCAACCGCGTTCTCTAGCCAAATCTGAACCTGGCTGTAGACTTGGAACAAATTTTACTTCGCTGCCATCATAGTTGGAGGCAGCTCTTGTGGGTGTACGAATGAGGTGGCAGTATTGACTTTCCTCTGGAAAACTTGGTTTCTGGCAGTGTCAAAACTTGGCAGATCCTGGCAGTTGTAGAGTATCAGCAAAGCTTTCTCTCCAGCCGCAGCTACCTCATCATGAGATGCAGATTTTTCTGTAAACAGGGTACCGGCGTCTCTGAAACTCGAGCTGGATAACAGTGGCTGAAGAGCTTTTCCTTTTCCGATGCCATAAAGGTGCGATGTTGTGTCGCAACCCAGTATGGCGTGACAGAACGGCATCAGCTGGCTGAGCATTCACTTCCGAATTTCGGTTCCGGCGAGAAGTAAACTCGATTTGAACTCGTGTCTACATGACAGATGAGGAGGACGAGGACATCTGTGTCATCAGCAGCCACAATGGTGTGACTATGGAGTGCAGTTTCCGTAGGCTTCTTCACTATGTCTAGATCAGCATCACCTTCGGAGCGGTATACATCGCAACCGCTGGCTACCAGAGCGTATCCAAGAATCTTCACAAAACGCGATTTGTTCTTCTTGCATGAAAGAAACTCCTCTTTCTTCGTGCAAAGATTCATGTGTTTGGTAAATAACACTTCGCGGCCGACAGATCCAGCTCGACGCAGATCGGTTGCATCTTTGATTGACGAACCGCCGTTGTATCCGTCGAAGACGACAACTGCACGGGGATACTTTTTTTTGACATAATGAATGTACGAAGACATGATAGCCTTGTATGTGGAAACGACCTTCCGCAGGATCCGAAGGAGAAGTGTGCCGCCGTTCTAAGACGAAGCTGGTAATTCCCACCGGTCTTGGGGACTGTGCAGTAAACCCACATGACTGATAGACTGCTTTTGCTAGCTCGGGCTTGTTGGCCTTTCGTATGAATCCGTTTCTTTCGAAAAGAGCAGGAGGAATGGTACAGAGTTCAAACTTGAAATAATCTTCCTTGAGAATAGACCTCTGGGCAACGATAGTAAACCTCTGGAAAAGTAGCACCGGGTCGATGTGCGCCACCTCAAAAGAGCCCGACTTTTTTGTGGTCATCAGAGTCACTTGGTCTTTCTTTCTATTAATTAAAAAAACTTTTTCCACAAAATAAGTTTTTCAAAGAAAAATAAAGAACTCCATTAAACAAAAAATAAGCAAAAATAAAATCTAATAATCTACGAAGCGTGAAACTACCGCAAATCAGCATCAATAAATAAAGGAAACCCAAAACGAACAGAAATTACAATAAATAACCGAGTCAAACTCAAAACGAGCAGAAATTAACGTAAGTTGTGCTCAAAACCCCTATGCCTTCCCAAAGCCAGAATATAATTTGCACTTTGTTGAAAAAAAATATACATGTTTTTACCTTTATAACTTTAATAAATCAAATAATATTAACATTCTCAATACTAAATATCAGTATATGTATATTAAACTGACAATGCACATTCATTTGTATTTTTTTCAGTAAAGTGCAAATTATGTTCTGGCCTTGGGAAGGCATAGGGGTTTTGAGCACAACTTATGTTAATTTCTGCTCGTTTTGAATTTGACTCGGTTATTTATTGTAATTTCTGTTCGTTTTGGGTTTCATTTGTCTATCGATGGTGATTTGCGGTAGTTTCACGCTTCGTAGATTATTTGATTTTATTTTTGCTTATTTTTTGTTGAATGAAGCTCTATACTTTTCTTTGAAAAACTTATTTTGTGACAAAAGTTTTTTTTAATTATTTTCTGTTCGTTTTATATTGACATAGTCTTTTCAGGGAAGAAGAAAATAATACTTTAAATCTTTCAGTTTTTTTAAGTCTTTATAGTTTGTTCTGCTATTTGTATGCTGGAGAAAATCTTTTAGTAATTTTTAACAACATACGCCCTTTTAAAAATCTGGACACAAATAGTAGTGTTTAATTTCGTTTCATACCTCCTCTAGTTGACCTGAAATGGAAAACTTAATACCATTCGCAAAAAATCTGCTCACTTTCTTTGATAGCTTGGATACACTTACGCTATTTTGACTTGGTTAAATTTTAAGAGCAGAAGTAGCCCCGAAAGTTTGAACATAATACCCTTAGTCGTTCTTGGGATACTGCTGAGATGCCTTATTGGGAATTATCATTAACACAGTGCGTTTTGATTTAATCTTAAGGCAACGTTTATTTTTTAAACATAAAGGCAAATGGGAGGGTGGGCGTGGGAGGGGGATAAGTTGCCCACCAATCACTTTCAACTATTAAAAAAAGCATCAATCCTTTTTATTTTCAATCAAATGAGCCCTTTTAGAAGTTCCTACGACAACTCCTTCGATACGAAGTGCCCTGGTTTAAACAACAACAACATCAACAAAATCATACATTATACCCACGTCGATCTTTATTATAAAAATTAATTTAAAAAACTTTTTCAATAAAAGAAGTTTTTCAAAGGAAAAGTAAAGAACTCCATTAAACAAAAAATGAGCAAAAATCAAATCAAATAATCTACCAAGCGTGAAACTACCACAAATCAGAATGGATCAAAGGTATAATTTCCTAAACTTTAACTGCGTGGAACAAAATGGCTATCTCAAAATTTTGATTGGATGTGTTTGGGGAAATGGTGGGTGTGGAAGGGGTGTTGGTTGCCTTTCAATTACTTTCGACTATGAAAAAGGGCACTAGCCATTTCAATTTCTAATCGAATGAGCCCTTTTTGTAGTTTCTATGACGACGCGTTCTATAAAAACTTTATTTGCTCCCAGGGCATAACTTACAACACTGAGCCTATCGAATGAGCCTTTTTTGAAGTTTCTACAACAACACATTCTATAAGAAACTTTGAATTCTATAAAAACTTAGCCCTTATTCTATAAGAATAAGGGCTATATCGCATTCTATAAGAACCTAGCCCTTTGAATTTCCAATCGAATGAGCCTTTTTTGAAGTTTCTACGACAACGTTTCTATATAAAAACCTTATATACCCCCAGGGTAAATCTTACAACCCTTGACCTTAAGGCTGTGGGGGAGTGTCCTCCTCAAAAACGTAATTTCTATCTGGAAATCCACTACGCTGAACAAAATGGCTATCTCAAAATTTTGATTGGATTTGTTTCGGGAAATGGTGGGCGTTGAAGGGGTTTTAGTTGCCTTCCAATCAATTTTGACTATTAAAAAGGGCACAAGCCACTCCAATTTACAATTGAATGAGCCCTTTTCGAAGTTGCCACGAAAACTTCTTCGATACGAAGTGCCCTGGTCTAACGGGAAAAAATAAAGAATGATACATTGCGCTAAAATCGTTCTTATATGCCCCCAGGGCATAAATTAAAACCTTTGCCCCGTGGATTGTTGGGGAATGTCCTCCTCAAAAACATATTTTCTTTCCGGAAATGAACTACGCTGAACAAAATGGCTATCTCAAAATTTTGATTGGATGTGTTCGGGGGAATGATGGACGTGGGGGGGGCTAGTTGCCCTCCAATCACTTTCGTCTATTAAAAAGCGCACTAGCCCTTTGAATTACTAATCGAATGAGCCTTTTTTGAAGTTTCTACGACAGTGCCTTCTATAAAAACCTTATATAGCCCCGGGATATAACTTAAAACCCTTGCCCCGAGGGATGTGCGGGAGTGTCCTCCTCAAAAATATATTCTATCTGGAAATCAACTATGCTGAGCAAAATAGCTTTTCTCAAAATTTTGATTGAATGTGTTTGGGGGAATGATGGGCGTGGGGTGACTAGTTGCCCTCCAATCACTTTCGACTATTAAAAATAGCACTAGCCCTTCGAATTTCCAATCGAAAGAGCCTTTTTGAAGTTTTTACGACAACGCCTTCTATAAAAAAAACCTTATATGCCCCCCAGGGCATAACTTACAACCCTTGCCTCGAGGTTTGTGGGGGAGTATCCTCGTCAAAAACATATTTTTTATCTGGAAAACAAATACGCTGAACCAAACGACTATCTCAAAATTTCGATTGGCTGTGTTTGGGGGAATGATGGGCGGGGGGGCTAGCTGCCCTCCAATCACTTTTGACTATTGAAAAGCGCACTAGCCCTTTGAATTTCCAATCGAAAGAGTCTTTTTTGAAGTTTCTACGACAACGCCTTTTATAAAAACCTTATATGCCCCAAGGGCATAACTTACAATCCTTACCCTGAAGGCTGTGGGAGAGTGTTCTCTTCAAAAACATAATTTCTATCTGGAAATCAACTACGCTGAACAAAATGGGTATCTCAAAATTTTGATTTGATGTGTTTCGGGAAATGGTGGGCGTGGAAGGGGTGTTAGTTGCCTTCCAATCACTTTCGACTATTAAAAAGGGCACAAGCCACTCCAATTTCCAATTGAGTGAGCCCTTTTCGAAGTTTCTACGACAACTTCTTCGATACGAAGTGCCCTGCTCTAAAGGAAAAAAATAATAAATGATACATTGTGCCAACATCGTTCTTACATGCCCTCAGAGCAAAACTTAAAATCCTTGCCCCGAAGGCTGTGGGGGAGTATCCTCCCCAAAATCATATTTTCTATCTTGAAATCAACTACGATGAACAAAATGGCTATCTCAAAATTTTGTTTAGATGTTTGGGGGAATGATGGGCGTAGGGGGGGGGGCTAGTTGCCCTCCAATCACTTTCGACTATAAAAAAGGGTACTGGCCCTTTAAATTTCCTATCGAATTAGCCTTTTTTGAAGCTTCTACGACAACGCCTTCTATAAAAACTTTATATGCCCCCAGGGCATAACTTAAAAGCCTTGCCCAAAGGGTTGTGTTGGAGTGTCCTCCTCAAAAACATATTTTCTATCTGGAAACCAACTACGCTGAACAAAATAGCTATCTCAAAATTTTGATTGGATGTTTTTGGGGGAATGACGGGCGTGGGAGGGGGCTAGTTGCCCTCCAATCACTTTCGACTATTAAAAAGGGCACTAGTTACTCCAATTTCCAGTCGAATGAGCCCTTTCCGAAGTTTCTACGACAACTCCTTCGATACGAAGTACCCAGGTATGGAGGAAAAAAAATAATAATACATTGTGCCCACATCGTTCTTTACATAGGCAGCGCTATTGCGCTGCCTATGATTTCAACCCTTCCAATCACTTTCGACTATTAAAAGGGCACTAGGCCTTTCGATTTCCAATCGAATGAGCCCTTTTTGAGTTTCTACGACAACGCTTTCTATAAACACCTCGAATGCCCCAGGGCATAAATTACAACCCTTACCCTAAGGGCTGTAAGGGTGGTTGTCATCCTCTAAGACATAATTTCCAGAATTTTCCACTACATTAAACAAAATCGCTATCTCAAAATTTTGATTGGATGCGTTTGGGAAAACGGTGGGCGTGAGAGGGGCGTTAGTCGCTCTCCCATCACTTTCAACTATTACAAAAGGCACTAGGCCTTTCAATTTCCAATAAAATGAGCCCTTTTGAGGAGTCTACGACAATTCTTTCAATAAAATACTTATATGCTCCCAGGGCATAACTTACAACCCTTGCCCTGAGGGCTTTAAGGGGGGGGGGGGGGGGGGGGGTTGTCACCCTCAAAGACCTAATTTTCAGAACTTTCTACTACGTTGAACCCAATGGCTATCTGAAAATTTTCATTGGATCTGTATAGGGGAATGGTGCGCGAGAGAGGGTGGTTAGTTATCCTCCAATCACTTCGGACTATGTAAAAGGGTACTAGCCCTCTCAATTCCCAATTGAACGAGCCCCTTTTGAAGTTTTTACGACAACTCTAACTATAAAAACCTTATATGCCCCCAGGGCATAACTTACAACTTTGGCCCTGGGGGCTCTGGGGGGTTTGTCATTCTTAAATACATAATTTCCAGAACTTTCAATTACGTTGAACAAAATGACTATCTCTAAACCTTGATTGAATATGTTTGAGGAAATGGTGAATGGTGGGCGTGTGAGGGGGGTCAATTATTCTCCACTCACTTTCGACTATTAAAAAGAGCAATTTAAATTTCCAAACAAATGAGCCCTTTTTGAAATTTCTACAACAACTTTCAATATAAACCTTATATACCCCCAGGGCATAACTTACAACCCTTGCACTGAGGGCTCTTAGGGGGTTATCATCCTAAAAGACCCAATTTCAAGAACTTTCGACTATGTTAAACACAAAGGATATCTCAAAATTTTGATTGGATGTGTTTGGGGAAATGGTGGGCGTGAGAGGGGGGTTAGTTGCCCCTCAATCACTTTCGACTATTAAAAGGGAACTAGTCCTTTCAATTTCCAATTCAAGGATCCCTTTTTGATGTTTTTACAACATCTCTTTCTATAAAAACCTTACATACCCCCAGGGCATAACTTACAACCCTTGCCCTAAGGGTTTTGGGGAGGGAGGGGCTGTCATCCTTAGAGACCTAATTTCCAAAACTTTCAACTACGTTGAACAAAATGGCTATCTAAAAATTTTGATTGGATATGTTTGGGGGAATGACGGGCGTGGGGTGACTAGTTGCCCTCCAAACACTTTCGACTATTAAAAATAGCACTAGCCCTTCGAATTTTCAATCGAAAGAGCCTTTTTGAAGTTTTTACGACAACGCCTTCTATAAAAAAAACCTTATATGTCCCCCAGGGCATAACTTACAACCCTTGCCTCGAGGTTTGTGGGGGAGTATCCTCGTCAAAAGCATATTTTCTATCTGGAAATCAACTACGCTGAACAAAACGGCTATCTCAAAATTTCGATTGGCTGTGTTCGGGGGAATGATGGGCGGGGGGGGGGCTAGCTGCCCTCCAATCACTTTCGACTATTAAAAAGAGCACTAGCCCTTTGAATTTCCAATCGAAAGAGCCTTTTTTGAAGTTTCTACGACAACGCCTTCTATGAAAACCTTATATGCCCCAAGGGCATAACTTACAATCCTTACCCTGAAGGCTGTGGGAGAGTGTCCTCTTCAAAAACATGATTTTTATCTGAAAATCAACTACGCTGAACAAAATGGCTATCTCAAAATTTTGATTTGATGTGTTTCGGGAAATGGTGGGCGTGGAAGGGGTGTTAGTTGCCTTCCAATCACTTTCGACTATTAAAAAGGGCATAAGCCACTCCAATTTCCTATAGAATGAGCCCTTTTGAAGTTTCTACGACAGCTTCTTCGATACGAAGTGCCCTGCTCTAAAGAAAAAAATAATAAATAATACATTGTACCAACATCGTTCTTAAGCAAAACTTAAAACCCTTGCCCCGAAGGCTGTGGGGGAGTATCCTCCTCAAAAACATATTTTCTATCTTGAAATCAACTACGATGAACAAAATGGCTATCTCAAAATTTTGTTTAGATGTTTGGGGAAATGATGGATGTGGGGGGGCTAGTTGCCCTCCAATCACTTTCGACTATAAAAAAGGGCACTGGCCCTTTAAATTTCCTATCGAATTAGCTTTTTTTGAAGCTTCTACGACAACGCCTTCTATAACAACTTTATATGCCCCCAGGGCATAACTTAAAACCCTTGCTCAAAGGGTTGTGGGGGAATGTCCTCCTCAAAAACATATTTTCTATCTGGAAACCAACTACGCTGAACAAAATAGCTATCTCAAAATTTTGATTGGATGTTTTTGGGGGAATGACGGGCGTGGGAGGGGGCTAGTTGCCCTCCAATCACTTTCGACTATTAAAAAGGGCACTAGTTACTCCAATTTCCAGTCGAATGAGCCCTTTCTGAAGTTTCTACGACAACTCCTTCGATACGAAGTGCCCAGGTATGGAGGAAAACAAAAATAATAATACATTGCGCCCACATCGTTCTTTACGTAGGCAGCGCTATTGCGCTGCCTATGATTTCAACCCTTCCAGTCACTTTCGACTATTAAAAAGGGCACTAGGCCTTTCGATTTCCAATCGAATGAGCCCTTTTTGAGTTTCTACGACAACGCTTTCTATAAACACCTCGAATGCTCCCAGGGCATAAATTACAACCCTTACCCTAAGGGCTGTAAGGGTGGTTGTCATCCTCTAAGACATAATTTCCAGAATTTTCAACTACATTAAACAAAATCGCTATCTCAAAATTTTGATTGGATGCGTTTGGGAAAACGGTGGGCGTGAGAGGGGCGTTAGTCGCTCTCCCATCACTTTCAACTATTACAAGAGGCACTAGCCCTTTCAATTCCCAATAAAATGAGCCCTTTTGAGGTTTCTACGACAATTCTTTCAATAAAATACTTATATGCTCCCAGGGCATAACTTACAACCCTTGCCCTGAGGGCTTTGGGGGGGGGGGGTTGTCACCCTCAAAGACCTAATTTTCAGAACTTTCTACTACGTTGAACCCAATGGCTAACTTAAAATTTTTATTGGATCTGTTTAGGGGAATGGTGCGCGAGAGAGGGTGGTTAGTTATCCTTCAATCACTTCCGACTATTTAAAAGGGTACTAGCCCTCTCAATTCCCAATTGAACGAGCCCCTTTTGAAGTTTTTACGACAACTCTAACTATAAGAACCTTATATGCCCCCAGGGCATAACTTGTAACTTTGGCCCTAGGGGCTCTGGGGGGTTTGTCATTCTTAAATACATAATTTCCAGAACTTTCAATTACGTTGAACAAAATGGCTATCTCTAAACCTTGATTGAATATGTTGGAGGAAATGGTGAATGGTGGGCGTGTGAGGGGGGTCAATTATTCTCCACTCACTTTCGACTTTTAAAAGAGCAATTTAAATTTCCAAACAAATGAGCCCTTTTTGAAATTTCTACAACAACTTTCAATATAAACCTTATATACCCCCAGGGCATAACTTACAACCCTTGCACTGAGGGCTCTTAGGGGGTTATCATCCTAAAAGACCCAATTTCAAGAACTTTCGACTATGTTAAACACAAAGGATATCTCAAAATTTTGATTGGATGTGTTTGGGGAAATGGTGGGCGTGAGAGGGGGGTTAGTTACCCTCAAATCACTTTCGACTATTAAAAGGGCACTAGTCCTTTCAATTTCCAATTGAAGGATCCCTTTTTGATGTTTTTACAACATCTCTTTCTATAAAAACCTTACATGCCCCCAGGGCATAACTTACAGCCCTTGCCCTAAGGGTTGTGGGGAGGGAGGGGCTGTCATCCTTAGAGACCTAATTTCAAAAACTTTCAACTACGTTGAACAAAATGGCTATCTAAAAATTTTAATTGGATGTGTTTGGTGAAAAGATGGGCATGAGAGGGGGGGGGTTAGTTGCCCTCAAATCACTTTCGACTATTAAAAAGAGCACAAGCCCTTTGAATTTCCAATCGAAAAAGCTCTTTTTCAAGTTTCTACGACAAAGATTTCAATAAAAACTTATATGCTCCCACGGCATAACTTATAACCCCAGCCCTGAAGACTGTTGGGGGAGTGTCCTACTCAAAGGTATAATTTCCTGAACTTTAAACTGCGTGAAACAAAATGGCGATCTAAAAATCTTGATTGGATGTGTTTGGGAAATAGATGGGTGTGAGAGGGGGGTTAGTTGCCCTCAAACCAATTTTTACTATTAAAAAGGGCCCTAGCCCTTCTAATTTCCAATCGAACGAGCCTTTTTTCTAGTTTCTACGGAAAATATTTCAATAAAAACCTTATATGCTCCCAGGGCATGACTTATAACCCTTTCCCTGAAGACTGTGGGGGGAGTGTCCTGCTCAAAGGTATATTTTCCTGAATTTTAAACTGCGTGGAACAAAATGGCTATCTCAAAATTTTGATTGGATACGTTTGGGGAAATTGTGGGCGTGGAAGGGGTGTAAGTTGCCTTACAATCACTTTCGACTATTAAAAAGTGCAATAGCCCTTTGAATTTCCAATCGAATGAGCCCTTTTTGAAGTTTCTACGACAACACGTTCTATAAGAACCTTAGATGCCCCCCAGGGCATAACTTACAACCCTAGCCCTGAGGGCTGTGGGGGAGTGTCCTCCTCAAAACATAATTTCTATCCGGAAATCAACTATGCTGAACAAAATGGCTATCTCAAAATTTTTATTGGATGGGTTTCAAGAAATGGTGGGCTCGGAAGGGGTGTTATTTGCCTTCCAATCACTTTCGACTTGGATGTGTTTGGGGAAAAGGTGGGCGTGTGAGGGGGATTAGTTTCCCATCAATCACTTTCGACTATTAAAAAGGGCACTAGCCCTTTGAATTTCCAACCGAATGAGCCTTTTTTGAAGTTTCAACGACGACGCCTTCTATAAGAACCTTATATGCCCCCAGGGCATAACTTACAATCCTTGCCCTGAAGGCTTTGGTGGAGTGTCCTCCTCAAAAACATGATTTCTATCGGAAAATCAACTATGCTGAACAAAAGGGCTATCTCTAAATTTTTATTGGATGGGTTTTGAGAAATGGTGAGCTCGGAAGGGGTGTTAGTTGCCTTCCAATCACTTTCGACTATTAAAAAGGGCATAAGCCACTCCAATTTCCAATAGAATGAGCCCTTTTTGAAGTTTCTACGACAGCTTCTTCGATACGAAGTGCCCTGCTCTAAAGAAAAAAAATAATAAATAATACATTGTGCCAACATCGTTTTTATATGCCCTCAGGGCATAACTTAAAACCCTCGCCCTGAGGGTTGTGGGGGTTTCCTCCTCAAAAACATATTTTCTATCTCGAAATCAACAAAATGGCTATCTCAAAATTTTGATTGGATGTGTTTGAGGGAATGATGGGCGTGGGGGGGGGGCTAGTTTTCCCTCCAATCACTTTCGACTATTAATTAGGGCACTAGCCGCTCCAATTTCCAATCGAATGAGCCCTTTTCGAAATTTCTACGACAACGCCTTCGATACGAAGTGCACTGGTATGCAAAAAAATAATACATTGTGCCAACATCGTTCTTTACTTAGGCAGCGCGATTGCGCTGCATATGAAAGACGTGTTCCTTCAAGGCCTTTTCTGACATCTTGTCTAAGATTTTCTTCCCAGCTGATTCGGCTTCGTCAGCATTGACGCCTGGAGATGAAGTTACTCCATTTGCAACGTTTCTCAGTTGTACATTGCCTTTGAATGTGAATGAGACTTCGAAGAAACCTACCTACTTCGCGGTATCTTCACAGTCACGATTTTGTTTGTTCATACTCAAGTCACGATGCTGATCGCTTGTAGAGTAGCTGATATTCGTCAGGTTCTGCATCAACAGCTTCACCTCAAGACACGCCGGCCTCGATAGGACCCAAATCACTCTCTGTTCTTCAGTCATGCCACCACCACCAGTGAGTCCTCCCGATGTCTTTAGGCTTCGCATGTACCCTTGTTCAATAACTCATTCTGCTGAGAGGCCGGCCCAGCGCCGATCTGACCTTCTAATTGTGTGTCCTTGCTTACTGAGCATCTGAAACATTTTTGGGTGACGACTGGGAAGTTTAGTCATCTCTTGGTTGTACAACCAGACAGATTTCACGTAAAGGTTGTGCCCAGATGTGGCTAGGCAGGGAAGCATTTCTGCTGCAACCTGCAAATGCAGGTCCCATTGGCCCAGTCTCTCGGCACGTATAAACTTGAGACGCTTTTCAACCATGTCAAGGTAGTGCAACCAGAGCTTTGCTGTTCAGTTATCTCGTAGGTCTTCAATCTTCTGTTTGATAATACTTTCCAGTAGTCCCAGCTCTGGTGCTTCGTTAAGGTCTCGGGGAAACATTTTTCCCTCAATGGTGTCGTTGAAGAGTTTCTCAAGGCCGAAAGTATCCCATGTTCCCGCATCTTATCCTAAAAGATGAGTGTAGAGAGCTGAGCTCACGAGAATGTGAGCTCTAATAGCTCTAGAAATCACTTTTCCAGAGAGTATATGTGGCACCGTTGCCGGTGCGTATACTATTTCCGAGATTTCTTTGAGCCCACTGTCTTGCATCAGTTGCCATATGCATCCGACGAAGCTCATCATCAAGTGAAAGCCTCCGAGTTTGATGATAACGTTGTCCAGCTTATTTGACACGTCGGACTTGATAATCTTCATTGCCTTCCACCAAAGTGGCTAATCGAATGTGACGACTGGCGTAAATCCGTGTTTCCTCCCCTGACAAGCAATGAAGCACAGGGTTGAGTATAGGCATGACTCATTGCTAGAAGGCAGATCAATTATGGGCAAAAAAAAAATACTTGCCTTGTCGCAAGCGGTTTGTGCATCTTCGTCCAGCGAGTGCGAGAAAACCGATTGCATAAAACCGTTCCAATTAGGTCTTGGTCTCTTAAAAAACCACGATGACAACCAGAGCTGGTCAAGGAACGCGAATGGATCATTCACAATGGTCTGTGATATTTTCTCGTACTGAATCTGAGAAAGCACCGCTTCACTTATCCGAAAAGGGTAAATAGTGACTCAACTTTGAGCGTCACGGCGTCTAGAGAAACACTCCTTCTTGGGATTGGTGCCACTCTGTTTTTAAGATGGGGAGTGACAGATGCTAGAATTGCCATACCGTGGAAAGTGCCCTTTCCGTCAATCGTGCAGATATCGTGATCTGCATTAACAGACAAAAAAACACACACAAAAAAGATATCATGGTTATCACTTTGCGATAACCATTTTTTGGTTATCACAACAACGAAATTTTGCTTTTTTTTTACTAAAAATGGATTTTTTTTTGTCACTTTATTTGACGTTTATAAGAAAAACTAACGTCAGAAACGGTTTCAGCTCTCAATTCTGATACAGATAGACGTATCAACCACTCATTTCGTGACACTTCATTTTTTCATGGAAAATACAAATTAATGTAACAAAAATAGCGAAAAAAAAAAAAATCGCAACGGGTTAGAGATGGAGATTTTGAATATGTTGTTCAGCGCTTTTTTCTGGTCGGGGTGGAGAAGAAAGCATTACTTTATCAATTTGTTCCTGGTTCGGGCATTTTTTCCGTGTTATTACTGTGCTATATGCTGAATCTGATGTTTTGATTTTCATTAAGTTCACTTGACTTTTTGGGATGATTCTCCTCTTTCTCAAAAACCATGCAAATTTTCTCATGTTCATTGCTTTTGATGGGTAACATTAACCTTATTCAAATTTATATTATTGAATTCAAACAGTTTGTGTTAATGAACTGTAAGTAAGGAGCGACCCGGCTCAATAGTAACCGAAATTCTAAAAAACGGAATTTTAATACAAATAGAAACATCAAAAGCATCAAGTTTTTAAAATAATTTGAAATATATCAGTTTCATCAAGTTTAGTCTTACCCATCTGTAAACCTCTGTTTACTTCTTTATTTGTATGCCCTTTTATCTTGGCTGATGTAACGGTTTACGTAAATTCGAAGATAGTCAGTAAACGTTGGTACATGGTCTTTATTTAATAATGTGAGAATGCACACAGAGAAAATAAGGTAGCACAAGAACAACTAACTACGACGAAGGCGAAAGATGGACTCCCTTTAGAAGTGTACCAAGAGTATAACTTTCCTGAAAAGGAAGTTCCAGCTATTGGTTGTTTGACCATGCCTGGGAACGACTAACTTTAGTCCCGAGAGCCCCCCCCCTGGACCACTCTCGTTGACACACAAATGGCCAAATCTCTAGAAAATGAGACACCCGGAAAAGCCCTCTCGAATTTATATTCCAAATACTTTCCAGATTCTCCCCCCTGTTTTAAGTTAAGTTTCCCAAATTTGGCTTATCCCCTTATCATAAAACTCTCAAACATTAATTGAATTCAAAACATTCAATATCCTTCCCAAATTATTCACTTCTCACCTACTAACATTCTACAGCATAAACTAGTAAACAATTACATAATATAAACACTTCACAATACTTCCATAAGTAAACACTTACATAGTATAAACGAACCACACTAACAACCGTAGTCGGAAACTGGATATTTTTACACTTCACTTTTCTCTGTATACTTTAAAATAGACTTGTTCCCCATACCCCTGAATTTGATGAGGACAAGGAAAGTTGGGATTGTGCATAAACTTCGGATTAGGGCAAAAGGAAGGACCGAGACAGGCTAATTAATCCTAAAAATACCAGCGACAAATAAATAAATTGCATAAACTTATAAATAATGGAATAGATATGTCAACCATTACAGTTTGACTGGCATACCATGCTGCAATGACGTTAATATATTATTCCCAATAAAATTCTCGGGGTTTTATTGCTGTGGAACGTCTCAGTTTTGACCTATTTGGGTTTGTTGTACTAACTTGTGGTTCGACAAATGGCAGTACTACTGTTGATATCTCTACATGACTATTAGCGCTACGCATTAAAACCATCCAGCGGGGCATCAAATCATCCCACGGGACCTTAAAACCAGCTCCCTTTCCCTGGGTAGCCAAACCGCCCTGCGAGGCATCAAACCATCTCGCAGTGCATCAAAACCATCCCGCGAGGCATCAACCTCATCTCGCGGGACAGAAAACCAGCTCCCTTTCCCTGGGTAGCCAAACTGCCCTGCGAGGCATCAATACCATCTTGCAGTGCAACAAAACCATCCCGCGAGGCATCAACCTCATCTCCCGGGACATTAAAACCAGCTACATTTTCGTGGGTAGCCAAACCGCCCTGCGAGGCATCAATACCATCTCGCAGTGCAACAAAACCATCCCGCGAGGCATCAACCTCATCTCAGCGGACATTAAAACCAACTCCCTATCCTGGGTAGCTATACAGGCCTTTGACCTTTTTCCTGTCACCTCAAGGCATTCAATTAAAGTTTTTAATGTGGCGTCTTCTCTTTGAAGTTGTCCTATGTGTTCGTGGTCTAAACCTAAGTAATTAATATCTTTTAATTTCGCTGGTGCGGCAAAAAATTCTAACTCATCCTCCGTCATTGAAAAAGGTCTAGTAGCCTCTACAATTTCTTTCGCTGGTCGAGACAGTGTGTCGGGAGCTTGTGTTTTCCCTGGTATATGGTGCCAGTGATACAAGGGACTATCTAAGACTAATGAAATTCTATACAACTTTGATGACCTATCCTTATACTAACGGAGAAATGTAATTGCGTTACAATCGATTAGAAAATGAACTTCCTTTTCCAGATATAGTACTCAGGGTTTTATAGATTGTACCACTCCGAAGAGTTCACGTGACATGTTATCCATTTTACTAAATTGGCACGAAAGAATTTGTTTATATTTAACTAGAAGGCTGCACAGTTTACCTTTCAGTAAAGGCTTACCAGTGAGATGATTTAGCTGGAAACCGTTATTAAAAGTATCATCACCCCACTTCTCTCAGTTTCTATTTCTATATCTGCCTTAGCAGCCTCAATCAATTCATTAGAAATTTCCTCAAATTCTCCTAAAATCGTGCGGTGAGACCGTTTTATTACCGTGTCCCCGTTATTAAAGATAGCCACCAAACTAGCATTACAAGTGACCACGTGTACTGAGTATTTCAAATTGTCTACTAAATCATCTGAAGGGTAGAATAAAACTGTAGAACCGTTTGCGCCGTCATTACCATCTCTGGATCTAAAGTTTAATTGAATAATCTTCATAGTTCCAGGGCCAACTGAACCGGCTTTTGGTAATACAACACTACCTGTACAAAACGACTGAAGATTGCAGGGGTTATTCTGTCTAGCTGATAACCCAATGTAATGGTATTTGTATGGAGGTCAATTGTGGAGTTCAGAGCATGCAAAATGTCCCATCCGAAAATTACCTCATAATTCACATTAGGAAAAATAAAAAACTCTTTCTAAACGCTTCTGTCGGGTCTTGTCGGAAACGCAAAGCGGAAGCATGACTTTCCCAGTAATTGGCAGTGACTCGGACTCTAGTGGTTTAATACGAGTTAACGTTGGCATACAATTCTGTCGAACTTTAGGGGAGATTTGCTTAAACAGTCTTTCACTAATTATTGACCTATGACAACCTGAACCAAAAAATGCCGAACACTCTATATCACCTAGCTTGACCTTATGGAGCATTGGGAACTGAACGTTATTATTTAGCTTGGCCGGTAACCCAATATAGCATAGAACTTCTTTTTGGTGCCCCCCCCCCAGACTGTGATTGGATTGTTTGCTATTGCTAGTTAAAATGTCACTGGAATCTAACATTATTTTCTCTATTGGTGTAAATTGAAAATTTGACTTAGTAGTAAAAATCTTTAGGGGTATAATTTTACTACCAACCATTTCCCCCAGTTTTGGTCGGTCTACTCGTTTCCCGGAGTAGCACTTCTACGAGTATTCGCTCTTTCACAATGGGCTCAAATATGTCCATATAAAGAAAGAAAAACGAGCAAAAATGGGGTTTTTTATAGGCCAAATGAAAGTACTGAAAAAACACAACAAAGCGAACATTTCGAGAGAACAAACGCCTCTCTTCTTCAGCGCAAAACGAAATAATGTATCCAAAAACAAACGCGGAAAGGAGTATGTTCATATTCCTTGCAAAAATAACACTGTACATTTTTAGAACGCGTATCCCTCTTTTCATACTGCCTACCCTCGTAGCTTACCCGACCACTAACACTTCCACACCCACGACCTTGAAAACCTTCATCATTGAGTCCAAATTTAACCCTCGTCCGAGCAGAAAGAAATTCATCGGAAAAAGAAGACGTCTCTCCTTCCCCCACTATCTGTTCTATCTGTTCATATTGTTTACAACCTTGTACGCATAACCTAAACAAAAAATTCTGCACTATGCTCTAACAAATACCGTTTGTACGATGGTCTGATCCCCTCCTTGAATAAATTAAGAGCAAATCTTCCAAGGACTACACCATCATCACTGGCTTCTAAGGACACCCTACATGACCTTTCAAATTTTTGCATTCTTCTATAGAATAGATATACCGTTCCATCCTTAAATTGAGCCACGCCTACAAACTCTGAAACTATTTTGCGTACTGTTTTGCCTGGGGCATATGCTACAATGAATCCACGTTTTAAACTTGACAAATTTATTATCGAGGGATCCAGATCCTCAAAAAAGCGGTGAAACAACCCATGGGCCAAAAGTGACGCGGTCTGTAAAGCTCTTGAATCAGACCAATTTAACAACAATTGAAATTTTTGTAACTGCGAAACAAACTCAATTATTTTTTTGCTTTCTGCCTTTGTGAGTGGCGTTATTACTGAAAGAGGGTCAATTAGCGATCCTATTACTTGGGACTGTTGAGGCTGTTCTATTGGAGGATTAATTGGGGTGGTGCTCAGGGGAGTTGGAGGGTTTGTTGGGACCCATGTCTTGATCTTTTGAAGGTAATCATAAAGTTCATATGATCGAAATCAGGATCAATTGAGTCAAATAAAAGAGGTGGAAATATGCCATTTATCCTCCACTGTTTTCAAACAGTTCGTGGTAACGAACTGTAAGTAAGGAGCGACCCGGCTCAATGGTAACCGAAACTCTAAAAAACGGAATTTTGATACCAATAGATGCATCAAAAGAATCAAATTTTAATTCTGATTTCAAATATATAAGTTTCATTAAGTTTAATCTTACCTATCAAAAGTTGCGCGCCTGAGAAAATTTGGCTGATTTTCGAAAAAAGGGGGAAAGACCCCCTAAAAATTATAGAACCTTAATGAAAATCACACCATCATATTCATCGTATCAGAGAACCCTACTGTAGAGGTTTCAAGCTCCTATCTACAAAAATGTGGAATTTTCCATTTTTTGCCAGAAGAAAGATCATGGATGCGTGTTTATTTTAGTTTATTTTTTTTTTTCCCCAGGGGTGATCGTATCGACCCAGTGGTCCTATAATATCGTGGGAGGGCTCATTGGAACGGAAATTAAAAGTTATAGTTCCCTTTTTAAGTGACCAAAAAAATAGAGGGCAACTAGGCCCCTCCCACACTCATTTTTTTCCAAAGTCACCCGATCAAAATTTTGAGATAGCCATTTTGTTCAGCATGGTCGAAAATATTATAACTATGTCTTTTAGGATGACTTAATCCCTCGAAGCCCCCAGGGGGAGGGCTGAAAGTTATGAACTTTACCCAATGTTAACATCCAGTATTGGTTATTGGGAAGTATACAGACGTTTTCAG
Organism: Artemia sinica; assembly: GCA_027921565.1. NCBI lineage: Eukaryota > Metazoa > Arthropoda > Branchiopoda > Anostraca > Artemiidae > Artemia > Artemia sinica. The sequence continues at coordinate 31,530,345 of CM051272.1, forward strand.
GGGGAATTTTTTCTGGTAGTGGGGGGTGGGGGTGGGTCGGGGGTTATATGGGAGGATATTTTTATGAAGGAAGTTTTCATGGGGGAAGGGACATTGCTATGAAGGGGTGCCGGATTTCCCATCATTATTTTAAAAAAAATCAGAAATTAAATATAAAAAAACAAGTTTTTCAACTGAAAGTAAGGAGGAACATCAAAACTTAAGACGAACAAAAAAATATTAGCTATATGATTGGGTTCACCTTCTAGTCAATGCCTCGCTCTTTAAGCCAAAGATTTTTTAGTACTTTCATAAGAGCTATTTATTCTAATTAACGGCCTTTGTGATTAAGGGGTCATTTTTAAAGAATTGGAACAAAATTCGATTTTTAGCTTAAAGAGCAAGGTATTGACTAGGGGGCAAACCCCCTAATATACGTATTAAAATATATGAATATAGAAGTTCGTTACGTAAGTTAATTCGTAAGTTACGTATAAAAACGTTCGTAAATAAAATTCAACAAGTTTCAAGAAAGCCATTTAACTAAATAAAAGTAAAATTAATATGCAAATTTCGTTTCAATTATTCATGCACGGTGAGCCAAAATCAAAACCTGCATTAATTAAAAAACGTTCACAAATGAAATACAAAAAAACAAGTTTTTTTTAACTGAAAGTAAGGAACGACGTTAAAACTTAAAACGAACAGAAATTATTCCGTATATGAAAGGGGCTGTCCCCTCCTCAATGCCTCGCTCTTTACGCTAAGTTTAACTCTGTCTCACAACTTTATTTTTTAAAACAATAAAAAACTTTAGCGTAAAGAGCGAGGCATTGAGGAGGGGACAGCCCCTTTCATATACGGAATAATTTCAGTTCGTTTTAAGTTTTAATGTCGCTCCTTACTTTCAGTTTAAAAAACTTGTTTTTTTTTATTTAATACAAAATCAAAAGCAACCTTTTTGTTATATCCAATTTCCACAGGATCAAGTATAGGAATAAAAACTGACATATTGAGATCAAAATTTGAAAAAGCAATTACTCTAAAAATTTAAATATTCGTTTTAAATACCGTTCTTTAATTACGGACGCTAGATTTTGGGCAATAAACTTAACTTCTAACAACAAAGGTCTAATAAAATTTACTGGGTTGTTTAACCGTGTTAAATCATTTACGAAAGGTCGTCTGTCTCAAATCCACTTGTAGTTGGTCTCAACTAAATCATAGCGTCAAATGGATTCACAATTGACTGTATGGAATCAGGTAAAAAAAAAATTCCAAACGAAGAATGGCTAAGTGAAGGTAGAAATCAACCGGAGATTCTCAGTTATAAAAATTTGAATTAGTAGGTAGAAGCTATCGCGAGGAAATCCATATTAGGCATTGTGTAACAGCCTATTTCAAAATGTTCATTTAAAAGAAAGTGTTTTTCAAGAAGGCGCTTTGAATAGAAGAAAGTTCAATATCTCGTAATATTTCGATGTCTTATTAATCAGTCTTTTGCAGTATTTGCAGCTCAATATCACAAGCGATTTTGGTAGCGGGCGAAATAGCTCTTCAATATGTTGCCAGTATTTAGCGTAAGATGTCGTCGTAAGTACTTAAAACGGTCACTCAAATGTTACTTGGAGGTTTTCCACTAGTGATATATGCTCCACTAGTTTTAACCGCTTGCCACCACTCTGTAAACCTCTGTTTACTTCTTTATTTGTATGCCCTTTTATATTGGCTGATGCAGCGGTTTACGTAAATTCGAAGATAGTCAGTAAACGTTGGTACATGGTCTTTATTTAATAATGTGAGAATGCACACAGAGAAAATAAGATAGCACAAGAACAACTAACTACGACGAAGGCGAAAGATGGACTCCCTTTAGAAGTGTGCCAAGAGTATAACTTTCCTGGAACGGAAGTTCCAGCTATTGGTTGTTTGACCATGCCTGGGAACGAACCCTTTCCCACGACTAGCTTTAGTCCCAAGAGTCCCCCCCTGGACCACTCTCGTGGACACAAAAATGGCCAAATCTCCAGGAAATGAGACACTCGAAAAAGCCCTCTCGAATTTATGTTCCAAATACTTTACACATCAACAGTTACACGCCCAAGAAAATTTGCCTCATTTTCGAAAAAAAGGGGAAAACACCCCCTAAACGTCATAGAACTTTAAAAAGGTCACACTATCAGATTCAGTGTATCGGAGAACCCTACAGTAGAAGTCTCAAGCTCATATCTGCAAAAATGTGGATTTTCTTATTTTTTGCCAGAAGAAAGATCACGGATGCGTGTTTATTTGGTTTTTTTTCCAGGGGTGATCGTGTCGACCCAGTGGTCCTAGAATATCGCGGGAGGGCTCATTCGAACGGAAATTAAAATTTCTAGTGCCCTTTTTAAGTGACCAAAAAAATGGAGGGCAACTAGGCCCCCTCCCACGCTCATTTTTTCCCAAAGTCACCCAATCAAAATTTTCAGATAGCTGTTTTGTTCAGCATGGTCCAAAAATACAATAACTATGTCTTTGAGGATGACTTAATCCCCAAAAGTCCCCAGGGGAAGGTCTGCAAGTTATGGGCTTTGCCCAATGTTTGTATATGGTATTGGTTATTGGGAAGTAAACAGAAGTTTTCAGGGGGATTTTTTTCGTAAATGGGGAGGGGGGGGGGGTGTTGGGGGTTACGTGGAAGGATCTTTTCATGGAGGAAGTTTTCTTGGAGGAAGGTGCATTGCTATGAAAGGGGCACCAGATTGCCCAGCATTATTTAATAAAAGGATCAGAAACTAAATTAAAAAAAAAAATTCTTCAACTGAAAGTAAGGAGTAACATCAAAACTTAAAACGAACAAAAATTATTACGTATATGGTTGGGTTCACCCCCTAGTCATTACCTCGCTCTTTACGGTAACATTTTTTTGTAGTTTCATCAGAGCTATTTATTCTAATTAACGGCCTTTGTGATTAAGGGGTCATTCTTAAAGAATTAGAACAAAATTTGAACTTTAGCGTAAAGAGCGAGGTATTGACAAGGGGACGAACCCCCTAATATACGTAATAAAAATACACAAATATAGAAGTTTGTTACATAAATTAATTCGTAAGTTACGTCAAATCAAAATTTCGAGAAAGCCATTTAGTCAAAAAAATTAAAATTAATATGCGTATTTTGTTTTAATTATTCATGTACTGAGAGCCAAAATCAAAGCTGCATTAATTCAAAACGTTCAGGAATTAAATAAAAAAAACAAGTTTTTTTAACTGAAAGTAAATAGCGACATTAAATCTTAAAACGAACAAAAATTATTCCGTGTCTGAAAGGGACTGTCCCGTCCTCAACGCCTCGCACTTTACGCTAAAGTTTGACTCTGTCTCACAACTTTATATTTTAAAACAATAAAAAACTTTAGCGTAAAGAGCGAGGCGTCGGGGAGGGGACAGCCCTTTCATATATGGAATAATTTCTGTTCGTTTTAAGTTTTAATGTCGCTCCTTACTTTCATTTAAAAAACTTGTTTTTCTTTATTTAATCAGTATAAAAAGCCAATTCTTTTGATGAAGTAATCATTATCTAATTACTTTGTATTATAGTCTTGGTTACTATTGGACCAAGTTCCTCCTTACTTACAGTTCGTTACCACGAACTGTTTTAAATGTTTAGGTTTGGTTACCAAATTGGTTAGTTAAGTGTCAAGTGCCTCTCACGAACACTTTCAGATACAGGTTTCACCTACAGTTTTTGGAAAGGTGTCTAGTTTTACAGATTTAGAGGCTTTATGGGCAAAATTTCCCACGAGTCTCACTTCGTTATGATATTGTTTATTGCAGGTGCAACAAAGCCATTGGAGCCAGAATTTGAAGGGCCAATAGAAAATGTAACTGTTCCATTAGGAAGAGATGTGAAGCTCTCCTGTAGGGTGAAACACTTGGGATCTCATAAGGTAAATTATTTATTGATAGTTGTATCATAGATCAAATAAAACAGATAGGTCAGCATGCATTTTCATAGAGGAGATGAGATATTATTCAGCGTATAGTTGAGTTTCTTCAGAGTCAAATTCATGGTCTTGAAACTAGTCTCTTCATTTGTTGGGTAGACCACTACCACTAACACGTACCTGACAGTGGTTAAGTATTGCTTTGAAATGTGGGTTATGTGGAAAACGTGGTTCAATCTCGCTTTCTAGGGCTATAATAAAAGACCATAATGAAAGACGATAATGAAAGACATTACCTAAGTTGACTAGGTAATGTTTTACAGATGAAGGTTGATAGATAGTGCAAAATCGTGGTTTTCAGCCTTATACATAGGGCCCAAAAAAGGAGATCACTCACGAATGGAGCTGGAGGAGTGCATTAGAATGTATTCAAAGAAAATTGAAATTTCATGGGGGGAGTAAAGAGTTTAGTTTCCAACATTTCGGGGTGAAGGAGATGTCACTATAGCTGTGTTGGCCTCGCAAGTGGCACATTAAGTGTCGCTGGTGCATCTTCAACAAAGATTTTTCATTATAATTATACAATAAAATCTCTTTCCACCAATTTGTAATCTTGTGGGAAGGCTTCCAGGAATTTTTGTCTAAAACTGCTCAATTCATAAAATTCAAAATTTCAAAGGGGTATGTGCCTAAGGCACTCTTCCTTAAACTATGTTTAAACCGCTCTGTGTAGTTTGTTGTACTTGTTGAAATCATGACTTCAACTATATGCATTGCCGTGAATTTACCTAAGGACGATTAGAGATGGCATGGGGAGGGGGAGGCAAGACTGCAAGGCAGTTCAACAAAGAAACAACGAACAATACGGAAACTAATATTAACGTACTACATTTAATTATTACAAAGCTGGTATGAATGTTCGTCAATTGAAAAAATATGGTCCTGTTTAGCTTTACAACAGCTACCTCTGTGCATAGCTTTTCATGGGTTTGAAAAGCTAAAAAAAGACCATTCAAAAACATCAAACTTGCAGAGTATCTTATGAAACATGAAGAAGAAGAAACGAAGTATCCAAAACAAGCGGCTGGTCAGCAAGTTTTTGATGATCCATGAATCTTGCATTGAAAGAAGATAGATAAAACAACATTCCTAGTGCTGTTGCACGATAACTTTGTGTATAGCCTTTCAACGTAAAATATTTTCTTAGGACAGTTCAATTAATTCAGCCATAGAGTAGGGAATAAAAAGATTTCCAAGGTGACAGGAAGTCCCAAGAGATATTTTGATCCTGACCTGAATATTAACAGATTCTGCAGAAGCTTGAAACCAATATGATTGCTTGCAGGAAAATGCGTTAAATATACAATTTTTTCTCATCGCATATTTATGAAGCACCGGATTTCAGTCTTTCGCAGTTAATTAATCGTCTCAGTAATTTCTGATTGTAAATTGACACTGACGGGAGTAAATAGTAATTTTTCAGATGATGCTACATCAAAAATCCGGCAATATCATGCGATTTTTTTTATTATGGGTTATAACATGTAAGAAATCACTGAATGCCTTCTCTTTTCACTTCCCTCCTTTCAAAATTTAATCTCTGCATTTTTCATACAACTAGTACTAGTATTGCAAACTGAAAAATTTCCCCTTCTTTGTTTGTTTGTATTTCTCTTTTTTTAATAGTTGACCAGCTGAAAATGTTTGAAGGTGAGATGGGAGCTATGCTCGTCCAATCTTTCTTGCAAATCTGAGTAGTTGGATAAAAAAATATTCGAAATTTAAAGTCTTTGATCTTTTTGTTTTTTAAGACAAAAAGTAGTTAGAATCCAACAAAAATTAGTAGTTTTAAATCGATAAGGTTTGTTATATGTTCTATAAAATCTTACATTTGCAGTAAGAGCGGGAGAGCAGTCATTTTGTCTTATCTGAGGATTTTTGTGCTCTTTTTAAGTTTAGAATTAATTTGTACTATCAGAAAATAATAAAAAAACATTGTTTTCAAATTTGGGTACATTAATTAGTAGGGTACTTTTTATTCGTTACTTTTTCTAATGTTTAATACATCATTCCCTTTGTTTTTAATTTAGAATATTTCCCATATTCTGAATATAAAACTTTTTTGGAAAAGAAGTTCTTCAAAGAAAAGTAAAGAGCCATATAAAACCAAAGACGAGAAATCAAGTCCTATAATAACACGAACTTAAAACGATCACACATTGCATTCAATGAATAAACAAAACCCGAAACAAGCATGAATTAAATAAATAATCAAATCGAACTAAAAAATGAAAGATGCTCATATAGATGAATTAATGAATTATAAAACAAGTAAAATCAAAACAAATGATCAATTCAAAGTTAGAATGGACACAAACTACTACACACAGGAGAAGACTAATACCCCTTCCTCTAAACCTTCTAAAAGTTACTGCCATATATGGATTATTTTGAAAACTTTATGTATTTTGAACAGTGTTTCTTAATTTGGTCAAAACATCGATAAAAAAATGAATAAAACTACCAATCGAAATGACTGGAAAGACCTAATGAAAATAAACTGGATGTTAAACACAGAATGTTATTAATTCCTGGAGTTTTCTGCAATCCAAAATTCAAGATTTAATCCAACAGCATTTTTGTTCTCAGGGTTGTCATTATAAAAGAAAAAAAAAATTATTTGTTCAGGAAAGCGCCAATGACAAAATTGGCTTGTGAAGGTCTTGAGGGGAGAGTAGCCCTAATCCTGTTTGGAGTAATTTCTGCTCTTCTTAAGTTTACCTTGATTCTTGAATTTAATTTTTCACTTGTTTTAGGACTTGTTTGTTTATCGATATCAGTGTCTATTATCTTTATGGTTGATATAATTATTTGTTCTAATTTCATTGCGTTTTGAGTTTCATTTATTGATCAATAGTAATTTCTGGCTGCTTGAGGTTTGAATTATTATGGAACATTATTTCTGCTGGTCTCAGGTCTTCATGCGGCTTGTTGCTTTTCTTTGAAAAACTTTTTTTCAAGAAAAAGTTTTTTTAAATGAATTTTTGTTTGTTTTTAATTACCAAAATTCTACCATTTGTTAGTATTGTTAATATTTTTAATATTATTGACAATTTCACACTCTCGATGTACACATTGTCTTTAGATTCAGATAAACATCTCCCTCAACAGTTCCTTAAAGTATCAACTGAATACTCTTCAGCGTTCCTGAGTCCGCCGATGGCGATACCTTGGCCACTTTTTAAAATTGTGTATGTTCTAGTACCATGTCAAAAGAAGTGTTGACATGTGTCATAACAGCATCATGTATGCATAAAAATATAATTCAAAAAATTACTTTGTTGTTTATAGAAGGCACTAAATGTAGTAATTTCCTTTTAAATGAGCCATTAAACATTTCTCACATTTTTCAACGATAATTAAAAAAAAAAATTAGCCGCGTTTGTCTTTTACTAGATTGAGTTGCAGGAAAAGATATAGAGGAAAATAAAAAAAGTTTTTGATATCTTGGATGCGAAGGAAGATTTTTTTTTTTTTTAGCACCAAACCGCCTGAGGCCGACACAGCTACGCACGTTCCTCCTCCATCCCAATCTATTTAAAGCCTCCCTTTTTACACCTGGCCACGAAGTTCCCATTTCCTTTAAATCTTTCTTTATGACGTCCTCCCACCCCAGACGAGGCCGACCTGCTTTCCGCTTAGCCCTAGACGGTTGGCCGAAAAGAACAATCTTCGGCAATCTGTCATTCTTCATCCGCACAACGTGCCCTGACCACCTCAACCTCTCTTTCATTATAGCCCTAGAGAGCGGTATTGAACCACATTTTTCGTATAGCCTATTGTTTGAAATACGGTCAGTCAGCCGGGTACCCAGAACAATCCTTAAGCAATTTCTCTGGAAAACATCTAGCAAATCTTCATCCGCTTTTCTGAGCGCCCATGCTTCCGGGCCATATCTGACCACTGTCATCACTCTAGCTTCTAATAATCTAATCTTGGTTTGTAGACTTATCTTCCTATTCTTCCAAACTTTTTTTTAACTGTGAAAGAACACCCTGAGCCTTGGCTATTTTACTTTTAGCATCTTCAGTGCTCCCACCATCTTTACTAATAATACTACCAAGGTAAGTGAAGCTGCCCACCTGATCAATCTTTTCATTACCCAACGTCACCTTTTCATTTTCACTTATTTCTGGCTTAAGGGACTTAGTCTTATGAACATTAATTTTCAAACCTATTCTAGCACCCTGAACTCGTCAAAACCTCTAAGACTTCATTCATTTTGCTAACACTTTCATCTAGGATGCTTAAATTATCAGCATAATCTAAGTCCAGGAGACTTTTTCCCCCTGTTTGATTCCGTGGTCTCCCATTGCCTTTCCTGTGCTCCTTAAGACAAAGTCCATCAAAATAATCTATGTAAATGGGGATAGAACACAACCCTGCTTAACTCCTGATTTAATACAAAACCAGCTGCTAACCTCATTTCCTACCTCAACCACAGCAGTGTTATTCTCGTACGTAGTACTAATCACTTTAATGTATTTGTCTTGTATACCATACAAGGATAAAACCTTTACTAAAGCTCTTCTATCAACAGAATCAAACGCTTGCTCATAATCTATAAAACGGAGTACCAAAGGTGTTTGACAACTCAGGCACTTCTCAATTTTTAGACATTTCTCAAGAGTAAAAATTTGGTCGACACATCCTCCACCTTTTCTGAAACCACACTGTTCTTCTCTTAAAACTTTGTCTACGGCATCTCTCAGTCTAAAAGCACCATATTACTAAGTAATTTATTACCTACAGAGACCCGACTAAAGCCTCAATAATTACCACACTCACTTTTATCACCTTTCATACAAAGTGGTTTAATTAAGGTTTTCCTAAAATCGTTAGGTACTTCCTTTTTTTCAAAAATCATATTCATAATCTTCAGTAGCTTATTTATAAACTCAGAGCCACCATATTTAAGAAACTCATTTACCACCCTATCAGCACCAGGAGCCTTATTATTTTTTAATTCTTTTAGTACTATCGCTAATTCTGCTCACAAAAAAAATAATCTTCCTTCGCATCCAAGATATCCGAAACTTTTTTATTTTCCTCTATATCTTTTCCTGCAACTCTATCTTGGTTTATTAAATTCTCAAAATGTTTAGTACATCTCTCTTTAGTTATTTACTTATCGCTAATTGTGGCCCCATTCCTATCTTTAACTTGTTCAAGTCCGGATTGACTAATCCCTCTCAATTATTAACATGCCAGTACAATATTTTACTATTATGCCGTCTAGCTGCATCTTCCAGATTCTCGGCAATTTTATCCATGGCCTCCACTTCACACCTCCTAAGTTCATATTTTAATGCTTTTTCCACTTTCTTTACATTCCTTTTGTTTTCATTTCAAGCCAATATATTTCCCTTGCTGTTCAAGCCAAGGGACAGAAAGTTTCCTATGCAGGGGTTTCGGACAAGGCGGTTCTAATGGTTTACTTTTTGTTTTGATCTGACTCCTTTGTTAGGAACTATGGGTTTTTATATTTCTTAACATTGGACGTGATCGTCTCTTACTAGGTTGCTAGCTACCGCTGCAACCCGGATGGTCTATCACTCAGACAATTCTTGTACAAGTCCTTTCTCCTTTGTATTAAACATAAAGCTTTTTCACCAATATTCTTAGCTGCAGTTCTAGCTTTCCCCCCTACTTCACAAGCTTTCTACTAGCTTTCTTCTTAGCTGCAGTTCTAGCTTTCTTCAGCTACTTCACAAATTATTTTTCTAAAATTATTCCAACCATCTTCCACATTATCAACGGTATTCTGTATTAAAGGTTACCGCAATACAGTGGCTATGAGCCTCTCTTTTGGATTTGAAGGTTTAGAGTTCAACCCACTTTTCGGTAACGATGCACTCATCATTAATGATATAGGAGTAGTCGGTTGAATCAATTGTAAACATAAAACTTATCTTTAGCACAAACAAAACAGATTTTCTTTCTTAAATGAATTCCTTCTAAATTTTCAGTGAAGTCCAAGAAGTTATAAATTCAGTTCATGTTTTTATCGGTATTAGAGAATAGATTTGGACTTCCGTGAAATTGGGTATCATTAACACAGTATGCATTTTTTGTAAAACCGTTCTTAGGCCTAAAATGAGCTAAGTAATTTGTATCTTGTGTGTAATTTTAGATCCAAAGGCAAATTGTTGCTTTTGCTATCGCCTTTACTCTATGTAAACTCTTTAGCGTCATATGACTCAATAGTCATGCTTTTGTGTATGCTCTGCGTAAACTCTTTGGTATTAAGGAAATTCCCATGTTTGCACCTGAAACTGCAATCTAGTAAGGGGTGAACCATGGTCCGGAGTCCCAAAAAATAATCTTATACAAAAATAACAAGTGAGAAATAGTTGCCATTTTTTACCAACTACTACTAAGTTGTCACTACCGCTGCAACCTTAATACAAGACGATCAAGTCCCATACTCAGAAAAATAAAGTGGCTGCAACCATGATATTTCGCATTGACAGCAATTTTTTCGTTTTGTTCACCACGCTTCTAGCGGGGCCCTGGAACACCAAAGAGAGCTGTTTTTGGTTCATTTTAAAGGAAATTGCTATATCTAATGCTTTTGTAATTAACAAAAATAATTTTTGTTGTAACAAATTTTATTAACATCATCTTGCATACGAAGGTCAAAATAAGATTTTACTTTTAATATTCTTATATCAGGGTTGAAGCGGTAGTAGAAGCCTAGTAAGAGACGATCACGTCCCATAGTAAAAAAATACAATAGCCTCTGATTCCTAAAATATAGTGTAAGGTCGAAACACAAAGTACACTATTAGAACAACCTTGTTCGAAACCCCTATATAGGAAACTTACAGTCCTACGGCTTGAACAACAAGGAAAATCTATTATCTTAAAAAACAAGAAAGGTGGCTGAAACTACGATATTTTGCATCGAAGGATTCTTTTTTCTCGATTTTTCTCCTCAGCTGGCGGGGCACTGAAACATCATACAGGGCTGTTTAATGTCTCATTTTAAATGAAATCACCATGCGTAGTCGATTTGTAATTAACAAAAACAAAATTTAAAACAAAATCAATCTTTTTACAAAAACTTCATTTTCATATACAAGATGGTGAATGACGTCATAATCGTAGGGTGAAACCATTTATAACGTAAAAAGTAAAACCTATATTATGATTTTAGCTCTAATATTATATTAAATAAATAATTATAGCCCATTGTAAGTCATTATATAAAGCATCGGTATAGTTAATTATCAATGGGAATTACGTAAGTTTCATCTGTATCATGGCTGTAGTAATAGCTCAAACATAGTAAAGAAAAAAACCATGGCACATATTGGACTTAGTTAGGGGCCTGATTCTCTGAGGTTCGTCTGTTACTATTCCAAATAAGAAAAAGCCATAGGCTTTTTCCTGTTTGTAATTTTATTTCAAAATATGTTTCTCGCCAAGCCTATTACATAAAGGATCGGGATAGTTCATTATAAAAGAGGGAATTAGTGATAAAAGACCGGTGCTTGGAAGGGTGGCATCATATGTGTATACGGTTGATCCGGGTTGCAGCGGTAGCTAGCAACCTAGTAAGAGACGATCACGTCCAATGTTAAGAAATATAAAAACCCATAGTTCCTAACAGAGGAGTCAGATCAAAACAAAAAGTACACCATTAGAACCGCCTTGTCCGAAACCTCTATAAAGGAAACTTACCGCCCTTTGGCTTGAATAACAAAGAAAATATATTGGCTTGAAAATCAAGCAAATTGACTTTTACCACGTTATTCTCCACAGACGGGATATTTTTTTCTCTTTTCTTTCTTTTCCAGAGATAGCTTGGCACTGGAACATCGTAGAGAGTTGTTCAATAGCTCATTTTAAAGGAAATTAATTGGGTTAAAAACCTTTTGTAACTAAAATAAATTATTTCTAAAAGAGAATAAATTTTTCCACCAAAAACTGCATTTTCGATGTCTTTTCACACTGCAGTATTTCAAACATTATACCAGCGGTAAGATTTGAACCCACGCCTCCGAAGAGACTGGTGGCTAACACCAGTGCCTTGGACCACTCGGCCAGGCTGCCTCTCATAAATAATATATATGTGAATCTGAATTGCAGCAGTAGCTAGCAACCTAGTAAGAGACGATCAGTCCAATGCTAAGAAATATAACAAAACTCCTAAAAATAGAGTCAGATCAAAACAAAAGTACATCATTAGAACTACCTTGTCTGAAATCCTACTAGATAAATAATGAATGTCGTCATAGTTTTATATTAGAGCTATGACGTGAATAGAAAAACACGATATTATGTTGTGGTTTCTGAAGACGTCATGAAATAATATCATTGCGCTATGACGTCAATAAAATCATTACGCCGAGACGTCAAAATTACTGTATAAGAAGCGTCAGAACTGTAAATGTTCTCGTTCATAATTACATAATTTACATTAAATACAATAAAGAACGAACTCTTGCCTATATTAACTTGCATAGGCAACCGGGTTGCAGCGGTAGCTAGCAGCCTAGTAAGAGACGACCACGTATAGTGTACACACACACACAGCACGTATAATGTACTACAGTACTACACAGACAGCAGAGATAGTATCTTGAAAAGAGAAAAGCAAAGGTATTCAACCGACCAGGCGTATCGAGATGCGAAAATTGATAGTGACAAACAGCGTTATTATAATGATGTAGTTTATAGACATGCGAAAATTGAGATAGCCAAACAAAAGATCAAGGAGCGTTATCACAATGATGAAGATTACCGAATCAAATATAAGAAACAAGAAAAGCAAAGGTATTCAACCGACCAGGTGTATCGAGAAGTAAAAATTGAGACAGCCAAACAAAACATCAAGGAGCGTTACTGGGGTGACAAAAGCTATAATGAAAAAATTAAATTCTCTGCGAGGTTGTACCGAAGAACGCATAAGGACAAAGGGAAAAATTACATTCAGAAATAAAAGAAGATGGCAAAAATGTAGGGTGATCTTTTTAAATTGAGAAACATTTTACGCATGTTTTATCGGAATCACGAAAAGTATTCAAAATTACAGATGAAAATTCTCTTTGAAAGAGTGGATGCTGTTGAAAAGTCGGCTAGAAATGCTTTGGCAAAACTTCATAGTAATATCCAAAAGAAATGTTGTCAGTTTAATGAAAAGCTTCCAAGGTATGGATTGGCAACTGCGGAACAGTTTATAGATGCAGTGTTTAATAAAGATCAAACTCTTCCCTATACTAACTTGCATACGCAACTTCACTATAGTTAAGATTACAGTATTTATATTTTTCCATTAAAAGACGATCACTGAAATAACAAATCCGGGTTGCAGCGGTAGCTAGCAACCTAGTAAGAGACGATCACGTCCAATGTTAAGAAATATAAAAACCCATAGTTCCTAACAAAGGAGTCAGATCAAAACAAAAAGTACACCATTAGAACCGCCTTGTCCGAAACCCCTGTATAGGAAACTTTCTGTCCCTTGGCTTGAACAGCAAGGGAAATATATTGGCTTGAAAATCAAGAAAATTGACTTTAACCACGTTATTCTCCCCAAACGGGATATTTTTTTCTCTTTTCTTTTTTTTTCTTTTCCACATTATATTAAAGAACAAACTATAGCCCATAGTAGCTGACTTACTGTTTTATCTAAGGACGAATCGAAGGATGAATAACAGCATGAATCAATAAAACAGCATCCGTTTCCTAAATTGTTTGCCTCAATCTAAATTTTCTTGGTTATTAATTTAAATTGAGATACTTTAAACTATATTGCAATTTGATTTTTTTTTAATTGTTAACTATTTAGTAAATAGTGAATGCTAAATAGTTCCCGTTGAGAATTGATTTAACCACACTTTTTTCTACAGTTGATTGTGCCGTTAAGGTCCCCTTTGTGCAGTATACTTATTCTGAAAAATAAAAAAAATATTTAGAAAAAACAATTTAGTAAATAGTGAATGCTAAATAGTTCCCGTTGAGAATTGATTTAACCACACTTTTTTTCCAAAGTTTATTGTGCCGTTAAGGTCCCCTTTGTGCAGTATAGTTATTCTGAAAAATCACGTCGATCGGAGAGAAAAATAATCTTTGGACAGTTTTGTAATTTCAAAAATCGGTAGAAGGGTCTTTCAAACGTTTGAAATAAAAAAAAAATCAGGACATTGTCTCCTCTTCTTTTTTGGGGTGACATAATATGTCTCCCTTTTCTTGGACATTAACCTGGGCACCAATTTAATCTCTAGAAATAGACTGAGCGATAGAAAGATCAATTCCTACTACTAAATTAATATAAATTTATATCACATTTATTAATTATAGTTTTTTTGGGATGGGGTAGGCCTTAGGCCCTTAGGCCCTTATAGGACTAGAATCGATTCACGTTGAAGTAGCAATGTAAAAAAGCTGTTTTTATTCGGGATAACAAAACAAGGCAGTCGCGTTAACTCAAGAACAGCTTGGGTGATCGAGTAGAAACTTTCAGAAGGGTTTGGAAGGTCAATTGTACCTCAAATTTTGACTTGAGTCTTGGACAGAGGTATATAGATAACGCTTCTACAATACCCCAGGCACAGCTTAGAGGATGTGATTGAAATTTTCAGGAATTGTGCGTTTTTGTGTTTGTGGGGGGGGGGCAAGGGGCTTCAAATTTTATGTTCGATTTGACCAGCTAAAAATATTATGTCTCTGATGAACCTAAACATTTTACCACTATTAGCTCTTGTGAAAATTACAATCCCTTCCTGTCTAAGTAGGGAGGTAAATCAAAAGAAATTGTATGCTACGATGCTGTCAAGACAACACTTCTGAAGTATCTCCAGTAAAGGTATGGGTATCAAGTTCAAATTTTCAGGGAATACTAGGTAGGTACCAAGTTCAAAAATTAGAATACCAATTTCATATCATAAAGAAATTATGTCATTTTTTTCAGGTTGCTTGGATATTTCTTGAAAGTTCGGCCATTTTAACAGTTCAAACTCACGTAATAACAAGAAACCCTAGAATAAGTGCTACGCATGAGGAGCATAAAACTTGGAATCTTCATATTTCTAACATACAGGAAAACGATACCGGTAGATACAGTTGCCAAATTAACACTCCAATAGTCAAGACACAAGTAGGATACCTTAAGGTAGTTGGTGAGTAGTAGATAATCTCTTTTTGTGCCGAAAATGATGGTAAAACACATGGGACGGGAGAGGATGGCCTTTTTTACACCCATTCCCGCAGGTACCTATGAAAGATAAAAGTATCCCAACAACATAACCCAATTTACTGTAAAAAAAATCGTTTTTTTTATCTTTCCACCTGTGTAAAAAGAATCGTTTAGTGTTTGAGGAAAGCATCAAATTTGATGTAAATATACTTTCAATTCCGCTGGACAATCCTGAGAGCTTAAATGAAAATGGTCAATCACTAATAAGTCATATAATGTTGTTGATCGTCAGAAAAATTCAAATGGGTTTCTAATACCACGAGATAGTTTTAAAACGGATAGAAACAAATGCCGTTGATCTCACTGCTCGGCTCACTTTTATCTTCAGATTTTAAGATTTTTATCTAAACGTCACACATCGTCACATTTCATTAAAACAAATGTTGCTGTCATGTAAGAGTCGAACAATCAAAGCCTTTGACGAGATCTCAACTGCGCTGAGAACTCTTAGAAAGAAGGCAAAGATTCAATTACTCGAACGTCATCAAAGTATCGTGCAATATTGTGAATCATTTTTAAAATAGAAATTGGGTTTTAAAAGTATGAGCAACAAGTTAACAAGACCCGTTTCTTTTAACAAATCTTGAATTATGACTTTAGAAGTTTTTGCCTTCAACATGCTTATCGTTTTCGTTAGTTCTCTCTCTTTCTCTCTCTCTCTCTCTCTTTCTCTCTCTCTCCCTCTCTGTTTCTCTCTCTCTCTATCTCTCTATGCTGTGAATAGTTCCTCTCACTTCTTATCCACTAAGCCCTAATGCAGCAGCTCTACGATCGAAAAACTGAGACAGTTGCTGGATATATCAAGAATAATCTTTTCTGGGGGAGCAGCAGGACGAGAACACAAATCAGAATAACAGTGATGGTCTATAAGTCTTTCTGTGAAGTTGTAATCATGTTGGCAGTTTCCAGTGTTTTGTCATCTGAAGTAACACTGGATCTGCTTTACAACAGAGGTTGGACATTTCGAACACGTGTTGAGATGAAATTAAAGTGCCATGAACCATGTAAAATCAGATTTAATGTTAGGGTGTCGAACTTTTAATAACAGCCACCAAAAACCATTTGAACAGCTTGAAATTAACACCAACCGAAGACGACTTCGTTTAACGTGAAGAGCAGCATGGATGATTTCTGCGTTTATCACGGACAAACGAGATGACCAAACGCTTTACAAATCCTGTTTTTTTTCCTGTACAAACTTATCTAATATCACCAGGTAACTGCACAGAATACATCGAAATCTTAATCTTAGGATACGAATATAATGGCCAAAGATTTGTGTGATCAGAGCTTTATCACGCAAATAAGCGAAGGGGCTATAGTCTCAAGAGAAGCTTAATTTCACGAGTCTTGATCTTCTGTACTTAGCAATAGATGGATATGTGTGATGAATTAGAAGTAAAAAAAATACCAATTGAAACAAAGGAGCTTAAACACGGTCAATTCCTTCACGAGCTAGTGACTTAGCTTAGGATAATTCAACTTGACGGGATTATACCTCCTATAATAAAGCTGTCAGATATAAGATGCCAGAATAATTTTTCCTCCATAGTCGCTTATTTAAAAAGCTTATATAGTAGATAGGCCATGATGGAGAACAGAAAATAAATGGATTAAAAGGGGACGCTTCAGGACGATCTACCAGGTCTTATATTTGAAATCCAAAGAGGGCAACGGAGTCTAACTTTTAAAAGCCATTTTGATTCAACTGAGCAGGCATATACCATTCCTTGTACCGCTGAAACTGCGCAGCAGGAAATGCCTCTGCGCATTACCTCCACTATGAATTTTAGTCGAAAATGTAGGGAAAATGTAGTGTGTCAGATGCACTGACGAGCTTGCTAATATTATCTTTCGATGGATAAAATACTTACAAAGATAAATACTGATTCCATAGATAGATACACACAACAATTGAGAAGAGAACTAGAAGGTTGGAAAAGATAGAAAGAGAAAGAGAAAGATAATAGACTAATTTCCCTTCAAATGTACAGGAAATTCTACCCCAAAGGCTGTTCTGCTCCAAAATTTTACTGTCTTCCCAAAATCCATTAGAAAGATATCCCGTTGCGTTCTATCGTAGCATGCTATAGTTCCCCAGCAACGAGTGTATGAAAGTTTTGGATATCATTTTCAAGCCTCTTTCAAGTAAATAGAAATCCTATGAAAGACTCTGTTTATCTTATTGGAAAGTTAAAAAATATCTTATTGGAGAGTATAACAGCAAATACCGTCTTAGCCAGATACAGTTCGGTACAGTTTCTATGCGCGTTTCTTGTGATCTACATGATTTATAGCATCTATCAAAGGATTTTCTCGCCTGAGTACCTTTAAGGGTTTTTTTTTTTTTTTTTTTTTTTTAATACAGCCAAACTCTAAATTAAATTTGTAGAACCAAGCAAATTTAAAATTATTAAAACTCCCTTTTCAAGACAAGGTACGAAGTACCTTGTTCGTTTTTCTCTTTTGTTTGTTTTTCTGTTTTGTTTGTTTGTTTAATTGAATCTCAACAACATGGAGTTAAACTCCAAAAAAGAGTCAAGAAAATTTGAGATAAACAGAACTTCTTATTTAAAAAAATCTAGCAAATTAATTTCTTTAACGTTTATCTCGTCCTGCTATGATCATTCAATCCTTAGCCCCCGAGATCATGAACAGTAGAATTGAAAGAAATAAAATATAAAATAATCGTCTAAGATAAATTAAAAAAAACACAAAAACAAGTCTTTTCAATTGAAAGTAAGGAGTGACAATAAGGTCTGAAATGAACTTGGATTATACCTGTATATGAGGGAGGCTGCCCCGTCCTCAATATCTCGGTCGTTACGTTAAAGCTTATTTATGCTGTCACAAAACTTGTTATTCCAATTAAATGGCCTTTGTGATCCAGCAGCCGATCTTATTTAGAAGCAGAATTTGGATGAAATTTAGAACAGAATTTGAATATTAAGTAAAGTTTTGATGAATAGTAGTTTTGTTGAATTTGTACTTAATACTTGCCACAGAATTTCGGGTGGACGGAGAGGGGTATTATTGTTCATGGACTGGAATTCTGCATGACTTTTGATCTTCTTAGCAATCAAAGCCATCACGACCTGTGCAACAGGGTTTTTAATGCTGAAGTACATTGTATACATATGTTTGAAAACATTGAAACATTACATATAAATAGGAAAAAAGAAATATTGCCATTTGAAACCAATGAAAACAAAGGTCCTGATAGTACTTTCTACCCCCCCCCCCCCCAGAAATTTCCTGGGGAGGCTGCTGATGCCAGATCTTGCCTTTCCTGCCTCTGTGCCGGCAGACATGTGAATTTAATATTCTAAGCTGCATAGAAAAATATTGTCATAATAACAGGAGTACTTTTACTCTGCCCTCATCCAGCACCAATGACAAAGGCTAAAAACCACAAATATTTCTAAAAAAACTAGAGGGAAGTAGTGTTCTATATATATATATATATATATATATATATATATATATATATATATATATATATATATATATATATATATATATATATATATATATATATATATATATATATAGAACACTACTTATATATATATATATATATATATATATGTATATATATATATATATATATATATATATATTATATATATATATATATATATATTATATATATATATATATATATATATATATATATATATATATATATATATATATATATATGTATATATATATATATATATATATATATATATATATATATATATATATATATATTATATATATATATATATATATATATATATATATATATATATATATATATAAAAAATATATATATATATACATATATATATATATATATATATATATATATATATATATATATATATATATATATATATAATATATATATATATATATATATATATATATTATATATATATATATATATATATATATATATATATATATATATATATATATATATATATATATATATATATATTGAACTAAGTACTGAACTAGATCATCGGGGTGCACATTTGGGATGCACATTTGGATTGCACACCATATATTGACACTAAAAGCGACCAGAACCAGTTGTATAATTATATACAATATGGAACTTACAATTAGTGAAATGAGATACCTTTTTGATACCTGTAATTATGTAGGTCAGTAACCCAAAATACGGTCTTCGTGTAGCAAAACATAGAATTCAAATGGTCTGAATGGTCTTAATCCAGGATATCCAGATTAAACCAAGACGACAATAATAAGAATATTTTTTAATTGGATTGAATGAAACGGGTAATGGGTTAAAATTGCTTACCAACTAAAGATAAGTCTGAAGGAATGGTGACTCCCAAGCCACATTATATAAATGTCAAAATATGATTAGAATATATTCAACCTTTCACAAGTCGACTGATTCGATTGACCTAGCTTCACTTCTTGGCTGTGGTCGCACTAATACACAAGTATCAAATGAAGAGTGCGGCTATTATGCAATATTATTTGGTATTAAAGTATGCCTAAAACTGAAACAAATAAAGTCGTATGTGCCAAGAAAAGAATTTTAATATAGAAATCCAGAACAATCCTTAGAAATCCAGTACAATTCTTAGAAATTAAGTAGTGAGCTGGTAATGGATTTTAAACACCATGGAACCTAATCACCATGGACCCCAACCACCGAAAACCCAACCGTCAAGGAACCCAACCTCCAAGGGCCCAATACCTCTCCCCCAGCTTTTGGAGCCATCCCCCTATTTTTTTAATTTTTTATTAAAGCTTTATTTTTTTAACTTTTATTTTGATTTTTTTGATTTTTTTTTAACATAGAAATTTTTTTCGACTTTTTTTTACATGTCTAAAAATGACATGAAATATACTTAAAACAAAAATTCACATTTGATATTTACGAAATACAAAATGAGACTAATGTAGATATGTTATTTGAGACTTTTACTATTAGAAAAATAATGTTTGTAGCCGCATTTTTCTTTTTTTTGCTGACTGAATCTTTTTTGGACTGGAATTTTTTGCGTCATGTCAGCTAAAGGTTCAAAGCCATTTCATCATTGGTACTATTGAGTTCATTGACTATATCTGTTGGTACACGATCAGTGGTAGTAATAATGTTCATATGCGCCTTTTTTCTTCAGTTCATCTTTATACTCCGTTGTTATAGTGTACGCCGATGGCTTTTTTTATTTTGCCTGTGATTTCATTGTCTATTATCACTTTTTTTGCACAGGTAAAAGTTCTGACACGTAGACAAGATATGGTTTATAATGTTACTAGAAGAATATGCCTGTCTTCTTTTTACGTTCCGTTGAATATTAATACCCTAAAGATGGCGATATGATTTATCGAAAGGTAACGTGTTACCAGAGCAATAAGCAAGAAGTTGTCCCTCTCCATCAGCTATTGTTTTTATTTTGGCATTTTCTTTGAGTGGTATCATCTCTGGATATTTCACTCTTGAGTATCCACCATCAATGATGTTGAACTGTTTAGGTAGTCCGAAAAAATTTAATCTCTAACTGTCATGACAACGCACGCACAC
Source organism: Artemia sinica (assembly GCA_027921565.1). Taxonomy (NCBI): domain Eukaryota; kingdom Metazoa; phylum Arthropoda; class Branchiopoda; order Anostraca; family Artemiidae; genus Artemia; species Artemia sinica. The sequence goes on from CM051272.1 coordinate 31,551,066, forward strand.
ATTTCCAATAGTGTTACCACTAGTACTTGTTTCATAGCTCAAATGTTTTTCTTTATCAGCGTTCACCGCAACGACAACCTTATCATGTGCACAAACTTTCTTCAAATATTTCATCTTCACTTTTTAAAAAACATGATGTAAGTTTTTATTCTTTCAATATACGAAAACATACTAATCGAATACGTGCAATAAACTAGGTAGTTTCAATGACCAGGCATAGAGCGCTACGAGTCGGCCGCATAAAAAAATAATCCGAAAACCATATTCACCCGTCCGAAAATTCTAAGTGCCATAGAAATTTCCTTGTGACATATTTAAAATACAAAATGAGAATGGTATACATATGATACTCGTGATTTTTCGTTCTAGAAAGACAATCTTTGTAATAACGTTTTTATTATTATTTTTTTCCTTTTTTGCTTATTTTTTTTATTTCTTTTATTTCAATGATATTAAAATTCTATTCTTGGTTCTGTCAATGACCAGTCATAGCGTACCGCTGATACAACCATATGAATAAAAACAGTTGAAAAATTTTCCAAGTCCAAACAATTCAAAGTAAAAAAGAAAAGTGTTACTACAAACATTATTTTTCTAATAGTAAATATCTCGGCAAACATATCTATATCATTCTCATTTTGTATTTTGAAAATATTAAATGTGATTTTATTTGTTTAAGTGTATTCCAAGTAATTTAAGTCAGGTAAAAAAAGTTGAAAACTTCCCTGCTAAATAAAAAAAGTTAAAAAAAGTATAAAAAGGGGAGGCTAAAATTTAGTGAAAGGGGAGCATTGGTCCTTTTGGAGGCTTTACCATCGATGACTAAGGGCTGTTGTATCATTACCTAAAATGTTTACGACTTTTTGTAGCAGCTCCAATAGTATACCCACTGTGGGTATCGTCAAATCCATATGCCCCTCACTACTGAATTTCTTTTCATGGAATAAAATAAAAAAAATAATAGTTTAAAAAAAGTTTTTAAAAATCAAAATTTGGGGGAAGGGGGGACATTGGGAATTTTAGAGGTTGCGTCATCGATGACTAAGGGCTATTGTATCATTGCCTAAAATGTATACGACTTTTTGTAGCAGGTCCAATAGTATACCCACTATGGGAATCGTCAAATCCACAAGCCCCTCACTGCTGGATTTCTTTTTATGGAATAAAATAAAAAATAAAAGTTCAAAAAATAGTTCCAAAAAATCAAACTTCAAAAATAATATAAAAATGGGGGGGGGGAGGGTAAAAAGCTGGGAGGGGAGGGCATTGGGGCCTTTGGATGTTGGGTCATCGATGACTAATGATAAAGTTAATTAAACTTGATACGGTTCGGTGGTTCCTATGGCAGCACAATAGTGATTTTGCCTACGGCAGCACGCTAATAGCACAGTGATTCCTATGGCTGAGAGCAAATCCATAAGACCCACAGTTGTCTGGGTTTGTTCAGAGTTCCTTGCTCCTTAAAAGCGCCTTAGATCTATGTCATTGCGAAACTAGAGTTTCTTCAACTTCAAATGATGATGGTCTTGATAAAGTTCGTTCCACCTCAAGAGTGCCCTAGGGGATGAACTTGATAAAGTTCATTCAACTTTATATGCTTCAGTGGTTCCTATGGCCATAAGCAAATAGCACAGTGATTCCTATTGCGATAAAGCAAATCCATAAGACCCACAATTGTCCGGTTTATTCAAAGTTCATTGCTCCTTAAAAGCGCCTTAGAGCTATATCATTGCGCAACTAAAGTTTGTTCAACCTCAAATGAGGATGGTCTTAATAAAGTTCGTTCAACCTCAAGAGTGCCCTAGGGGATGACCTAGATAAAGTTCATTCAACTTGAAACGCTTCAGTGGTTCCTATGGCCACGATAGAGAATGACCTAGATAAAGTTCGCTCAACCTCAAGAGTACCCTAGGGGATGACCTAGCTAAAGTTCATTCAACTTGATATGCTTCAGTGGTTTCTATGGCCACGGTAGTATCCAGAAGACACTAGAGGATGACCTAGATAAAGTTCGTTCAACCTCAATAGAGGATGACCTAGATAAAGATCCTCTTACTTGATACGCTTCAATGGTTCCTATGGCCACGATAGAGAATGACCTAGATAAAGTTCGTTCAACCTCAAGAGTGCCTTAGGGAATGACCTAGATAAAGTTCATTCAACTTGAAAAGCTTCAGTGGCTCCTAATGCCTCTATAGAATCCAGAAGGCCATATCTACTAATATATAGAAAATATGTTGCAAAATATGTTGCATTTTTAAATTGAATGATGATTTAGTCTCTTTTCGTAAGAGTCCAATGTATATGACGCTGGTTATTCTCAATCTTGTTGTCAATTTGTCTCTGACAATATATTGTGTATATTAATAATAATTTAACTGTTTATTAATTATCCATTCTTTTAAGCATTTTGTTGTATCTAATGAAGTAAAAAAAAGCTGTGATCGAATAATTTCCTTGTTTTTGATATCTATGTATATCGGAGTAAATGAACCATTTGTTGAGAGTGCTCTGAATTCAAGACCAGCGGACGAAAGTGTCGTTTAGTTGTTTTACCGTCTCTTGTCATATTTAGAATAGTTGATATGAATATCAACTATATATTTTTAATTCACTGATGGTAATTTCGTTTAACTTTTTTACCAATTGTTGCTTGATGCAACGATGCGCATATTGCTTATGTTTGTTCAGTACTTGGGAATTTAAGATGTAGAATATGTTACGTACCTGCAATGCAGCGTATAATTGAGTTTTTGTTTCTCGTCTTTGTAATTTGTTCGATGTATTGTTTTTTGTGTATTTTTTCTTTTTACTGATACTTCATCTTTTGTACCTTTTTTTGACGGGTAATAAATAAATAATAATAATAATAATATAATAATAATAATAATAATAATAATAATAATAATAATAATAATAATAATAATAATAATAATAATATCCATTGTGATATTCAAACGTTAGAAAACGCTTAAATGATGATGCCGGGTCTCGCAGGGTGTCAACATGCAACCTATTTTTATAAAAAAAAACATTGAAAAATAAGGAGAAGGATCATTCAGGAAGTGTTCTAAATTCTAAGTGGCGTGGATTGCCTTGGATTATCACATTCTAGCAATGAAATGTCAAGTCCCTCTATTCAAATATAAAAACAGGGTTTAATTTAGATTTACAAGCTCATTTTCGAAGGGCAATGGTTTAAAATGTCATAGGAGGTGATGACAGGAGTGCCACTTGGATGGCAGAGGGGGAGTCAAATAACGCCACTGTGACATGAGTTGCTTGGAGTAACATTTTGTACTGCTTAAAAGTTAAGATGGAGGAGCTAAATGAATTTTCTTGGCGGAGGGGGGGGGGTGAGTGAAATGTAACATGTAGTCAATGAAACAGGGGGTTTTTCATTAAAAGCTCTCAATAGGACCTAAAAATTTACCTCAAACGAGATTACTTGTAATTTGAAGAGAAAATAATATTCAAATGTGCGGTTGTCAGCTAGGGGTGGGTGGTCTTGTCTAAAAAAATCTGTATTTTCGTTAAAAGCTCTCGGAAATACCTCAACAGGGGGTTCAAAATTTACCTCTAATAAATACCCTCCTCCTCTGGAATTTTCTGCTAGGAGCCCCATCTTTCTTTAACATTTCATCCTTTTATGAACATTTTCATGTTTTGTTTTTCGGTTGCCGTGCTCTTAAGCGCTTTTTCTGTGATTCCAATATTTTACAACGTTTTTTATCAATAAATTTTGTATTTAAAAGGGTTTGTTTCTTTTTAGATTTATCTATCTAGGACTTCAATACGCAATCGTTTAAGCAATTTAAGTGTGTTTTACCCCCTCTCGACTATATTACTAAATGACCAGGTTACAACCAATTTCTAGTGATTCATTTTCCTTCCTCTGCATGTCAGTTATTGACCCGTAAGAAACACAAAGTCCTCATTCTAGCGTGCGTGAAAATGGGAATCTCCTTATGTGCAAAGGTTATCTCCTAGAAAATATTAGCCAAAATAGAATACTAGAAATAGATTACGAGTCTCCTTTCGGTTAGGGCACAGTTCCATTGGATGGGAATGACCTTTCAAGTCCTAATAAGGAGAAAAATCATTAGAATATAATAGTCATCTGAGAAAAAAAATATATTGAAAGAAAATGATATCTCAAAAAGTATTATGTAACAACCCACGTTTGTTTCCTCTTCAGTTTAAAGCGGAGGTCCCCCTCGGGTTGTTAAGAAACAGATCACGTTAAAATTCGTCATCCATAAACCTATCTCAATTACATTAGAATTAAAGAAATTTCTTGAAACGTCTTAGAAAAATTATCTTAGATTACGTCTTGGGATGTCCTGAAACATCTTGAAACGGCTTGAGATGTCCTGAAACATCTTGAATCGTCATGGAAAGAAATGTCGTGAGTATGTCTTGAAAAAAAGATATTTTAATAAAATTCCTCTGTTTTGTGCTGTCATTACGTAACACCCACGTGTATGCCGTGTTCAGTTACAAGTGGGGGTTCCCCACGGGCTCGAAATTAACATGTCACATTAGAATATGTCATCCTCTATTACATAGCAACCGAATGTAAACATTCCCTAACATCTGCATCTCTTACTTTCCCCCTATGGCTTAACTAAAACCTGCTCTCGGGCACCGGTCGTACTGCAGGTCCCTTTAAAACAGGGCTACATTTAAAATTAGAGGTTTGTCTTCCCAAAAGTAAACAATGACGTAACACCTGCTGGCCACCTAAAACAGGGACCGGTCATATTACAGGGGCGTGTCTTCCAGGGATGTCTTTAAAACGGGGCACTTGCAGAATCCAGAGGTAGTGCTATTGTTAAAACCATAGTGGCGATATTACTTATACTTATATAAAAATGTTCTGTATTTATGTTGTTACAGTTTGTAGGCTTACCCCGCATGGCATCTGCTGAAGTAAATATGTCAGTCAATTTATACTGTTTTCTGAGGTGTCAATATAATAAAAAACATTTTTTTTTTACAGTCCCTCCGTCGATTGATGACTCTTTGAGCAGCTCAGATACTATCGTAAAAGAAGGGCATGACGTCACATTAAATTGCCATGCGATGGGCTCACCTCAGCCACGAGTAACCTGGAAAAGGGAGGATGGTGGTCGCATGACCTTGAACAGAACCCACTCAAGTACGATTTCTATTATTTGAAGCAGGATTTACGGTCTATGCAATAGCAGGATCATGCCCCATAGTTAACAATTATTTTCTGTGCCTTTTTTTTACAGTCTTCAAGTAAAATCATAAATAAAAGCTAGGAAAGAAAACGTGTTTTCCATTTAAAAAAACCTAATTACTGAATACAAATTTAAATTTAGACATAGAAACTTAATAATATATTAATGAAATTCATAATTTTCTATACCACATGCAGGTGTCCCTTTAGGCAGGTAATATGTATGCAAGAAGCCAGTCATATACATATTCCACTGAGAGTGAAAAATGTATTTCTTAGAATAGCTCATTATACAGTAATTCTTTTTTGTACACTTAGTAAAAAAAGCAAATACATTTTGAGTTTGAATTTATCTTCTCTTAATTCAAGCTTCCTTATTTCCAGCTTCGTGTACACGGAGGACAAATAAGGCAAAAAAAATGAACTACTTGCCGTTTTAGATGTAAAATAGAACGCGACCGAGTATGCACTTTATTTTCCGATAGGTCCTTTGGTAGGTATTTCCAAGTATATTACAGAATTCAGAACCTTTGGCTATTTTTTGCCGTTTGGGGCATTAATGAACGGGGCAAATTTATACCAGCCCATGAGCTGTAATTTAAATGTTGACGATGGCAAGGGTAAAAATGACGATAAGGATGATTAGAGAATTGTCTCACTAAAATTTGATTTAAAGTCTATATTTGCAGGCGTCGAATGAAAAATTCAATAAACAAAATATTTAAATTGAACAAAAACCACCTCTTCCATAAAAACCTTATTTGTTAACAATGGGCAACTAGATTCACTCATAGCCCTTGCCCTCTGGGCTATGAGGGGGTGAAATCAACAAAGACATTAATACTGGATCTTTCAAGCATGCTGGAGTAAATGGATATTTCAAAATTCTGATTGGATGCGTTTGGGGAAATGATTGACGTGGGGGGGGGGGTTAGTTGCTCTCCAATCACTTTTGACTCTTAAAAGGGGCACTAGAACTTTCAATTTCCAATCTAATGGGCTTCTTTTGAAGTTTATACGGCAAATCCTTCTATATGAAGTACCTTCGTGAAATAAATAGATAAAAAAAATTATAATATATTTTGCCCACATCGCTCTTTACTTAGCCAGCACTATCGCGTTGTCTGTGATACGAAAAAATAGTACCTTTACATTTTTTTTAACGGAAATTAAAAACTATATTAAATAATTTGAAATTTTGTCATCTGCATAAATTACTGAGATTATACTAGTATTGCCCAATAATAACAGAAAGTAAGAAAAAAGAATTTTGATAACAATTAATACATCAAAAGAATTGGATTTTCATGCTAATTTTAAGTCAAGTTTATTGTTACCCATCAAAAGGTATGAGCCTGAGAAAATATGCCCCATTTTCGAAAAAGGCGAGAAACCCCCCAAAAACGTTAAGCAATTTTTATGAAAACCACGCTATAAGATTCAGCATATCGGAGAACTTTATAATAGAGTTTTAAGTTCCTATCTAAAAATATGCGGAACCTTGTATTCAAATGAGCGTAAGTGTATCCAGGTTGTCAAACAGCATAGATACAATTTTTTGGGGATGGTATTAAGTTTTATTTAGGTCAACTCGAGGAGGCATAAACTAAACTAAACAATACTATTTGTGTGTAGATTTTCAAAAGAGAGTCTGTTGTTAGAGCTGTTGAAAAATATTCTCCAACATACGAATAACAAGCCAAACTATGGATTCTTATTTGAAAAAAAAAGATTTGAAATATTATTTCTTTTTCCATGGAAAAGATTATGTCAGTAAAAAGCGAACAAAAATTAACTTAAAGAACTTTTTCCACAAAATCAGTTTTTCAAAAAAGTAAAGAGATCCATTAAAACAGAAATGAGCAGAAATAAAGTCAAATAATCTTCCAATCGCAAAACTACCACAAATCACCATCAGTAAATAAATGAAACCCAAAACGAATAGAAATATCAATAAATAAGCGAGTCACACTCAAAACAAGCAGAAATTAATATTAGCAGGGCTGACACCCCCATGCCTTCTGAAGACCAGAGCATAATTTGCACTTAACTGAAAAAAAAACACAGTTGAATTTGGATTAACAATTGCATTGAACAGTTGCATCGCATTGAATTTGGATTGGAGTTGCGTTGAATGGAGTTCATGTATGTTGAGTTGAGTTGTGTCGGGGTTGAGTTAAACGGAATAAGTTGAATGGGGTTGAGTAAAATGGGGTCAATCCTATTGAGTATAATTTAAATGAGGGTTGAGTAAAATCGGGTTGAACTCAACAGGGTTCAGTGAATTGGGTTTGAATAAATGAGTTTTAATTAGACGGTACTGTATTAAGTGGGGGTTGAGCTAGGTAAAGGCTGATTAGAAAAAGAGCTAAGATGCATCAGTGATGATTTGAATCCAAACGTTTGCGAAACTTTTTAGTTGATCAAAAATTAGAACTGTAAATTGACGGGTGGCACATGTCTTATTGGTATTTGTAACATCAAAACTTATTTAGAACACAGTCTTTTTTGGAAAGGTTTACAGGAAATCTGTGAGAATTGTTCAGCTTTGATAATCAAGTGTGTTGCTTCGATCTTCCCATAGACTTTCTGAAGCCGGTTTTTGTGTCCAAAATGGTCAAATAAGTCAAATGAAAAACATTCAATTAAAAATTGGTCTCGAAGTCTATATTTTAGCGCTTTGGACCTGAGGCAATCCTGTTTTCTTAAAAAAAAAGAATAGAAACGATAACCTGTTCCTTAAATACGGTCTCAAAATAAGCAGCAAACATGAATACAAATTTGATTTCTATTTCCTAACATCCAATGAATGTTGTTAATTTTGAAATGCATCATGTATAAAAGCCAACATTTATTACTTTGGCCTGAAAAAAAAGAAGAAATATAATACAATTAATTTAATGCAATTAGTCATTGCTGATAAGTCCTTTGATAACCTGTATGTTTATATAATTTTAAAAGTTTTCATTTCAATGCTCTTAGCCTAACAAGTGGTTGCAATAGAAATAGCAGTTGAAGTAGTAGTAGTAGTAGTAGTAGTAGTAGTAGTAAATGTAGCAGTGATAGTAGTATAAGTAGTAACGTGCACATATTGCCTTTTGGTCAGATGATCTTCCCGTTTAACAATTCTGCGAATATTCCAACTTAATACCCAAACCAATTCTCGAGATACACTTTTTTGACAATGTACATGCACATAGCGTCTTTTAATTTAGTTCAAATTTCCCCTCAATATTGTAAATGGAGTAATATGGCAGTAACTAATTTTATTATAAAAATATAAAAAAAAACTGAAACCCACTTTTATTAAAAATATTTTCTTTTGAACTTAATATTGAAAATAAACATTAAAATTATAGTAACATTTTGGACTGATGAGGTTTCAGCAATTCATATCATTATACATCAAATATTCAGTTTAATTTATTAGTTCTATCTAAAGTTTTTCAAAACGAATAAAGTTTCACTACAAACACCACCCCCTCCTTAACTACAAATAAAAATCAAAAGCCTACTGCGTCATCGGCGCTTCATTGAAAACAATTTTATTACAAATATTTTCTTTTCCTTTTCTTACAGCATTGAAAATAAAAATAAAATTAGAGTGAAATAAATTCTTGAACTGATCGATCTTTCAACGACAAATATCGTTATATATCAAATATTCAATTTGATGCTGTTTATACTTTCCAAGACTGTTTAAGACGCATATAGTTTTCAGTAAAGCGCATGTAACGAAGAAGGTTTCAGACTTTTATCAATGAGAGAAAGAGGCGATACCCAAACTCTTGTTTGTAGTGATTTTTGTTCGTTTCAAGCTTGATTTGCATATTCAATTTAAGTTTCACTTGTTTTAAGATTTATTTATTCGTTTACATTAATATCTATTATATGTTTGTTTGCATTGATTGTTTATTTAATTTCTGTTCGTTTTAGTTTCATTTATACTCCAATAGCAAAATATTTTTTTTCGTTTTAAGCTTGATTTTCAAATTCAATCTAAGGATTACTCGCTTTAAGATTTATATATTCATTTATATTATTACTTGTTGTATGTTTTTTCCTATGATTGTTTATTTGATTTCTGTTCGTTTTAGGTTTCATTTATTCTTTAATAATGATTTCTGGTCGTTTTGAGTTTGAATTTTAACAGGTGTTTGTATCTGCTGAGCTTAAGGTTAAAATGGTCTTTACTTTTTTTTTGAAAAACTTATTTTTCGGAAAGTTTCTTTTAATTAATTTTTATTGATTTTTGATTGCAAAAAGTTTCAAGTTTTTAAAAATTCCTTATTTCAAAATCAAACTTAAGAAAATCAAATTTTCATCAAAGTATCAAAACTGGTATCAAAGTAACAATATAAAGGTGAAAAAAGTTTCCCCCTTTGAAACGAGCCCCCTTTGAAGTTTATCCAACGACCCCTTCTATATGAAGTACGTCTGAAAAAAAAATAAATGGAGTGTGGGGGGAAGGAGAGCTGCCCTCCGGTAATTTTAATTTTAAAAAGCGAATTACAACTTTCAGTTTCCAATCAAATGAGCCCTCTGTGAAGTTTCTACGAGCATCCCTTCCATAACAACCATATATACCCCAGCGCATAACTTACAACGCCTATCCTCGGGCCCTGGGGGCTTTATCGACACCGGGGTTTTTGTTATCTGAACTTTGAACTATTTTCAACAAAATGTCTATCTCAACATTTTTTTCTGATGCATTCAGGGCGTGGAGGGGGGGGGGGGGGGCTAGTTGTCCTCCAATCTCTTTTGACTCTTAAAAAGTGAACGAGAACTTTCAATTTCCAATCAAATGAACCCTCTCCGAATTTTATATAAGCACCCCTTCCATAAAAACGATACATCCCCCAGAGTATTACTTACAACGCCTGCCTCCGGGCCGGGGGGGGGGGGAGGTTACTTCGATACAGGAGTTTTTCTTATCTGACCTTTGAACTATTTTTAATGAAATGGTTATTTTAAAAATTTTATCAGATAGGCTTGGGGGGTAAACGGTGTGTGTATGGGGGGGGCTACTGGCCCTCGGATATCTTTTGACTCTTAAAAAGTGAGCTAGAACTTTCAATTTTCAAATTCAAGCCCCCTTTGAAGTTTATACGAACATCTCTTTCATAAAAACCATACACACCCCCAGGACAACACTTACAACGCCTATCCCCTGGGCCCTGGGGGGTTGTGTTGACACCGGAGTTTTTTTTATCTAATTTTTGAACAATTTATAAAAAACTGGCTATCTCAAAATGTCTAGTTGAATGGGTTTGGGGAAAAAGGACATGGGGGGGGGGGCTAGTTGCCCTTAAATCTCTTGAGTCTTAAAAAGTGAACTAGAACTTTCAATTTCCAATCAAATGAGCCCTCTTTGAAGCTTATACGAGCATCCCTCTCGTAAAAACCATACTTGCCCTTTGGGCATAACTTAGAATGCCTTCTCCCAGGCCCTGGGGGGTTGTATTGACTCCGGAGTTTTTCTTATCCGACCCTTGAACTATTTTTTTTTTTTAATGTCCATCTCAAAGTTTTAATCAGATGGGTTTGGAAAAAGAAGGCGTGGGGGAGAGGGGGCTAGTTGCCATTGGATTTCTTTTGATTATTAAAAAGTGAACTCGAACTTTCAATTTCCAATCAAATGAGCCCTTTCTGAAGTTTATACGAGTATACCTTGCATAAGAACCAAATATGTCCCAGGGCAAAACTTACAAAGCCTTCCCCCGGGCCCTGGGGGGTTGTGTCGACACCTGAGTTTTTGTTATCTGACTATTGAACAATTTTTAACTTAATAGCTATCTCAAAACTTTTGTTGGATGCATTTGGGAAAAAAAGGAATGTGGGGAGGGGGGCTAGTTACTGGTTACATAAATTACAAAACCTTCCTTCGGGCCCTGGGGGGCTGTGTCGACCCCGGAGTTTTGTTATATGGTCTTTGAACTATTTTAAAAAATGGCTATCTCAAAGTTCTTATCAGATGTGTTTGAGAGAAAAAGGGTGTGGAGGGCGGGGTCTAGACGCCCACCAATCTGTTTTTACTCTTAATAAGTGAACTAGAAATTTCAATTTCCAATCAAGTGAGCCCTCTTTGTAGTTTATACGAGCATCCCTTCCATAAGAACCACGTATTCCCCCAGGGTATTACTTACAACGCCTACCCCCGGGCCCTGGGGGGTTGTGTCGACACCGGAGTATTATTATATGATTTTTGAACTATTTTTAACAAAATAGCTATCTAAAAAATTCATCGGATTCCTTTGGGAAAAAAGGGCGTGAGGGGGGGGGAGGGCTGGTTACCCTCCATTATCTTTTGAGTCTTAAGAAGTTAAAGAAGTGAACTAATAATTTCAATTTCCAATCAAATGTGCCCTCTCTGAAGTTTATACTAGTATTACTTCCATTAGAACCATATATGCCTCCAGGGCATAACTTATAACCCTTGCCCTGAAGACCTTGGCGGGGAGGTGTCATGCTCAAAGATGTAATTTCCAGAACATTCAACTACGTTGAAAAAAATGGCTATCTCAAAATTTTGATTGGATGTGTTTGGGGAAATGGTGGGTGTGGAAGGGGTGTTAGTTGCCTTGCAATCACTGTCGACTATTAAAAAGGGCACTAGCCGTTTAAATTTCTAATCGAATGAGTTTTTTTGAAGTTTCAACGACAACATTTGTTATAAGAAACATTATGTGCCCCCAGGACATGACTTACAAACCTTGCCCTGAGGGCTGTGGGGGGGGGCTGTCATTCTCAAAGACCTAATTTCCAGAATGTTCAACCACGTTGAACAAAATGGCTATCTCAAAATTTTGATTGGATATGTTTTGGGAAAAGGTGGGCGTGAGAGGGGGGTTAGTTGCCCTACAATAACTTTCGGCTATTAAAAAGGGCACTAGCCCTTTGAATTTCCAATCTAATGAGTCCTTTTTGAAGTTTCTACGACAATGCTTTCTGAAAAAAGCTTATATGCCCCCAGGTTATAACTTACAACTCTTGTCCTGTGGGCTGTGGGGGAGTGTTCTCCTCAAAAGCATAAACAATATCTTGAAATCAACTACGTACAAAAATGGCTATGTCAGAATTTTGATTGGATGCGTTTGGGGAAATTGTAGGCGTGGAAGGGGTGTTCGTTACCTTCCAATTACTTTTGACCCTTAAAAAGGGCACTAGAATTCTCGATTTCCAATCGAATGAGCCCCAATTGAAGTTTTTATGACGACTCCTTCCATATGAAGTGCCTCTGGCAAAAAATAACAATCAGAGGCAACGCTATAGGGTTGCCTATAGTAAAGGTCATACGGCTCCAATGTTTTATTATTTACTTATTAGTACTATTTTTTTCCTCTGATTATTATTTTTTCCCAGAGGCAATTCATATGGAAGGGGTCATCGTATAAACTTCAAAGGGGACTCATTCGATTGGAAGTCAAGATTTCTAGTGCCCTTTTTAAGAGTCAAAAGTGATCGGAAGGCAACAAGCCACCCCCCACGCCTTTTTTTCCAAAATGCATCCGATAAAAATTTTGAGATAGCCATTTTGTTAAAAATAGTTCAATGATCACAATACGAAAACTCCAGTGTCGACACAACCCCCAAGGGCCTGGGGGCAGGCGTTGTAAGTTATGCCTTGTGGGCATATATGGTTCTCATGGAAGGAATGCTTGTATAAACTTCAGAGAGGGCTCATTTTATTGGAAATTTTAAGTTCTAGTTCACTTTTTAAGAGTCAAAGGATATCGTAGGGTAACCAGCCCCCCCCCACGCCATTTTTTCCGAAATGCATCTGATGAAAATTTTGAGACGTCCATTTTGTTAAAAATAAATCAAAGATCACATAACAAAAACTCCGGTGTCGATAAAGTCCCCCAGGGCCCGGGGGCAGGCGTTGTAAGTTATGCCCTGGGGGCCGATATGTTTCTTATGGAGTGGGTGCTCGTATAAACTTCAAAGAGGTTTCATTTGATTGGAAATTGAAAGTTCTAGTTCACTTTTTAACAGTCAAAAGAGATTGGAGGGCACCTAGCCCCCTCCCCTCCACGCCCTATTTTCCTCAGACCCATCCGATAAGAATTTCGATATGGCCATTTTTCAAAAATAGTTCAAAGACCATATAACACAACTCCGGGGTCGACACATCCCCCCAGTGCCCGAGATCAGGCGTTTTAAGTCATGCCCCGGGGGAATATATGGTTCTTATGGAAGAGATGCTCGTAAGAACCTCGGAGAGGGCTCATTTGATTGGAAATTGAAAGTTCAAGTTCATTTTTTAAGAGTCAAAAGAGATCCAAGCGCAACTATCCCCCCCCCCCCCTACACGCCTTCTTTTTCCAAACCCCTATGATGAAAATTTTGAGGTAGACATTCTGTTAAAAATAGTTCAAAGGTCAGATAAGAAAAACTTCGGTGTCCAAGCGAACCCCCCAGGTCCCGGGGAAGGCGTTCTAAGTTCAGCCCTTGGCCATATACGGTTCTTATGAAAGGGATGCTCGTACTCTTTATTTCCCCCTCTGAAGCTTATACGAGCATCCCTTACATAAGAACCATATGTATACCCCCACGCCCTCTTTTTCCCCAAATGCATCTGATAAAAATTTTGAGATAGCCATTTTATGAAAAATTGTTCAAAAGTCAGATAACAAAAACTCTGGTGTCGACACAACCCCCCCCCCCCCGGGCCCAGGGGCAGGCGTTCTAAATTATGTCCAGGGCCATATATGGTTCTTCTGAAAGGGATGCTCGTATATATTTCAGACATTGCTGATTTGATTGGAAATTGAAAGTTCGAGTTCACTTTTTAAGAGTCAAAAGAGATCCGAGGGCAACTAGTGCCCCCACACCCTTTTTTCCCCAAACCCATCCAATAAAAATTTTGAGATAGCCATTTCGTTAAAAATAGTTTAAAGATCAGATAAGAAAAACTCCTGTGTCGACGCAACCCTCTGGGGCCCGGGGCAGGTGCTGTAAGTAATGCTCTGGGGGCATATATAGTTCTTATGCAAGGGATGTTCGTATAAACTTCGGAGAGGGCTCATTTGATTGGAAATTGAAAATTCTCGTTTACTTTTTAAGAATCAAAAGAAATCGGAGGGCAACTAGCCCCCCTCTGCGCCCTATTTTCCTCCAACCCATCCGATAAGAACTATAAGAGAGCTATTTTTTCAAAATGGTTCAAAGATCATTTAACGAAAACTCCGGAATCGATAATGCTTCAGGGTTCGGGGTAGGCGTCGTTGTAAGTTATGCCCAGCTGGCATATATAACTGTTATGGAAGGGATGCTCGTATAAACTTCAGAGAGGGCTCCTTTAATTGAAATTGAAAGTTCTCGTTCACTTTTCAAGAGTCAAAAGAAACCGGGGGCCAAATATCCCCCCTTCCACGCCCTATTTTCCTCAAACCCATCCGATAAGAACTTTGAGAGAGCCATTTTTCAAAATGATTCAAAGATCATATAACAAAAACTCCAGGGTTGACACAATTCTTCAGGGTCCGGGGTAAGCGTTATAAGTTATGCCCGGCATATATATCTGCTATGGAACGGATGCTCGTATAAATTTCAGAAAAGGCTCATTTGATTGGAAATTAAAAGTTCTAGTTCACTTATTAGGAGTCAAAAGAGATCCAAGGGCAACTAGCGCCCCCACACCTTCTTTTTTTAAACCCATCTGATGAAAATTTTGAGATAAACATTTTGTTAAAAATAGTTCAAATGTCAAATAAGAAAGATCCAGTGTCAACAAAACCCCCAGGGTCCAAGGGAAGGTGTTCTAAGTTATGCCCTGAAGGCATGTATGGTTCTTATAAAAGGGATGCCCGTATAAACTTCATAGAGGGCTGATCTGATTGAAAATTGAAAGTTTTAGTTCACTTTTTAAGAGTCAAGAGATTGAAGGGCGACTAGCCAGCCCCCCCCCCTACACTCTTTTTCTCTAATTCCATCCGCTACAACTTTTGAGATAGCCATTTGTTTTTAAAATTGTTCAAAAATTAGATAATAAAAACTCCGATGTTAACACAACCTCCCAGGGCCCGGGGGGTATGCGTCATAAGTGTAGTCCTTGGTGCGTATATGGTTCTTATGAAATGGGTGCTTGTATAAACTTCAGAGAGGGCTCATTTGATTGGAAATTGAAAGATCTTGTTCCTTTTTTAAGAGTCAAAAGATATCCGAGGGAAACTAGCCCCCCCTCACGCCCTTTTTCCCCAAGCCCATCCGATAAAAAGTTTGAAATAGCCATTTGGTTAAAAAAAGTTCAAAGGTCAGATAAGAAAAACTCCTGTGCCGACGCAACTCCCCCCCCCCAGGGCCCAAGGGCAGGTGTTGTAAGTAATACTCTGGGGGCATATATGGTTCTTATGCAAGGGATGCTCGTATAAACTTTGGAGAGGGCTCATTTGGTTGGAAATTGAAAGTTCTCGTTTACTTTTTAAGAGTCAAAAGAAATCGGAGAGCAACTACCCCCCCCCTTCTACGCCCTATTTTCCTCAAACCCAATCGATAAGAACTTTAAGAGAGCCATTTTTCAGAATGGTTCAAAGATCGTTTAACAAAAACTCTGGGGTCGACAATCATTCAGGGTCCGGAGTAGGGGTCGTTGTAAGTTATGTCCGGGGGGCATATATAACTGTTATGGAAGTGATGCTCGTATAAACTTCAGAGAGAGCTCATTGGATAGGAAATTGAAAGTTCTTGTTCACTTTTTAAGAGTCAAAAGATATCGGAGGGCAACTAGCCCCCCCCCCTCCACGCCCTATTTTCCTCAAGCTCATCCGATAAGAACTTTGAGAGGGCCATTTTTCAAAATTATTCAAAGATCATATAAAGAAAACCTGGGGTCAACACAATTCTGTAGGGTCCGGGATAGGCGTTGTAAGTTATGCCCGGTGGGCATATATAGCTGTTATGGAAGGCATGCTCGTATAAACTTCAGAAAGGACTCATTTGAATAGAAATTAAAAATACTAGTTCAGTTTTTAAGAGTCAAAAGAGATCAGAGGACAGATATCCCCCCACGCCTTTCTTCCCTAAATGCATTCGATAATATTTTTGGTATAGCCATTTTGTTAAAAATAGTTCAAAGGTCAGATAACAAAATCTCCTATGTCGACTCAACCCCCTAGGGCCCGGGGGTAGGTGTTGCAAGTTATGCCCAGGTGGCATATATGGTTCTTATGGAAGTGATGCTCGTATAAACTTCATAGAGGGGTCATTTGAATGGAAATCGAAAGTTCTAGTTCAATTTTTAAGAGTCAAAAGAGATCGGATGGTAACTAGCCCCACCCCTACGCCAGTTTATCTGCAAAACCATCAGACAAATATTTTGGAAAATCAGTGGGCAACTAGCCCCTCCACACCTTTTGCTTCCCAAAACACATCCGATAAAAATTTTGAGGCGGCCATTTTTTTAAGAATAGTTTTGAACATCTTGTACAGTCATGAAACTCTGGGGTCGACACAAACTCCCAGTGTCGGGGACAGGTGTTGTAAGTTACGCCCTGGGAGCATATATGGTTCTTATAGAAGGGATGCTCGTATAGACTTTAGAGAGGGCTCATTTGATTGAAATGGAAAGTTCTAGTTCAATTTTAAAGAGTCAAAAGACATCAAAGAGCAGAATTTTGACACAGCCATTTTGTTAAAAATAGTTCAAACATCAGATAATAAAAACTCCGAGGCGGACACAAACCTATTTTTTTATTTTGATATTGTCACTTTGATCCTAGTTTTGACACTCTGATGAACATTAGATTTTGAAAAATAAGTTTGATTTTGAAATAAGGTATTTTTAAAAACTTGAAACTTTTTGCGATCAACAACGAACAAAAATTAATGAAAAAAAACTTTTGAAAAAGATGTGTTTCAAAGAAAATTAAAGGTCATTTTAAAGGTAAGGTCACCAGATACAAATACCTGTTAAAATTCAAATTCAAAGCGACCAGAAATTACTATTAAAGAATAAATGAAAACCAAAACGAACAGAAGTTAAATAAACAGTCAAATCAAACAAACATACAACAAGTAATAATATAAATGAATAAATAAATTTTAAAGCGAGTAATGCTTAAATTGAATATGCAAATCAAGCTTAAAACGAAAAAAAATATTTTGCTATTGAAGTGTGAATGAAACCTAAAACGAACAAAAATTAAATAAAGAATAAATGCCAACAAACATACAATGAATACTAATGTAAATGAATAAATAAATCTTAAAACGAGTGAAACTTAAATTGAATATGCAGATCAAGCTTGAAACGAACAAAAATCACTATACACAAGAGTTTGGGTATCGCCTCCTTCTCTCATTGTATAAGTCTAAAACCTTCTGTATTATGGCTTTTACTAATGCGTTTCTTGTACAGTCATGGAAAATATAAACAAAATCAAACGGAATATTTGATTTTCCGGATATTTGATATCCCCTAAAAGTCATAGAACCTTAATGAAACTCACACCATAAATCTCACAATATCGTAGAGATTTCAAGCTCTTAACTGCAAAAATGTGGAATTTTGTATTTTTTGCCAGAAGAAAGATCACGAATGCGGGGGGGGGGGGGGTCGGGGGTTACGTGATAGGATCTTTCCATAGAGAAAGTTTTCATGGGGGAAGGGATATTGCTGTGAGGGATATTGCATGGGGGAAGGGAAGGGGCGCCGGATTTCCCAGCATTATTTAAAAAAAACGATCAGAAATTAAATAAAAAAACAATAAGTTTTTCAACTGAAAGTATGGAGCAACATCGAAAATGAAAACGAACAGAAATTATGACGTATATGATTGGGTTCGCCCCCTAGTCAATACCTCGCTCTTTACGCTAAAGTTTTTTAATACTTTCATAAGAGCTATTTATTCTAATTACCGTCCTTTGTGGTTAAGGGGTAATTTTTACAGAATTGGGAAAAAATTGCGTAAAGAGCAAGGTATTGACTAGGGGCCAACCCCCTAATATACGTATTAAAAATATATGAATATAGAAGTTCGTTACGTAAGTTAATTCGTAAGTTACGTAGATTTATTACTAATAAAAACGTTTGTAAATAAAATTAAACGACTTTCGAGAAAGCCATTTAACCAAAAAAGTAAAATTAATATGCAAATTTCGTTTTAATTATTCATGTATGGTGAGCCAAAATCAATACCTGCATTATTTCAAAAATGTTCAGAAATTAAATAAAAAAAAAACAAGTTTTTTTAACTGACAGTAAGGAGCAGCATTCAAAATTAAAACGAACAAAAATTATTCGGTATATGAAAGGGGCTGTCCCCTCCTCAACGCCTCGCTCTTTACGCTAAAGTTTGACTCTTTCTCACAACTCAACTTCTTTAAAACAATAAAAACTTTAGCGTAAAGAGCAAGACATTGAGTAGGGGACAGCCCCTTTCATATACCGACAAATTTTGGTTCATTTTCAGTTTTAATATCGCTCCTTACCTTCAGTTTAAAAAAAAAATGTTTTTTTTTTATTGCAGTTAAGGAAGGGGACATTTTTAGGGTTCCTTAAGAATTTTAGAAAGAACCAATAAAATAAATTGAATATTTGATGAATAATGATATTAGTTGCTGAAAGCTCATCAGTTCAAAATTTTACTGTAATTTCAATGTTTATTTTCAATATTAAGTACAAAAGAAAATATTTGTAACACAATTCGTTTTCAGTAAAGCGCCAATAACGAAGTAGGTTTCAGACTTTTATCAATGAGAGAAAGAGGCGATACCCAAACTCTGGTTTGTAGTGATTTTTGTTCGTTTCAAGCTTGATCTGCATATTCAATTTAAGTTTCACTCGTTTTAAACATTTATTTATTCATTTACATTAGTATCTATTGTATGTTTGCATTGATTCTTTATTTACTTTCTGTTTGTTTTGGGTTTCGTTTATAATTTAATAGAAAATTTTTTTTTTCGTTTTAAGCTTGATTTATTCAATTTAATAAGCTTGACATATTCAATTTAAGCATTACTCGCTTCAAGATTTATTTAATCATTTATATTATTACTTGTTGTATTTTTTTGCTATGTTTGTCTATTTAATTTCTGTTCGTTTTGGGTTTCATTTATTCTTTAATAGTAATTTCTGGTCGTTTTGTGTTTCAATTTTAACAGGTACTTGTATCTGCTGATCCTAAGTTTAAAATGGCCTTTACTTTTGTTTGAAAAACTTCTTTTTCGGAAAGCTCTTTTTTAAATTAATATCTAAAAAGGGAGTCCTCCTTGAAATTGCAAAGAATTAGCAGAAAAGTAAGAAAAATTCTAATTAAGAATACCTAGAGGAAAGTTTCAGAATTCCGTGAAACCCAGGACTCGAATTTAAGATTTTTTTCTAAGATTTAAGAACCCATTTTCTAAGATTGGTGGCTTCGGTGCCGTTTCTTAGACTTGTGGTGTAAAACGGAGTGACTTGTCTGTTACAAGATTGAGACTGATGGACCTCATTTGCTGCCTAATGACAGTCTCTTTTTTACGTAGATAATTTCGGAGACCACAGTACCTTTCCATGACGATAAATAAAAGTTCAAATAGGGATAAAATCCTTTTACTAGACAGTAATGATTACAATCATAAAAATTCAAAAAATACCAGATATTCCAGATATTTCGGTCACATATGCAGTGACCGTTATCAGTATTAAAACTGGTGATGACGGTCACTGTATATGTGACCGAAATATGTGGAATATATGGTATTTTTGTGAATTTCTATCACTGTTATCATCATCACTGTATATTAAAAGTGACTTTTATTTATAGTCTCTTTTTTAAAGCGTTTTTATATACGTTCCTTGTGACAGGAATCTCTGCACATTTCAGCACATATACTAGCGTGAATAGTATGAATAATTCTTTCAGCATATGAAGCCGATGGTCATACGCTGGAAATTGTCAAAATAAGTCGATTGGACATGGGCATTTATGTTTGTATTGCAAGTAATGGGATACCGCCAGCTATATCAAAGAGGATCCAAGTCAGTGTAGATTGTAAGTTTAACTTTCCTTTTGAATAGTTGTAGTAACTGTATGTGTCATTCGATGCAACAGACTTGGTGTCATTGTTTTTGCAGAGTGGGTATATAATTGTCAAACTTATTTGTCGAAAACCCAGACTGTTACCACTGGTAAATTATTTATTTATCAATCTAATGATTATAAAGAAAAATTTTTCATTCAATGTTTTGAACTTTTCAAGGTTCGTCCCTCACATTTATTGTAGGGGAACATCCTGAATTATGCTTTGGATTATAAAAATAATCGCCAGGGGCAATACTACTTTTGCGAGTTCAGTGTTGAAAACCTATAACATTTTCTAGTAAAAACATAAGTGTCAGTAAGTACAAGGACCTACCCAGGGCAAGCATATACTCATTTAAATCCTTCATGGTAAATAAGAAATTTGAAAGCCTTCTGGCTTCTCCATCTCAACCGATTTGAGGCTTCTGTCTTGGCCACCTTCCAAGAAAATTTCAAAGTTTATTTTTTTTTTAAATAATCTTCCTAAGCCACTTTCGAGCCATATGCTGTGTCAACTTCAGCACATTCACTCATAAATTTTTGCTTAACGCTGCGATTATTTCTGGAATAGCAGGCGAGCCAATTAAGGCAAGTATGAAATGATTTAAGCTTTGCATATTAAATAAAAAATTTAAATTATGTCAAATAGGACCCTTTCTTACTCCTAGATATAATTATGCTTGGTTTAATATTATGAACTTGAAATTTTATGTTAAAAAAGAAGAAATCCGCTCACTTTGAAATGCTATTTCATCTGAAAAAAAAATATAATATTTATGCTACAACTACAAACTCCCCACCTCCATCTCAACCGGGCTTCTAGCTTGGCCACCTTCCAAGAAAACTTCAAAGGTTACTTTTAAATCTCTTGCCTATCTAATCTGGGGTTTCTGGAATTTTTCTTAATAAGATAATAAGGACAGATTAGTAAGACTATATAAACTAAGAACCGAAATCTTGCTTTAAGAATTCGTCGAGAGTGGCTTCCCAAGCAACTCTCAAGCCACATGGTGTGTCGACTCATGATCAAATTCAGCACATCACAATCAAACGTTATGACAAAATTATTCTTAAGCGAATTACCTGGAGACGTCTAACATGCTTCGTGCCTCTGCTTAATAATATCAAACTACGCTTGTCAAAATCATCTCCAACCAGCCAAATTAAAATTCTAAGAGATACTCTTCATATTTTCAGATAAAAACATTTCTTAATTCCACATTGAGATGGTTATACTTTAGCAAAGCATAAATTTAGATTTCCTCTTTTTTCTTTGTAGTTGTTTGTCAATTTTGTCGCTCAGTAGTAATTTGTCATTTTGCTCATTTTAGGAGCTTTGGGCTTCCTCATACATTTTCTCCATTATACATTTCCTCATACATTATTTCTTAATTCAAAAATTTTTTCAATGTGCGAAAATTCAAATGAATGTGCATTGTCAGTTTAATATACATATGCTGATATTTATTCCTTAAAATTTTAATTAATCTTTTATTTCTTAAGCTTATAAAAGTGAAAACCTTTAAAAGAAGTTTTTTAGTAAAGTAGAAATTAAATTCTATCTTTTAGAAAGCATAGGGTTTAGAACCCTACTCAGATTAATTTCTGCTCGTTTTGAGTTTGATTTATTTTAATTCCTGTTTGTTTTGGGTTTCATTTATTTATTGATAGTGATTTGTGGTAGCTGTATGCTTGGTAGATTATTTGATTCTATTTTTGTTCATTCTTGGTTTAATGGAGTTCTTTACTTTTTTTTTTTGAAAAACTTAATTTGTGCAAAAAGTTTTTTGATTAGTTTCTGTTCGTTTTACATTGACATAGTTTTTTTCAGGGTGAAAGACTGAGCCTCTTCTAAAGTTAAACTACCATCCCTTCTATAAAAACATTTAATACCCCCTGGGCATAACTTACAACCCTTACCCCTAGCCTCTGGGGTTTGTTTCAACCCTCAAAGCCTTATTATATTTAGACTATTTTGAATAGAATGGCTATCTCGAAATTTCTAATAGTTTTATTTCGGGACAATATGACGTGTGTGATGGGAGGAGATGGTAGCTGCTCTCTGATCACTTTGACTCTTAAAAAGGGCACTACAGCGTCCGATTATGAATCCAACGAGCCCCCTTTGAAGTTTATATGACCACACTTTCTATAAAAACCCTGTATGTCCCCAGGGTAAAACTTACAACCCTTTCCCGGAGGGCTGGGGGGATTTTTTATCCTCAAAGACATAACTTTCAGACCTTTTTAATAGGCTTAACAAAATGGCTATATCAAAATTTTGATTGGACGTGTTTGAGGAAATGATAAGCGTGGAGGGAGACATTTGCCCTCTGATCAGTTTCGACTCATAAAAAAGGTACTAGTCCTCTTAATTTGCAATCGAATTAGCCCTTTTTGAAGCTTCTGCTACAAAACTTTCTATAAAAACGGTAAATGTCCTAATAGCATAACTTATGACCCTTGTCCTGAGGGCTATCAGGGAGGGATGTCATCTTCAGACACATAATTTCCGGACCTTTCAACTACGTTAAACAAAATGGCCATATCAAAATGTTGATCGGAAATTTTTAGGGAAATGATGGGTGTGGGGGGTGATTCTCCCTCTGATTACTTTCGACTAATAAAAAGGGCAATAGCCCTCTCAATTTCCAATCGAAAAAGCTCTTTTTGAAGTTACTACGACAAAACTTTCTGTATGACATTATATGCCCCCAGGGCATAACTTACAACCTTAGCCCTGAGGGCTCTGGGGGGTTGTCATACTAAAAAATATAATTTCCGGACCTTTCAACTACGTTCAGCAAAATTGGTATATCAAAATGTTTATCGGAAGTGTTTGGGGAAATGATGGGTTTAGGGGGGGGGCATTCACCCTCCGATCGCTTCTGACTATTAATCAGGGCACTATCCCTCTAAATTCCCAATAATAAAAACCGTATATGCCCCAGGGCATAACTTACAACCCCCATCCTTAGGGTTGTGGGGGGTGAGGGGGGGGGGGGGTTGTCATCCTCAAAAACCTATTTTCCAGAACTTGAAACTATGTTACAAAAAATGGCAATCTCAAAATTTTGATTGAATGTGTTTGTGGAAATGCTGGCTGGGAGAGGGGGTTTAATTGCCCTTCAATCATTTTCGACTATTAAAAAGGGTACTAGCCCTTTCAATTTCCAATCGAATGAGCCCTTTTTGAAGTTTCTACGACAACGCTTTCTATAAAAACCTTACATGCACCCAGGGCATAACTTACAACCCTTACCCTGAGGGCAGTCGGGTTGGGGGGGGGGGGTGGTTTGTAATCTTCAAAGATCTCATTTTCAAAACTTTCAACTACGTTAAAAAAATGGCTATCTCAAAATTTTGATTGTATGTTTTTGGGGAAATGGTGAGCGTGAGAAGGGGGTTAGTTGCCCTCCAATCACTTTCGACTATTTAAAAGGGCACTATTCCTTCGAATTTTCAATCAAAGGATCCCTTTTTCAAGTTTCTACGACAAAGCTTTCAATAAAACCTTATATACCCCCAGGGCATAACTTACAACCTCAGCCCTGAGGGCTCTGGGGGAGTGTCATCCTGAAAGACCTAATTTCCAGAACTTTCAACTAGGATGAACAAACTGGCTACCTGAAAATTTTGATTGGATGTGTTTGAGGTAATGGAGAGCGTGAGAGGGGGATTAGATACCCTCTAATCACTTTCGACTTTTAAAAAGGGCACTAGCCCTTTCAAATTCCAATCAAATGAGCCCTTTTTGAGTTTCTACGACAACACTGTCTATAAACACCTTATATGCCCCAGGGCATAAATTGCAACCCTTGCCCTGAGGGCTTTGAGGGGGGTTTTCATCCTCAAAGACCTAACTTCCAGAACTTTTAACTATGTTAAACAAAACGGCTATCTCAAAATTTTCATTGGATGTGTTTGGGGAAATGGTGGGCATGAGAGGGGCGCTAGTTGCTCTCCAATCACTTTTGTCTATTAAAAAGGGCACTAGCCCTTTCAATTTCCAATCAAATGAGCCCTTTTTGAAGTTTCTACGACAAAACTTTCTATAAGAACCATATGTGCCCCCTAGGGCATAACTTACAAGCCTTGCCGTGAGGGTTGTGGGGGTTGGAGGGTTGTCATCCTCAAAGACCCAATTTCCAGAACTTTCAACTACGCTGAACAAAATGGCTGTCTAAAAATTTTGATTGGATGTGTTTGGGGAAATAATTGGTGTGAGAGGGGGGGGGGTTAATTGTTATTCAATCACTTTCGTCTATTAAAAAAAGCTCTAGCCCTTTCAATTTCCAATCGAACAAGCCCATTTTGAAGTTTCTACGACGAATCCTTCTATAAAAATCTTATATGCCCCCAGGGCATAACTTACAGCCCTTGCCCTAAGGGCTGTTGGAGGGTTGTCATCCTCAAAGACCTAATTTCCAGAACTTTCAACTACTACTACTACTACTAACAACTCATCGCAGCACCAAGCCGCCTGAGGCCAACACAGCTACGTACGCTCCTTCTGCACCCCAATCTATTCAAAGCCTCCCTTTTTACACCCGCCCACGAAATTCCCATTTCCTTTAAATCTTTCTTTATGACGTCCTCCCACCCCAGACGGGGACGACCCGCTTTCCGTTTAGCCCTAGATGGTTGGCCGAAAAGAACAATCTTCGGCAATCTGTCATCCTTCATCCGCACAACATGCCCTAACCACCTCAACCTTTCTTTCATTATAGACCTAGAAAGCGGTATTGAACCACATTTTTCGTATAGCCTATTGTTTGAAATACGGTCAGTCAGCCGGGTACCCAGAACAATCCTTAAGCAATTTCTCTGGAAAACATCTAGCAAATCTTCATCCGCTTTTCGGAGCGTCCATGCTTCAGAGCCATATTTGACCACTGTAATCACTGTAGCTTCTAATATTCTAATCTTGGTTTGCAGACTTATCTTCCTATTCTTCCAGACTTTTTTTAACTGTGAAAAAACACCCTGAGCCTTGGCTATTCTATTTTTAACATCTTCACTGCTCCCACCATCTTTACTAATAATACTACCAAGGTAAGTGAAGCTGCCCACCTGATCAATCTTTTCATTACCCAACGTCACCTTTTCATCTTCACTTATTCCTAGCCTTAGTGACTTAGTCTTCCTAACATTAATTTTCAAACCAATACTAGCACCCTGAACTCGCAAAACCTCTAAAACTTCATTCATTTTGCTCACACTTTCATCTAGGATGCTTAAATCATCAGCAAAATCCAAGTCCAGGAGACTTTTTCCTTTCCATTTGATTCCGTGGTCTCCCATTGCCTTTCCTGTGCTCCTTAAAACAAAGTCCATCAAAATAATCTATATAAAGGGGGATAGAACACAACCCTGCTTAACTCCTGATTTAATACAAAACCAGCTGCTAACCTCATTTCCTATCTTAACCGCAGCAGTGTTATTCTCGTACATAGCACTAATCACTTTAATGTATTTGTCTGGTATACCATACAAGGATAAAACCTTTACTAAAGCTCCTCTATCAACAGAATCGAACGCTTGCTCATAATCTATAAAACTGAGGACCAAAGGTATTTGAAAACTTAGGCACTTCTCAATTATTAGCCTAAGAGTGAAAATTTGGTCTACACATCCTCTACCTTTTCTAAAACCACACTGCTCTTCTCTTAAAACTTTGTCTACGGCATCTCTCAGTCTAAAAAGTATCATATTACTAAGCAATTTGCTACCTACAGAGACCAGACTAATGCCTCGATAATTACCACACTCACTTTTATCACCTTTCTTATAAAGTGGCTTAATTAAGGTTTTCCTAAAATCGTTAGGTACTTCCCCTTTTTCAAAATCATATTCATAATCTTCAATAACTTATTTCTAACCTCAGAGCCACCATATTTAAGAAACTCATTTACCACCCTATCAGCACCTGGAGCCTTATTATTCTTTAATCCTTTTAGTACTGTTGCTAATTCCTCCTCACAAAACAAATCTTCCTTCACATCCAAGGTATCACAAACTTTTTCATTTTCCTCTATATTTTTTCCTGCAACTCTATCTCGGTTAAGCAAGTTCTCAAAATGTTCGGCCCATCTCGCTTTAGCTTTTTCCTTATCGCTAATTGCCACCCCATTCCTATCTTTAACTGGGACAAGTCCGGATTGACTACTACCTCTCAATTTGTTAACATGCCAGTACAATATTTTACTATTATGCCGTCTAGCTGCATCTTCTAAATCCTCGGCAATTTTATCCATGGCCTCCACTTCACACCTCCTTAGTTCATATTTCAATGCTTTCTCCACTTTCTTTACATTTCTTTTATTTTCATGCGATCTATCACTCAGATAATTCTTTCCACTACGTTGAAAAAAACGGCCATCTCAAAATTTTGATTGTATGTGTTTGGGGAAATGGTGGGCAACGCTTTCTATGAACACCTTATATGCCCCCAGGGCATGATTTACAACTCTTGCCCTGAGGGCTGTGGGGGGGGGGGGTTGCCATCCTTTAAGACCTAATTTCCAAAACTTTCAACTACGTTGAACAAAATGGCTCTTTAAAAATTTTCATTGGATGTGTTTGGGGAAAAGATGGGCGTGAGAGGGGGGGGGTTAGTAGCCTTGCAACCATTTTCGACTGTTAAAAAGAGCACTAGCCCTTTGAACTTCCAATTGAATGAACCCTTTTTGAAGTTTCTACAACAAAGCTTTCAATAAAAACCGTATATATCCCCATGGCATAACTTTTAACCCTTGTCAAGAAGACTGTGGAGGGATTGTCCTGCTAAAAGATATGATTTCTAGAGCTTTCAACTACATTGAACAAAATGGTCATCTAAAAATTTTGATTGGATGTGTTTGGGGAAATGGTGGGCGTGGAAGGGGTGTTAGTTGCCTTTCAATCACTTTGACAATTAAAAAGGGCAAGGGCCATTTAAGTTTCCAATCGAAGAGCTCTTTTTGAAGTTTCTACGACAACGCTTTCGATGAAAACCTTATATGCCCCCAGGGAATAACTTATAACCTTGCCCTGAGGGCTGTGGGTGGTTTGTAATCCTCAAGGACCTAATTTTCAGAACTGTCAACTACGATGAAACAAATTACTATCTCAAAATTTTGATTGGATGTGTTTGGGGAGAAGGTTGGCGTGAGAGGGGGGTTAGTTGCCCTCCAATCAGTTTCGACTATTAAAAAGGGTACTAGCCATTTGAATTTCCAATCAAACCCTTTTGGAAGTTTCTACGACAACGCGTTCTATATAAATCGTATATGCCCCCAGGGCATAACTCAAAAACCATTGCCCTGAGGGTTACGGGTGAGTCTCCTCCTCAAAAACATAATTTCTATCCGAAAATCAACTACGCTGAACAAAATGGCTATTTCCAAATTTTGATTGGATTCGTTTGCGGAAGTGTGGGCGTGGAAGGGTCTGTTAGTTGCCTTCCAATCACTTTCGACTATTAAAGAGGATACAAACCACTTTAATTTCCAATTGAATGAGCCCTTTTCAAAGTTTCTACGACAACTCTTTCGATACGAAGTGCCCTGGTCTAAAACAAAAAAATAAATAATACTTTGTACCAACATCGTTCTTTACTTATTCAGCGCTATTGCGCTGCCTATGATAAAGAGCGTCATTCAACTCAAAATATACAGAGATTATCCTGTAAATGAACAAAGCTGTTACCTCCTCAAAGCACAACTCTTTATGCTAAAGTTTGACTACAATTTAACTGAAAGTATTTTAGACCCAAACTGTAGTGATCTGTTAGCTGTAGTGTTTCATTTCCATTCTTGGGGCTTTGAAAAAAAAATGAATACACTTTTAATTACATTGTTATTCAATTAGAGCATTCAAACTTCAGCATAGATAGTCGGGAGTTAAGGAAGCGCGAGCCCTCCTCATATACAGAATAATCTCTCTCTGTGGTTTGTTTCGAGTTTTAACGTGACGCTTTACTTCTATTTGAAAAACCTGTTTCTTGTTTAATATCTGTTCGTTTTCAATTTCACTTTCGGTTCAATATGAATACGAAGTGATTTTCCACTGCAACTGTCTCTAACCTTTATCTAATTAAATGAAAAAAAAAATAAGTTTTTTGATCTGAAAGTAAGGAGCAACTTTAAAACTAGAAACGAACAGAAATTATTACGTATATGAGGGGGGTTTGCTCCCTCCTCAATATCTCGTTCCTTGCGCTAAAATTTGACTTGTTGTTCCAATCATTTAAGAATGACTCTTGAAACACAAGAGCCGTTTAATTAGAAGAATAAGCTGTTTTAAAAGTTCTGAGAAAACTTTAGTGTAAAGAGCGATGTATTGAGGAGGTGGCAACCCCCCTCTTCCCGAATATACGTAATAATTTCGGTTCGTTTTAAGTTTTAATGTTGCTCTGTACTTTCAGTTGAAATAACTTGTTTTTTTGTGTTTTTTTTTTTTATTTCTCATTGTTTTTTAAATAATACCGGGAAATCTGGCTCCCTTCATGGAAAATTTCCTTAACCCATGAAAAATTCCTTCATGTAAATTTCCTCCGGTGTACCCCCTCTCCGTCGAGAAATATCTTTAAACTTCCAGTAATAAGGACTATAAGTAAATAATGGGCACAGTTCGTAGCTTGCAGCCCTTCCCCCGAGGACTGGGGGGGGGGCAAGTCATCCTGAAAGACATAATTCCTAGATCTTCCGAATATCCTGAACGAAACGGTTATCTCAAAATTTTGATTGGGTAACTTTGGGAAAAGGGAGCGTGGGAGGGGCACTAGCTGCCTTCCAATGTTTCTGGTGACTTAAAAGGGAACTAGAACCTTTAATTTCCAAGTAAAGGAGCTTTTTTCCGACCTTCTAGGATCACAGGTTTGATACGATCACCCCTGAGAAAAATAAGCAAAATTCTACATTTATATATATATATATAATATATATATATATATATATATATATATAATATATATATATATATATATATATATATATATATATATATGTATATATATATATATATATATATATATATATATATATATATATATATATATGTATATATATATATATATATATATATATATATATATATATATATATATATATATATATATATATATATATATATATATATATATATATATATATATATATATATATATATATATATATATATATATATAATATATATATATATATATATATATATATATGAGCTTGAAAACTCTACAGTAAGGGTCTAATATGCTAAATTATTCACCAACAACAATCTTTCTTCTGGAAAAAAAAGCGAAATTCCATGTTTTTTATATATATGAGCTTAAAAACTCTACAGTAATGCTCTCTAATACATACATACATGCTTGTATTTAAAAACCTGTGGCCATATACACAAAAACAAATAAATAAAAAACAATAAGGAAAGAACAATAGCACTCAACAAATTTAAACTACAGCTTCTTTCCCTGCCATCAGACTATTCTCTATAAAACAACCTAAGGCAATAATTAGGTCCCTCGAAGTAGTCCCCAAAACACCCGGGAGCAGCGGTACATCCCCATGAAAAAATTTATCCCTAAAATTTGCCAAACTTTGGCATCTACACAGAAAATGGTCCATCCCATCCCAAAACTCCCCACAGAGGGGGCAGGCACGCCTACTTCCCGAGCCATCCTCATCATAAGACTCCCAGTAGCCTTTACGCAGTGGCATGCAATTTGCCCGTGCCTGCAACCAATACTTAAAGAGTTCTCCACGGTAGGTTCAGCTTCAAATAAAACTCCTCCCCATACACATCTTTAACCTGTCTATAAAAATGCAGGCTACTAGACTTTTCCAGACCCGTTAGCCAAACCTGAGTCTCTTGGTCCCGAAGGCGCGCTGCAAACTTACCGAGGAAATCTTCAGGTTTACCGAGAGGACCCTGCCCTTCATTCTATGCCCATGATAAGCCAGCATTATCCAACAGTGCTTTAACTTGTTTTGGCCATGGTGTCTTTTTGGTGAAACTCAACATTTCTGTGTATGCCACTTTCGCCAGGCGGTTATCAGGTAAGCGCGTACCTGTAACCAAAACTTAATCATTTGTATAGTCCTCATATGACGTAGATCCTGCAAACCCAAATCACCCTTTAGGACCAAACTACTAAAATTATTTTGGAGGCCTATAACTCTTTTAAAATACATAAACTGCAGAGTTTCCAGTTGTTTTACCTTAGTAGTTCCCCACAACTCGCATCCATAATGGGCAACAGGTAGGACTTTAGTCATACTTTAGTCACTTTAGTCAAAGGTACTTGTGCATCTTCATATTTTTGATCCCAATGATAGGTTTTTGTTGAAGTAGAGCACAATGTGCTCGGTCCAATTCCCATTTGCTGCGACCATGAATCCCAGATATTTATAGTTTAAGGTCACTTTTATTGCCTCATCGTTGTAAGTAAAGGAATAATCCTGAGGTCCATTGGGCTTCCTACTTTGGAAGATGACAATCTCTGTCTTAGATGCGTTTAGCTTCAACTTCTTCGATTCTATGTAAGGTTCAGTTAAATTCAGAAGAGTTTGGAGTTGTTCGGATGATTTGGCCACTAAAGCTGTGTCGTCAACGAACAGCAAAAACGAAAATAGGTTATTCGCTAGTGATACAACTGGAGCCCATCTCATTTCAAGGAACTCTGCAAAATCATTGATATACAGAGTAAAAAGTTTCGGTGACAACGTGCATCCTTGGCGAACTCCTCTGAAGGTTCTGAATGGCCTAGATACACCTTTTTTAATAATAAAAACCACAGATAAAGTTATCTCATACATGTTAATTAATAACATAATAAAAGGCCTGGGTAGGCCTATCTTAACAAGGTAACGGAATAAAATAGGATTATCAATACTATCAAATGCCTTTTCCAGGTCCAAAAACGCGACAAAAAGCCTACCATTTCCCCTGCAATATTTTCCAATAAGAGCCTGGAGCATAAATACACAATCTGTAGTTAAATATTCCTTTTGGCATCCTCCTTGGGTCTCACTGACTATATTTTCCTTTTCTAGCCACAGCCCTAATCTACCATCTAGAACCTTTCCCAAAAACTTACTAATTGTTGGTACTAGACTATTAGGGCGATAGTTACCATGCTTCATCCAGTCACCCTTTTGAAATAGCGGCATTATAATCGACATATTCCATGCTGCTGGCCAACTACATGAAACCAGGACCGTATTATACAAAGTTAATAGAACGGGCAATAGGGGACCGATTAATTTCTTATACATTGTTGACAGAATTCCATCAATACCTGGCGAAGATCCTCCACGGTGGCTCTTGATGGATTGTTTTAGCTTACTCTCTGATATTTCCTGAATTGAGCTGGTATGAATGCTCTGGGAGGTGGAATTCACTGACCACTGCATCTATCGGCTCAGTATACACTTGCGGGTAGATGGATGCCTGGCCAGCTGAGTTTCTATGATTCTCCAGCTCTTCAAGAGTCGGCCAAGAGTTAACTTCTGGGATCATTTTGATTGGTCACGTGGCCCACGTAAATACTTCCAGAATTTCTTCATACTGACCGATCGATAAGCTTGAAAACACTTCTCTTGCTCTTTAATTTCATATAATGCTTTCTTCCTCCTTACTAAAGCCTTGTGTTCTTTTCTAGCTAATCTAAATGTTGATAGGGCTTCTTATTGTTGCTGTGGGCCATTGGCATTTTTTACCTTATTTAATAAACTAAATAGGCACAACTTACTAAGTTTGCAATCATTATCAAAAGGACCTATTTTCGGCGGCTTTCGTTTCAGGACCCGAGCAGCCTCTTCATGGAGGAGTTGTGACAGGCAGCCAGTAATTATTTCAGGGCCCGAAGAGAGTTCACGTGAACCCTTTAACTTATAAAATCGCTTCCGAGCGAAACCTATCTTTCAGCGTTTTTGTTTCTTCATCAGTTCAATCTTGTCGTAACCGCCTTAGAGCTTGAGCACGGGATATACGGCTAGAATGAGGGAGAGAAGGAACATTAAACATCCTAGAAAGTTGGAGAGAAAGTTTTATAGGGAAATGATCCAAACCCAGCAGTATTAGCAGTAATATGATAAATCTGGTGGTGTGATTCTTATAAAGTTCACTTGATTTTTCGAGGGTGCTTCTCCCCTTCATTAAAAATTGAGCAAAATATCCTCGGGCTCGTAAATTTTGATTGATAACATTAAACTTGGTGAATTTTATATATGTTGAATAATTTTCAAAATTCAATTGTTTTGATGTATCTACTGTTATCAAGACTCTTTTTCTTGGATTTTCGGTTAAAATTGAGCCTTATCGCTCCTTACTTATAGATTGTTACCACGAACTGTTTGAAAAATTGGATTTTTGCATAACAATACTTCGAAAAGAAAAATTGACCCAGGAAAGGATGACTATTTTACGGAGGGCCTGAAATCCTAAAAGATTTTTTCATGAGGTATAGGTTAAGAAGACTATTCGTTAGATAAATACTTTTCTTAATGAATACCCCTCCCTCGTGTAACCTTGTGGAAAATATGTTTCTGGGTATATTGAACCAACAAAATGCTAAAAATGCTTAATAGATTTCCGTAAATACTTGCGTAAAATGAAGATATTTGCATAAAAGCTAGTCTGCAACACCCAACAATTTACAGTATGCACTATACTTAACATTTAGAGTATCTCCAGTAATTTATGAGTATGACGTGAATATAATTTTTACTTCACACTACGATTGTTTCTGGTATAATTGAAGAGCCAGTCTCCCATAACATTATTATTAAATACTTAGCTGAAATATTTTATTCTAAATTAGGGGAAGCTAGAGATAAAATTCCTCTCCACCTTGATCAAAAGGATACCTCATAAAAGATCCCCCTCCTCCTATCTCCATAAAAGATTCACTGAACCCTACAAAAGATTCAATTTCACCCTGCCCCAATAGTCGCTACATAGTATTGCAATATTGAATAATCTTTAATAATACCGTACAGATGTTTCTTTTTGGTTTTGATTTTTATAGCCTTTCATATTGCATGGACTGAGTGTCAAACAGTATGTGGTGACGAACTGTAAGTAAGAAGTGACACGGCTTAATAGTAACCAAAACTCTGAAAAGTTGAATTATGATATCAATAGGTACATCTAAAGAATTGGCGTTTTTGCTGATTCCAAATACAAGATTCATAGTATATAAGGTTCATTCAGTATAGTGTTATCCATCAGAAGCTACAAGCCTGAAAAAATTTGCTTGAATTAAGAAAAGGGCTGAAACACACCCAAAGAAATCTTATTTCGTATCACACCATCAGTTTCAGCGTATCAGAGAACTTTATAGTAGAGGTATCAAGCTCCCATCCACAGAAATGTGGAGCTTTGTACTTTTTGCCAGAAGAAATATCACGAATGCGTGTTTTTTATTCACTGGGAATGATGGTATTGAACCAGTAATTCTAGAATATCGGAAGAGAGCTCATTCAAACGGAAATTAAAAGTTCTCGTGGCCTTTAAAGTGACCAAAAATATTGGAGGGCAGCTAGCCCCCTCCCATGCCTACTTTTCCCAAAAGTCGCCTATCAAAATTTTAGGTTGTCACTTTGTTTAGCATAGTTAAAAAGTCTGATTAGAGCGCCCTGGGATAGCACAACCCCTAACAGCCCCTAGAGAAAGGGCTTTAAGTTATGAAAATTGCACATTGTTTACGTATAGTATTTGTTATTGGAAAGTAATCAGACATTTTTTAGACGGGGGGATATTTTGGGAGGATTTTCCACGGTGAGAAATTTTTGTGGGGAGAAAAGTTTTCTGGGGTGAGCATTATAGGTCTTACACTGGTGGAATTTATATACGAAATTCTTTTTATTGTCTTACTTTCCCACTGCCGACTCAATTTTACATGTAAACGGGTTCCGGGGGAATTGTCAAGGGGAAAGTTTCAGTGGGGTTGGAAATGTCTGGAGAGTTTTTTTTTGGTGGGGCAGATTTTCAACGGCAGAAATTCTCCTTGGAGAAATTTTCCGCGGGAACTACTTTCCACGGGAGGATTATTGTAAAAAAACTTTCCTCGGAGGGGGGATTTCCTGCATGATTTGAAAAACAATCAGAAATTAAAGTTTTTTTCAAATATGAAAGTATGCTTAGGAAAATTTTTTAGGTGACATTGTCCACATGAAATTTTTCGGGGGAATTACACCGAGGATGAAATTGTGTGGTTGAATTTTTCAGGGGTAGTGTAAACTTAGGTGATATGTATTAACTTCTTTTGCATGTTAGGAACAGAGGTGTAAATTAAGTCAATTTTCTGTCAATACACAGGTATCCATTTCCTAGTTTTAGTGAGTGTAAAAGACAAGTTTAAGATTAATTTCATCAGGTCTAGTCCTGTCCCACGTCATGTGAACATTCATTGTTCCAGCTGTATTATATATATAAATAAAGATTTTATACTCGATGCACGTTTTATGAAAGTTAGAGACACTAGAAATCACCAACCAGTCGAACCCCATTTTGTTGGACCTTAGGACCACAGAAAATGAGAAGAGACTTTACAGAAGAGTCTTCAGACGATTGAGGCTGAAAATGATTTGTACATGTACAAGCTTTATGTTCCAAACTAGGCTAGTACACACTAAACATGCATCCATCTCGTACTTGTATTTCTGCTTATAACAAACCGTGGCAAGATGTCTCCTTTTTCACAAATGTTACATACTCCGTTTGGGTATTCAGTTCTCATATCATCAATTTTCATGACAATTATAACATTTTCTCATAGGGGGAACAGTTCTATCTCCCACGAGCGTATCACCATAGATTTTACTCACATCTGATTTCCCATCGTAATGCTTCTACATTAAAGATCTACTTCTCCCCCCTCCTGGTCATGTTTTATGTTAGGTCAGTCTGACGGAGTCCCTCATTCTGTTCTGTCCAACGAAAGGTAGAATCTACGACTGCCGATAAAAATTTTTACCTTTCTTCACCAATTGCTTTCTCAGTAGCTACAAAATAATGTGCTACTTTATACGCTTCAAAAAAAGAGGCATAATCATCCGTTGTTCTGATAAATATCTCTTAATGTTTAACCTTGCTCATTTAATAGAACAATCCAGAACTGTACTATTCGAAAAGCCTGTTTAACCGTCATACCCCAATCTATACGATTTGGTGCAATCGCCTCCCTCTAAAAAAAAGATAATTATACAGTTTTTATAAATCTGACGTTTCCACGAACTGGATTATTTCCAAGGGGATCCACTACTGAACCAAATACTCGTCGATTTGTATTTTCATTACCACTTTTACCCTCGACAGTTGCATTGGTTCTAATATCTTCAGAACTATTTCCCATGTTTACACTCCTTCTTATACCGACACTTTGTTTTGGCTATTTACCCAGGGTAGTCAAAAATTTTATAACTGAAATAGGGTTACAATCACGACTTGATGAGTCAAAATACAAAAATGCCTTAAGCCTTTATTTTCTATTTCACTAAAAAAGGATGAAGCAATATTTTTATCCAACTCAGGATCTCAAGGATCTAAAATTGGTTTTGCATCTCATTTTAAAAGGGAAAAAAAATTCGAGCAAAAAAAAAAAATTGTAAAATCAAAGCTGTACAAATAAGACAAAATCGTTGCTAAATACTCCTACCAGAATTTCTACTCCCGTGCGAACATAAATGCATGACTTACTTTCGTAAACTGTGCTTTGACGTTCTTCACTCAGTTTAAAACTGGAACCTCGGGCCTCTTAATTAGAATAAGAAGCTTTTTTAAAGTACTAAAAAACTTTAGCGCGAAGAGTGAGGGATTGGGGAGGGGTGAACCCTCCTTTTTAAGTAACTTAGTTTGGTAGTTTCAAATTGATACGAAGTCTATATATTTGGAATCAACGCAGAGGATGTTCTCTTTACATTTTTATAAATACGAAATTGTCTTTTTTAGACTTTCGGTACTATAGAAAAATATAGTTCTTAACTTATAGTTCCCCACTAAGAACCGTTTGATGCTACCCATGTGAACTACTGTGCTTTCTATGTTTTCCTTGCATCCTTTGCTCTCAGTTACGATACTGTCCAATTTTGAATTGACTTGTTCCTTTTTCTGGTCGTTCTTCCACTTCACTTTTTTCTACTTGTGGCAAAAATCAAACAGATCCACTTTTCCCGACACCAAGGATCTCTGAAACTTCTTTGGTCGATGATTAATTATTTGCTACCAGTTGTTTCGTAAGTGTAGTCCATTAAGTTTAATATTTCTGACAGAGCTACCCTAACCTATCAACAGGCTCGAAGTCTCAATCGGCCAAGTTCGACCAGCTGTTGGTTTTTTTCTCCTCAGCATCTCTTGAAGGAACCAAAAGGCTTGACTAAAAGAACATGGCGACATAATTTCTTGGAAAGTTTTCGTAAGATATGGCCCAGTCTACCTTTACATAACCTCCGATAGTATCTCCTTCTCCAAATAATTTTTGTACTTTATTTATTATTGTTGTCCAGACCACGTTTAAACTCCACAACACTAATCCCAAGTTATTCGAGCTCATTTACATAATCTAAGTTGGAAATATCTTACATCATTATCGTTATGTCTTATGCATCATCATTATCATGAACCATATGCATTGTTCAGTTCTGAACATGTCATAAATTCAACTGTTACTTCTATTAGAATTGAGTTTTCAGATCCTCTTGATAGCAAAGGCCCTGTTGACGTCGACTACTTACATAGCATTGCTAATATTAGTCACTTACATTAGAAATTAGGCAATTGCATCCTTCACAAACAGGAATGAACCTTAATTAGGGCTTCGGTTATATTCTCGTCAAAGGTCTTTCTTCTCTGATCAGAGGAGAAAGAAATTTGATGATAACCAGAGACAAGAGAAATAAGAGGCTAGTTTTTGATGAGCTGGCAAACTTTAGATTTTTTAAAGAATTCTGGTCTTATAGTCTCCGTTTGGTAACACAATTAAACTAAAAACCATATACATTATTCAGTTCTGAACGTGACATAAATTCAACTGTCACGTTGAAAAACTCATTAGAAATGAGTTTCTAATTAATTTCTAACATTAATCTATAAGTCGTATATTCCTGCTTAAGTCGAGTTTAGATTTTTGCTTAGTTTTTTGTATCACTCTTTCGGTCTCTGATCTCCTTATTTTCAATATCGTAAAAGGATAGAATATTCAACCTCTAGTGGTGTTTCAGCTTTAGGGATCAAAATTACTCCTCCAATGAAAACTCTGGAATTTATCCAGAGTTCACTAAGAGAAAAAATTGTCAAAACCTTGTTGTAAAAAAGTAGTACGTGGCAAGCACTTACTCTTTTCTGATCTTCTTGGGTGCTCTTTTCATCAACAATCTATTCATAGCCTCTAATGCGGTTTTTCATTTTAATCAACCATACTATGAAATCTAGTAGCTATATTGCCCAAATAACACTCTCCCTTTTTATTGTCAGGTGTATGTCATGAATGAATACTCCCTAAAATATCTTAAGATGATCGTTGTGATCTAAATTGATGTAGCGATGCAATAGTTTTAGAACATAAGGGCATCTATAGACAGCATAGGAGCTTACTAATTCTGGTTCCCTAGGAAAGTGAAAAATAAGAATGTATTTTACTTATCTCCTTGTATCTCCCAGTATCTCCCTTCATGTCAGGCATTGGTTGGATTATTGCTAATTTTTTTTTTTTTTTTTTTTTTTTTTTAAATCCCACCTCCTCTCCTCTCGGTGACCTTCAAATTTTATTTAACAATATCCCATAATTTATCTAATGTCACCTACTCTTTTCTTAATAAAAATAACTTCTTCAAAAAATTTAAGACCCAAAATAAGACTCATTGCTAATTTTAAGACCCAAAGACAAATGTACGAAAATGGGGTCCGGCGTAGGCCTATTCTCCCTGAAAAAATCTCCTCCACAAAAAATTTCCCTGGACAACTCCCCCCCATAGTCACCCTGCTTTGAAAAATTCCCCCCGTTGAAAATTACCTCCCCTGGAAAATTCCTCCCGAAAATTTTCCCCTGGAAAATTACACCAAAATATAAAATTG
The DNA here is from genome assembly GCA_027921565.1 of Artemia sinica. Lineage (NCBI taxonomy): Eukaryota > Metazoa > Arthropoda > Branchiopoda > Anostraca > Artemiidae > Artemia > Artemia sinica. The sequence continues at coordinate 31,589,331 of CM051272.1, forward strand.
AGAAATTAAGACAAATAAAAACAACGAAGAAAAGTATATATATATATATATATATATATATATATATATATATATATATATATATATATATATATATATATATATATATATATATATATATATATATATATATATATATATATATATATATATATATATATATATATATATATATATATATATATATATATATATATATATATGCTATCAAACAGTACGTGGTAACGAACTGTAAGTAAGGAGTGACTCGGCTCAATAGTAACCGAAACTCTAAAAATGGAATTTTTATACCAATATATACATAAAAAGAACCAACTTATTATATTGATTAATTAAAAAAAAACTTTTTCCACAAAATAAGTTTTTCAAAGAAAATTAAAGAACTACATTAAACCAAAATGAGTAAAAATCAAATCAAATAATCTACCAAGCGTGAAACTACCACAAATTAGCATCGATGAATAAATAAAACCCAAAACGAGTAGAAATTACAATAAATAACCGAGTCAAACTCAAAACGAGCAGAAGTTAGCATGAGTAGGGCTCAAAACCCCTATGCCTTCCCAAGGCCAGAACATAATTTGCACTTTACTGAAAAATATAAATGTTTTTACTTTTATAACTTTAATAAATCAAATAATATTAACATTTTAATTACTAAATATCAGTATATGTTTATTAAACTGACAATGCACATTCATTTGTATTTTTTCAGTAAAGTGCAAATTATGTTCTGGCCTTGGGAAGGCATAGGGGTTTTGAGCCCTACTCATGTTAATTTCTGCTCGTTTTGAGTTTGACTCGGTTATTTATTGTAATTTGTGCTCGTTTTGGGTTTCATTTATTTATAGATGTTGATTTGTGGTAGTTTCATGCTTGGTAGATTATTTGATTTGATTTTTGCTCATTTTTGGTTTAATGGAGTTCTTTACTTTGCTTTGAAAAACTTATTTTGTGGAAAAAGTTTTTTTTAATTAAGTTATGTTCGTCTTATATTGACAGAGTCTTTTCAGAGAAAAAGAAAATAATTCTTTCAATCTTTTCGTTTGTTAAGACTTTATAGTTTGGCCTGCTATTTGTATGCTGGAGAAAAATTTTCAGGAATTTGTAACAACATATACGCTTTTAAAAATCTGGACGCAAATAATAGTATTTAATTTAGTTTCATACCTCCTCTAGTTGACCTAAAATAGAAAACTTGATACCATTCGTAGAAAAAGCTGTTTACTTTCTTTGATAGCTTGGATACGGATACGCTCAGTCGTTCTTGGAATATTGCTGAGATGCCTTATTGAGAATTAGCATTAACACAATACATTTTGATTTAACCTTAAGGCAACATTTATTTTTAAACATAATGGGCAAATGGGAGGGTGGGCGTGGGAGGGGGACTAGTTGCCCTCCAATCACTTTCGACTATTAAAAAGGGCATTAGCCCTTTCTATTTTCAATCGAATGAGCCCTTTTCGAATTTCCTAAGACAACTCCTTCAACACGAAGTGCCCTGGTCTAAACAAAAAAAAAGAAAAAATAAACAATAATACATTGTACCCACATCAATCTTTACTATAAAAATGTAAAGCCTTCCAATTACTTTCAACTATTAAACTGGGCACTAGCCCTTTCAATTTCCAATCGAATGAGCTCTTTTGAGTTTCTATGACAACACTTTCTATAAACACCTTTTATTCCCCCAGGGCATAAATTACAACCCTTGCCCTGAGGCAGTGTCGGATCCAGGGAGTGCAAGATTGCGCAGTAAACTTGCTGCTAACGCAAGTTTATCGGATCAACCTATTGTGCGCCCCCCTAAAAAAGCTGGGTCAGCCCCTACCCTGAGGGCTGTGAGGGGGTTGTCATCCCAAAAGGCCTAATATCCAGAACTTTCAACTACGTTAAACAAAATGGCTATTTCAAAATTTTGATTCGATGTGTTTGGGGAATAGGTGGGTGTTAGAGGGGTGTTAGTTGCTCACCAATCACATTCAACTATTAAAAAAAGCACTAGCCCTTTCAATTTCCAAACAAATGAGCCATTTTGAAGTTTCTACGACAACGCTTTCAATAAAAACCTTATATGCCCCCAGTGTACAACCCTTGCCCTGAGGGCTGAGGGGAGGGGTGTCATCCTCAAAGACCTAATTTCCAGAAATTTCAACTACGTTAAAAAACAATTGCTATCTCAAAATTTTGATTGGATGTGTTTGGGGAAATGGTGGGCATGAGAGGGGGGTTCGTTGCCCTCCAATCACTTCCAACTATTGATAAGAGCACTAGTCCTTTCAATTTCCAATCGAATGAGTCCTTTTTGAAGTTTCTACGACAACGCTTTCTATAAAAACCTTATATGCCCCAGGGCATAACTTACAACCCTTGAACTGAGGGCTGTGAGGGGGTTGTCATCCTCGAAGACATAATTTCCGGACCTTCGAACTACGTTGAACAAATTGCTATCTTAAAATTTTGATTGGAAGTGTTTGGGGAAATGGTGGGCGTAAGAGGTTGGTTACTTGCCATCCAATCACTTTCGACTATTAAAAAGGGCACTATCCGTTTCAGTTTCCAATCGAATGATTCCTTTTTGAAGTTTCTACGACAACGCTTTCTATAAAAAAAAACCTTATATGCCCCCAGGCCATAACTTGTAACCCTTGCCCTGAGAGATTTCGGGAAAGTGTCATCCTCAAAAACATAATTTCCAGACTTTTTAACTACGTCGAACAAAATGGCTATCTCAAAATTTTGATTCGATGTGTTTGGGGAAATTGTGGGTGTGAGAGGGTTGTCAGTTACCCTCCGATCGCTTTCAACTATAAAAAAGGGCACAAGCCCTTCTAGTTTCCAATCGAATGAGCCCATTTTGAAGTTTCTACAACATCACTATGCATAAAAACCTTATATATCCCCAGGCCATGACTTATAACCCTTGCCCCGAGGGCTCTGAGGGAGTTATCATCCTCAAAGATCTAATTTCTATAACTTTTAACTGCGTTGAAAAAAGGCTTTCTAAGAATTTTGGTTGGATGTGTTTGGGAAAAAGGTGGGCATGAGAGGGGGTTAGTTGCAATCCAATCACTTTCGACTATTAAAAAGGGCACTTGCTCCTTGAATTTCCAATCAAATGAGCCCTTTTCAAGTTTCTACGACAAAGTTTTCAATAAAAACCTTATATGTCCCCAGGGCACAACTTACAGCCTTTTCCCTGAGGGCTGTGGGGGGAGGGGGGGGTGTCATCCTCTTAGATATAATTTCCTGACCTTTCAACTACTTTTAACAAAATGGCTATTTCAAAATTTGGATTGGATGTGTTTGGATAAATGGTGGGCGTAGAAGGGTTGTTAGTTGCCTTTCAATCACTTTCGACTATTAATAAGGGCACTATCCATTTCAATTTCCAATCGGATGAGCCCTTTTTGAAGTTTCTACGACGACGCTTTCTATGAAAACCTTATTTGCCCCCCAGGGCATAACTTATAACCTTTGCCCTGAGGGCTGTTGGGGGGTAGTCATCCTCAAAGACCTAGTTTTCTGAACCTTCAACTACGTTGAACAAAATGGCTATCTCAAATTTTTGATTGGATGTGTTTGGGGATAAGGTGGGCTTGAGAGGGGGGTTAGTCGCCCTTCAATCACTTTCGACTATTAAAAAGGGCATTAGCCCTTTGAATTTCCAGTCAAACGAGCCTTTTTTGAAGTTTCTACGACAACGCTTTCTATAAAAACCTTATAATTATGTCCCCAGGGCATAACTTACAACCCTTGCCCTGAGGGCTGTGACGGAGTGTCCTCCTCAAAAACATGATTCCTATCTGGAAATCAACTACGCTGAACATAATGGCTGTCTCAAAATTTTGATTGGATGTGTTTGGGGAAATAGTGGGCGTGGAAGGGGGGCTAGCTGCCTTCCAATCACTTTTGACTATTAAAAAGGGCACTAGCCATTCCAAGTTCGAATTGAATGAACGCTTTTCGACGTTTCTCCGACAAATCCTTTGATACGAAGTGCCCTGGTATGGAAAAAAAAAAATAAAAAGGGCATTAGCCCTTTGAATTTTCAGTCGAACGAGCCTTTTTTGAAGTTTCTACGACAACGCTTTCTATAAAAACCTTATAATTATGTCCCCAGGGCATAACTTACAACCCTTGCCCTGAGGGCTGTGAGGGAGTGTCCTCCTCAAAAACATAATTCCTATCTGGAAATCAACTACGCTGAACATAATGGCTGTCTCAAAATTTTGATTGGATGTGTTTGGGGAAATAGTGGGCGTGGAAGGGGGGCTAGCTGCCTTCCAATCACTTTTGACTATTAAAAAGGGCACTAGCCATTCCAAGTTCGAATTGAATGAACGCTTTTCAACGTTTCACCGACAAATCCTTTGATACGAAGTGCCCTGGTATGGAAAAAAAAATAATACATTGCGCCAACATTGTTTTTTATTTAGGCAGCGCGATTGCGCTGCCTAAACACAATACAAGATTCATCAAGTTTAATGCTACCCATCAGAGCCTGAAAAAAATTTACCTGATTTTTTATATAAGGGAAAAACTTCCTGTAAGTAAGGAGTGACTTGGCTCAATAGTAACCGACATTTAAAAAAATAGAATATTGATATCAATAGATACATCAAAAGAATCAGCTTATTATATTGATTCCAAATATACAAGATTCATCAAGCTTAGTGCTACCCACCAGAGCCTGAAAAAATTTACCTGATTTTTGAAATAGAGGAAAAACATCCCCAGAAAATCGCTAATGAAAATCCTAATAAAAATCACACCATCAGTTTAGCGTACCAGAGAACCCTACTGTAGAAGTTTCAAACTCCTCTGCACAGAAATGTGGAATTTTGCTATTTTTGGCAGAAGACAGATCACGGATGCCTGTTTAGTTTTTTATGTATTTTTTTTTTGTTTTTTTTTTCCAGGGGTGATGGTATTGAAATATAGATCCTAGGAGATCGGGAAAGGGTGCATTCGAACGGAAATGAAAAGTTTTACTGCTGTCTTTAAGTGGCCAAAAAGATTGGAGGGCAACTGGACCTTCCATGCCCATTTTCTCCAAAGTTATTTGATCAGAATTTTAAGATAACCATTCTGTTTAGTATAAATGAAAGATAAAATAAATATATCTTTGGGGGTAAAATGACCCCCCACGGTACGTGGGGCTTACGGGAAGAATACAGATATTTTTAGGTTGGGATTGTGCTTGGGGGGGATTTTCATAGTGAGAATCGTCCTTGGGGAGGGATATTTCTGGGAGGGGGTTGAATTTTCAAAGGGAAATTTTATACTGGGGGGATTCAACAGTAATCCTATACGAAATTCTTTTTAATTGCCTTATATTCTCTTTGCCAACCCAATTTTGCATGCGGTGATGTTCTGGGGGAAATATTCGGGGGCTATATTCCACGTGTTTTGGTTTCCGTGAAAAAATTTCCACGAAAGGGGACATTTCCTGAGTGATCAAAAAACCGATTAGAGATTAAAGTCTTTTTTTCAAATGAAAGTATGCCAAGTAGAATCTTTCAGGTTGAATCGTTTAAAAGAAATTTTACAGGGAGTGGGGATTTTCTGCAAGGATGGAACTGTCTGGAAGGAATTTGACGGGGGGGGGTCTAACAAAACTTGTTAAAAACAAGTTTTTTAACTGAAAGTAAGGAGCAACATTAAAACTCAAAGAGAACAGAAATTATTCAGTATATGAAGGGTTGCCCCCCTCCTCAATACCTTGCCCTTTAGGCTAAAGTTTGACTGTTTGCCCCATTTTTTTTTATAACGACTACTGAAGCACAAGGGCCGTTTAATTAGAATAGGACATTTTTTTTTAAAGTGCTAACAGCTTTATGCACAGCTTAACAGCTGATTAATGGACAATTCATCTGGGCTTGGTATGCTTTGACGGGCGTCTTCGGGTTGAAAAACCTCTTCCTAGCTAATTTATCTACTATGGGCTGCCTCCCCGTTGTAGCATAATATTTGTAGGCATGAATATATAATGAGTCAGAAGTAATAGGCTTGAGATTGTCTGTGTAGGATTTCGACTCTTGTTAATAGAAGGGCATCGCCAAGTGCTGAAGACCATATTGTGACCAAGATGGACCCAGGATTACACAAAGCCACCATTCATGGAGGTCCCAGGGACTTCTTGCTGTCCGGTTTTAAGCCGGCTTTAGCACTTCGGTGTAGACATGAGAAGATATGTGATTCCCGTCTTGCACTGGTATCCGGGATCATTGCTTTTCCTGAGGCCAAAATAATTTCAATGGTTTAAAGAGCATGAAAATTGAAACTTGGAATGTTACGACGTTAAAGTATGGCAATCGTATTGACATTTTGGCTGACATATTCAGACGATTCGAACTGGACATGTTAGGAGTTTCAGAAACTCAAATCCCAGGAATATGAAGCAAGAAATTAGGTGATATAGAGTTTGTTTATTCAGGAAGAAAGGATGGGGTACATAGACAGGGAGTAGGGCTCATGATGAATAAGGAAGCTGCTAAGTCTTTCTTAGACTGGGAAGGTATTAATAATAGAATATTAATTGCTCATTTTATGACAAAAAAGTTCTGGGTATCAGTTATAGTAGTATATGCCCCTGAAGAAGCGACTAACGGAGATACTAGTGACTCAGATGAATTTTATTTACAGTTAAAGGAGCAAATAGACAGGGTCCCAGGTAGAAATATGATGTTTTACTGGGAGATTCTAACGCCCAGGTCGGTAGAAATAGGGATAGATGGTATCCTAGCCTAGGTAAATTTGGTGTAGGAAAAGAAAAAAGTTATGGATGCAGACTTTTGCAATTTTGTAGGAACAACGATGTAGTTATAACCAATACGGTGTTTGGTCATAAAATGGCTTATAAGTTAACATGGTATTCACGTGATGGTAAGACAGCAAACCTTATTGATTATGTTATAGTAAACCGAAGACTGGCAGGATCAATACAAGATACTAGGGTATATAGGAGTGTTATTATTTATGTTAAAAGTAAATATCACCATCTAATAGTGTCAAGGGTTAATTTAAAGCTGAAATTTCGGAAGGGTAACTATCTCCCGGGAAGTTATGATGTTGGTAGACTCCAGGATGAGAATTTGAGAGAAACTTTCCAGGAATAGTTGAATACTAAACTTAAGAGTTTAAAATTTGATGATGGTTGGACTAATTTTAGAAAAATAATTTCTGAAGTTGCTGAAGGTGTCTTAGGGAAGAAAGCTAGGACTACAGCTAAAAATATTAATGAGAAATCTTTATGTTTAATAGAAAGGAGAAAGGACTTTTACAAAAATTATCTGAGTGATAGATCATAAGAAAACAAAAGGAATGTAAAGAAAGTAGAAAAAGCATTAAAATATGAACTAAGGAGGTGTGAAGTGGAGGCCATGGATAAAACTGACGAGGATCTGGAAGATGCAGCTAGACGGCATAATAGTAAAATATTGTACTGGCATGTTAATAAATTGAGAGGGAGCAGTCAATCCGGACTCGGCCCAGTTAAAGATAGGAACGGGGCCACAATTAGCGATAAGGAAAGAATTAGAGAGAGATGAGCAGAATAATTTTAGTATTTGCTAAACCGAGATAGAGTTGTAGGAAAAGACATGTTTGGAGGAAAATGAAAAAGTTTGTGATACCTTGAACGTAAAGGAAGATTTGTTTTGTGAGGAAGAATTAGCGACAGTAGCAAAAGGATTAAAAAATAATAAGACTCTAGGTGCTGATAGGGTGGTAAATGAGTTTCTTAAATATGGTGGCTCTGATTTTAGAAATAAGTTACTGAAGATTATGAATATGGTTTTTGAAAAAGGGGAAGTATCTAACGATTTTAAGAAAACCTTAATTAAGCCTCTTTATAAGAAAGGTGATAAAAGTTAGTGTGGTAATTATCGAGGCATTGGTCTGGTCTCTAGAGGTAGCACATTACTTAGTAATATGATACTTTTTAGACTGAGAGATGCCGTAGACAAAGTTTTAAGAGAAGAACAGTGCGGTTTTAGAAAAGGTAGAGGATGTGTCGACCAAATTTTTACTCTTAGGTTAATAATTAAGAAGTGCCTGAGTTGTCAAACACCTTTGGTCCTTGGTTTTATAGATTATGAGCAAGCGTTCGATTCTGTTGATAGAAGAACCATAGTAAAGGTTTTATCCTTGTATGGTATACCAGACAAATACATTAAAGTGATCAGTTCTATTTACGAGAATAACACTGCTGCGGTTAAGGTAGGAAATAAGGTTAGCATCTGGTTTTGTATTGAATAAGGAGTTAAGCAGGGTTGTGTTCTATCCCCATTTATATGGATTATTTTAATGGACTTTGTCTTAAAAAGCACAGAAAAGGCATTGGGAGACCATGGAATCAAATGGGGAGGAAACAGTCTCCTGGACTTAGATTATGCTGATGATTTAAGGATCCTAGATGAAAGTTAACACTTTCATCTAGGATGCTTAAATCATCAGCATAATCTAAGTCCAGGAGACATGAATGAACAAAATGAATGAACTTTTAGAGGTTTTGCAAGTTCAGGGTGCCAGAATAGGTTTGAAAACTAATGTTAAGAAGACTAAGTCACTAAGGCTAGGAATAAGTGAAGATAAAAAGGTGACGTTGGGTAATAAAAAGATTGATCAGGTGAGCAGCTACACTTACCTTGGTAGTATTATTAGTAAAGATGGTTGGAGCAGTGAAGATGTTAAAAGTAGAATAGCCAAGGCTCATGTGTTTTTTTAACAGTTAAAAAAAGCTTGGAAGAATAGGAAGATAAGTCTGCAAACAAAGATTAGAATATTACAAGCTACAGTGATGACAGTGGTCAAATATGGCTCTGAAGTATGGGCGCTCCAAAAAGCGGATGAAGATTTGCCAGATATTTTCTAGAGAAATTGCTTAAGGATTATTCTGGGTACCCGACTGACAAGCCATATTTCAAATAACAGGCAGTACGAAAAATGTGGTTCAATACCGCTCTCTAGGGCTATAATGAAAGAAAGGTAGAGGTGGCTAGGGTACGTTGTGCGGCTGAAGGATGACGGATTCCCGAAGATTGTTCTTTTCGGCCAACCGCTAAACGGAAAGCAGATAGTCCTCGTCTGGGGTGGAAGGACGTCATAAAGAAAGATTTAAAGGAAATGGGAACTTCGTGGGAGGGTGTAAAAAGGGAGGCTTTGAATAGATTGGGATGGAGGAGGAGCGTGCATAGCTGTGTTGGCCTTAGGTGGCTTGGTGCTGTGGTGAGTTGTTAGTAGTAGTAGTGGTAGTAACAGCTTTAGAGTAATAAGCAAGGTATTGAGGAGGGGGCAACCTGTCATGTATGGAGTAATTTTTGTTTATTTTGAGTTTTAATGTTGCTCCTTACTTTCAGTTAAAAAAGCTTGTTTTTTTTTAATATTTTAATGGAGGGGATGTGGGTAAATTTTTTCGGGGGGAGACACACATGCCTGAAAGACCACATTTCAACGCGCAAGTCGTCGAGAACTCCATGAGCCTTCAGGTTAAAACAGGAAATATTATGGAGGGGGGAGTAAGAATTAATCTCTTATCTCCCGTCATTTATACTAAGCCTGAATAAAGTTGCTGCGGGGTGATACCTCCTTCTTATTATAGAAAATGTTTCTGATATTTATTTTAAAGCTTCATTTAACTAAATTAATTTGTTTCATATTTCTTTAAATTATGTACAATGATTTATGTGAGCAGAACACATTTTAATACCAAAACATAATAACTCTCATAGAGTCTTCTGATAAATATAGAATGAGTTCTAGGGAATATCGGGTAGGGGTTGTTGAAATTTATATCTAATCCGTCTTTATTTCAGGGAATATTTTTGTCTACGTTCTTATTACTGATGATGGAGGAGAGGATTAATTTTAGCTTCCCCTCAAAATCCAGTCAAAAAAGGGTCAGAAAAGTGCCAAAAAACTTTTTTTCCATCTTCTTTAAATGAATGAGGCTACCTTAGAAACTTGGGAGGGGGCTCATTCGATTGGAAATTTTATTAGAAATTCGACGAAAATTCGGAAATTCAAAATTTGAAATCTGTAAGCTACTGGAGGGCAATCAGCCTCTCTCTCGGTTTCTGCTATCCGGCCCCCTCCTCTAACCCTTATGATACCGAACTAAAATTTCGAGATATCTGTGCAAAGTATTTGGAACATAAATTCGAGAAGGTTTTTTCTGGTGTCTCGTTTCTTAGAGATTTGGCCATGTATATGTCAACGAGAACAGTCCAGGGGGGCTTTTGGGACTAAGGCTAGTCGTGGGAAAGGGTCCGTTCCCAGGCATGGTTGAACAACCAATAGCTGGAACTTCCGTTCCAGGAAAGTTACATTCTTGGCTCATTTCTAAAGGCAGTCCATCTTTCGCCTTCGTCGTAGCTAGTTGTTCTTGTGCTACCTTATTTTCTCTATGTGTATTCTCACGTTATTTAATAAAGACCATGTACCAACATTTCTCGTCTATCTTTGGAATTTACGTAAACCATTACATCTGCCAATATAAAAAGTCATACAAATAAAGAACTAAATAGTGGTTTACAGAGTGGTGACAGCAGAGGTTTACAGAGTGGTGGCAAGCGGTTAAAACTAGTGGAGCATATATCACTAGCGGAAAACCTCCAAGTGACATTTGAGTGACCGTTATAAGTATTTACGACATCTTATGCTAAATACTGGCTACATATTGAAGAGTATTTCGCCCGCTACCAGACTGTGATATTGAGCTGCAAATACTACAAAAGACTGATTAATAAGACATCGAAACGTTACGAGCTATTGAACTTTCTTCTATTCAAAGCGCCTTATTGAGAAACACTTTCTTTTAAATGAACATTTTGAAATAGGCTGTTACACAATGCCTAATATGGATTCCCTCGCGATAGCTTCTACCTACTAATTCAAATTTCTACAACTGAGAGTCTCCGGTTGATTTCTACCTTCACTTAGCCATTCTACGGTTGGTGGTTTTTTTTTACCTGATTTTATACAGTCGACGTGTGATCTACATTTGACAGTTTCCAACAACAATTTTACATTTTGAATTCGATAATCGAAAATTAATTCTCAATTGTGACTACATTTGACGCTAGTGATTTAATTGAAACCAACTACAATTGGATTTGGAAAGGACTATCTTTCGTAAGTGATTTACCACGACTAAACAACCCAGTAAATTTTATTAGACCCTTGTTGTTAGAAGTGAAGTTATTGCCCAAAATTTAGCGTCCGTAATTAAAGAACGGTGTTTAAGACCAATATCTAAATTTTTAGAGTAATTGCTTTTTCAAATTTTGATATCAATATGTCAGTTATTATTTCTATATTTGATCCGGCGGAATCTGGATATAACAAAAAGGTTGCTTTTGATTTTGTAACACAGTGGAGGATAAATGCCATATTTCCATTTCTTTTATTTGACTCCCCTCGATTATAAATTTGTAAAGTTTAAAACGTGGATTACTTGTAGCATATGCCCCAGGCAAAATAGTAGGCAAAATGGTTGCAGAGTTTGTAGGCGTGGCTCAATTTAAGGATGAAAGGGCATATCTATTCTATAGAAGGATGCAAAAATTAGGAAGGTCATGTAGGGTGTCCTTAGAAGCCAGGGATGATGGTGTAGTCCTTGGAAGATTTGCTCTTAATTTATTCAAGGAGAGGATCAGACCGTCCTACAAACGGTATTTGTTAGAGAATAGTGCAGAATTTTTTTTTTGTTTAGGTGATGCGTATAAGGTTGCAATACAATATGAACAGATAGAACAGATAGTGGGGAAAGAAGACACGTCTTCTTTTTCCGATGAATTTCTTTCTGCGCTGACGAGGGTGAAATTTGGACTCAATGATAATGAGAAGGCACTGCGAGATGGTACTGATTCCTCGCAGGGCGGTTTGGCTACCCAGGAAAAGGGAGCTGGTTTTGAGGTCCCGTGGGATGGTACTGATGCCTCACGGGATGGTTTTTTTTTGTTGCACTGCGAGATGGTACTGATTCCTCGCAGGGCGGTTTGGCTACCCAGGAAAAGGGAGCTGGTTTTAAGGTCCCGTGGGATGGTACTGATGCCTCACGGGATGGTTTTTTTTTGTTGCACTGCGAGATGGTACTGATTCCTCGCAGGGCGGTTTGGCTACCCAGGAAAAGGGAGCTGGTTTTGAGGTCCCGTGGGATGGTACTGATGCCTCACGGGATGGTTTTTTTTGTTGCACTGCGAGATGGTACTGATGCCTCGCAGGGCGGTTTGGTTACCCATGAAAAGGAAGCCGGTTTTGAGGTCCCGTGGGATGAGAAAAAAAAAAAAAAAAAAGGTGGAAAGGGGGCTGGTTTTGAGGTCTAGTGGGATGAGGTTGATGCCTCACGGGATGGTTTTAATGTGTAGCGCTAATAGTTATGTAGAGATATCAACAGTAGTACTGCCATTTGTCGAACCACAAGTTAGTAGAGAAAAACCAAATAGGTCTAAACCGAGGCGTTCCGCAGCAATAAAACCCCGAGGATTTTATTGGGAATAATATCTTAACGTCATTGCAGCATGGTATGATTTTTAGAGTTTGCAATTTCATTTATTTGTCGCTGGTATTTTCAGGATTAATTAGCCTTTCCCGGTCATTCCTTTTGCTCTAATTCAAAGTTTATACATAATCCCAACTTTCCTTGTCCTCATCAAATTCAGGGGTATGGGGAACAAGTTTATTTTAAAGTATAGAGAGAAGAGTGAAGTGTTAAAATATCCAGTTTCCGACTACTGTTATTAGTGTGGTTCGTTTATACTATGTAAGTTTTTACTTATGCAAGTATTGTGTAGTGTTTATATTATGTAATTCTTTACTAGTTTATGCTGAAGAATGTTAGTAGGTGAGAAGTGAATAATTTGGGAAGGGTATTGAATGTTTTGAATTCAATTAAAGTTTGAGGGTTTAATGAGAAGGGGATAAGCCAAATTTGGGAAATTTAACTTAAAACATGGGGGAGAATCTGTAAAGTATTTGGAACATAAATTCGAGAAGGTTTTTTCTGGTGTCTCGTTTCTTAGAGATTTGGCCATGTATATGTCAACGAGAACAGTCCAGGGGGGCTTTTGGGACTAAGGCTAGTCGTGGGAAAGGGTCCGTTCCCAGACATGGTTGAACAACCAATAGCTGGAACTTCCGTTCCAGGAAAGTTACATTCTTGGCTCATTTCTAAAGGCAGTCCATCTTTCGCCTTCGTCGTAGCTAGTTCTTCTTGTGCTACCTTATTTTCTCTATGTGTATTCTCACGTTATTTAATAAAGACCATGTACCAACATTTCTCGTCTATCTTTGGAATTTACGTAAACCATTACATCTGCCAATATAAAAGTCATACAAATAAAGAACTAAATAGTGGTTTACAGAGTGGTGACAGCAGAGGTTTACATCTGTTGTATTCAAAAACTTCTAAATGTCTAATAAGTTTACCTTCGGGGTTCATATTACTTCCCACGTCCCCAGTATTAACCTTTAACTTGCCCTGCTATTATAACCATATCCTCAGAAACTCGTAAAAAGGATTAAAATAAAGTAAAAATGTAAAAATAAGATATTCTACAACACACATTCTACCTATATTTTGGAATACTGCTAGAATATTCCAAAATTCCTTCTTTTTTTCATTGTTTGCATTTGTCATACTCGTTGTGTGGCTGCTCAATTTTGCGTTTAAGAGAATTTCCCACGGGTGGATTTCCGGGGGTATAATTTTCCGCGGGGGAGGATACCATACAAAAACGTTCACCATACAAAAACGCCCCTTTAAAAGAACAGATTTCTGGGGTTGAGTGCATAGCACTCAAGTATAATTGAGGGCATATCACGAAAAAGTGCTTAATTTTGGACCAACAATGTAGTATTTGAGACATCAGCCTCCCTCTCCACTCTGTGGTCGAATTTACAAATTTTGCTGTTTGGTGCAAGGAAGTAGTAAAATAACAAATATTTACTTATGTTTGCTATTGATTTTCCCCAGAGCATCAAAATGCCAGATTGTATTCACAATGATGTTTTACTAATACCAAGATTTAGCTACCGCTAATTTGCGTCAATCAGAATTTTTCAGGCAATCCCTCTGAAAAATAGGATTTTCTCAAATTACAGCTACCCCTAATTATAGAGACTCCGTAAAATTTACAGATGTGGCTGAAACAAAATCACCATATTTGGTGTTCACATGATATTTTATCTCCCCTTCCCTATTTGGCACTGTAGGCACACTCGAAATTAAATGTGTTGGATACTCTTTTTAGGATGTTATGATGACTTCTTCCTGCGACATGTAATTCCTTTCTTATGTTGAATATTGCAACTTATTAAACTAGTTTGTACGACCCATCATTCTAAACCCAACAAACAATGTTAGGATTATATTTGAGATTATTGTGATTAATTTGAAACGGGGATTCTTCCATTATTAGCTAAAGGCTACACTAGCTTGTATTTTCGATTGTCTCCTCGCCTGTCAAGAATGATGTTATTACGGCATTAGTCGAGAATTTAGGGGAAACAAAATGCCTTGATCCTGCCGCGTTAAAAGGCAATCCCCTAAGAGAGGTTGATGAATTACTTTTCAGAAATGTTGAAAAAGGGGAAATTTCGGGATTTCTACTTGACTAGACATGATATAATTTGATAAATTTGTTCTTAAGAGGATAAGATCAGTGTCCATCTCACTAGAAATTAATCTGAAAAAAGTTTTAGAAGAAACAGGTCTTCCAACGAAAAGTAAAGAGCCATTTTAAACATAAGAATAGCAGGACAAGCCTGATAATAATTTTAACTTCAAACGGACAGAAATTATTATCAATGAACAGTAGAAACCAAAAATGAACACAAATTAAGGTGAATAATTTATCAAACATATAAACAAGAAATATTATTATAGTTGAAAAACGAATTGTAGACCAAATTTAAATTAAAATCATAATCAAGCCAAACTTAGAACGAACAGAAAGCACCAAAAAACGTGATTAGGGCTACAGCCCCCTCAATCATATATAAAAACCAGAGCGTCATCAGCAAGTTACTGAAAATGATTTGTATAATAGTCTTCTAACAGGTGCGTTGCGCCTTCCCTGGGTGGTTGTTGTGTTTAATTTTTATCGTATGAGTTTTGTAAATAAAATAGTCAATAGTTAATTCATAAATTTCTGACCGTTTTTCAAATAATACCAGGAAATCCCCTTTGCTCTACCCCAGGTAAAATTTCACCCGGAACATTCTATGCGGAGCCTTTCTTGCCCATGCAAACCCCCCCCCCCCATAACCACAGAGAATTCTTCCCAAAACATTTCACTCGTTTTTGGGCACCACATCCTCTCGTTTCAAACGAAAAATGTGAAGTGTCCTTGCATCATCCTTCTCCTCAAGACTTCAAAAGTTTCATCTCGATTCCCACCTGTCGTTCCTGAGATATTGCAGGCATTTCATCTTGGCAGTCTGGATTCATGGTTTCTGTCAATTCATATCTGCGAATCCCTCAAAGTCAAAATTCAGAGTCTACTTGTCCCGTTTAAACCTCCTGAAAATTTCAAATTGATCCCCCAAACCGTTTCTGAGACAATGTCGATATAGGCCTACTATTTTGAATATCTTCTTCCGATATGCTACGTTACTTCACCATGAATAGATTCTAATCCAAAATTGTCTCATAGTGCCAAAAATATCAAACAGATTGGACACATATTTTTATAAGCTGCCCCTCAATCTCTTCCCCCCAAGCGAAGATTCAAGGTCTAATTGCCCCTCCCCAGCATTCCTCAAAGTTTTCATTTGATCGCCTGAGCCGTTCCCAGTGCGTTGCATACACACTGTTTTGATTTGCTATTTTGAACACCTTCCTGATACTCTTCTACAGAATACTATTCCCTTTTGTTTTCTTTTTATTTTGTGTTTTCATTTTCTTTTCTGACACTTAGTTACTATGCTTCAGTACAGGCAATAGCTTAGTAATTGCTTTCGCAGTTGGGAATATTTTGAATTGACTTCTCACGTCTAGAAATTTCTGTTTGAAAAATTATGGTTCAACACTCATCCCTAAGATACATTTCGGCCATATGGTTGACTGGTAAATTGTGTTTCATGTTGGTGAAAGTTTTTTTCTTAAACACTTTTGAAACCTTTTTGGAGTAAAACAAGCTCTTGAGTTCATTTGATTTTTAATGTCAATAAAGTAGAAAAGCAACATTTGCCATCATTAGCTTAGAGTTCCGAAGATGCATTTTGAAACAGAGCCTTATACAAAACTTCTCAATTTCAAAAAAGGTAACTAGGCTACATTTTTCGGACTATCAGCATATTTCTTTTTTTGTCGATGATCCCTGTCTTAGCTCCTCCCGCTTTTACATAGGTAAATTTTCTTCAATTTAAGTTTTAAAATCACTTCAAATTTCACTGGAAAAGGCTAGTTTAGTAAATTGTAATTGACATTAAAGGTGAATCAGTTCCTATTAAACCTCGTGGCAACTAAAAGAGCCACAGCTCGACCTTAATGGGGTTTACTTTAATCTTGGCAACGCAAAATGTCTTTTGATTTACCTTGCTACTTAGCTCTGAATGATTATAAGGCCAATAGAGGCTCAGGGTGCAAACATATTTAGGTGGATGAGAGAAAAAAAATGTAGCTCCCCATCCTCCGGTGTCCCCAATCCCTAGTCAACACTGAGGATCACCTAACCCTCCCAAGGGATTGAGTTCCTTCCCAAATTTTTACAACCACCCCTTTCCACACGAAGTGGCCGAGGGAAAAGCTACATATGTTTGGGGGAACCAATATTTTTATATAATTTTTCCTTCAATATTGAGGTCCTCTTAGCCCAAAAACTCCAGGATAAAAACGTCATAAAAGTATATCACGATTCAGCTATGATAATCATGGTGTGGCGGGATGAACGTCACGAAAGTATATGGCGATTCAGATATGATATGCCTAAAAAAACTGCTTGATTTTTAATGCTGCTCCATAATTTAGTTGAAAAAGAAGGTTTTCTTAACTTAATGTCCGGTTGTTTTTCATATTTTGTCCAGGCCCAACCAAGCTGTGATGTGAGGCATCTGCCCCATGAACCCCCAACTTTTGCTTTTAAATTGTATATATCAATAATTGAAAGTTGAATGGTAGCCCCCCAGTTTTTCAGTTTTTCTGCCTAAGAATTAAAAAGATTCGAATTTTTCAGGTGGACTGCGGAATTTTAGGAGGACGGAAATGGGTATTACTGTTCATTAATTAAAAAAACTTTTCGCACAAAATCAGTTTTTCGAAGAAAAGTAAAGAACCCCATTAAACAAAAATGAGCAAAAATAAAATAATCTACCAAGTGTGAAACTACCACAAATCAGCATCGATAAAAAAAAAAAAAAAAAAAAAATGAAACCCAAAACGAACAGAAATTACAATAAATAACCAAGTCAAACTCAAAACGAGCAGAAATTAACATAAGTTGGGCTCAAAACCCCCTATGCCTTCCCAAGGCCAGAACATAATTTACACTTTACTGAAAAATATAAATGTTTTTACTTTTATAACTTTAATAAATCAAATAATATTAACATTTTGACTACTAAAAATCAGTATATGTATATTAAATGACAACGTACATTCATTTATAATTTCCTGAGCTTTAAACTGCGTGGAACAAAATTGCTATCTCAACATTTTGATTGGATGTGTTTGGGCGAATGACGGGCATGGGGGGGCTAGTTGCCCTCCAACCGCTTTTGAATATTAGAAAGGGCACTAGCCACTCCAATTTCCAATCGAATGAGCCCTTTTCGAAGTTTCTACTTCAACTCCTCCGATGCGGAGTGGCCGGGTATGGAGGAAAAATAAATAAAACATTGTGCCCACATCATTCTTATCATATCATATCTTATCTATATCATAGGCAATGCTATCGCGCTGCCTATGATATAGATTGAAATCCTGCATGTCTTTTGATTTTTACGCGGCTGAAGCCATCCCATCTCTACAATAGGATTCCCTGACATACATACATTGCACATATATGTTTAAATACGTTGAAGCAGTTTATACAAATAGGAAACTAGAAATATTATCGTTTAAAATCCCTCAAAACATTGCTATTGTTGGCACTCTCCCCTCACTCCCGCAAGAAATTTTCTAGCGAGGCTCATGATGCCCCACCTTGCCTTTCGCACCTGTGTGCCGGTATACATATGAATGTAGTACTTCATTTTGTATTAAAAAATTGTCACAAGGAAGTACTATTACCTGTCTCCAAGCACCAATATTAAAGGCTGAAACCAAAAATATGCCCAGGAATCAAGAGGGGTTAGAAGTTAATTTCTACCAATTAAAACGCAATCTTTGAGGAATGTACTCCATCCATTCTTAAAAATGACTCACAGACCCTTCCTCCCTAATATCTGATACGGACTTACCTATCACAGGGTATAATTTTGTGAAAAAAGATGCCTTTTGGTTCAGTTAATTGAAACTTTAAAAGTAAATTTCAGGTTCATTTTTCTACAATAAAAAGCGAGATGTCACTCCGCAGCACCAGTATTCAGGCTTAGTCTAAATGAGAGGAGATGAAAGGTTATTTTCTACCCCTCCCCCATACCCTTTTCTATATATATCTGAAGACTCATGCAGGCTTAGATAATTTTATCCCTGAAATGCCCTTTTTTCGGCCTACATAATGACCAAGAGCTGCTCCCTTGCTAAAGAATAAAGTGAATCAAACTAGTTCAATGAAGAACTAAGAGCTTTGCCTTAGGTTTTGTTCAAGCTTTGCTTCAGGTTTTGTTATGTTTATTGTTAATGAATAAACCCTTTCTTTCTTCGAAAAAAAAGATAAATGTCTATATTAGCAACCATTTATCTTGCATAGACTAAGTATAAAAATATCATGTGAACACCAAATATGGGGATTTTGTTTCAGCCACTTCTGTAAATTTTACGGAGTCTCTATAATTAGGGGTAGCTCTAATCTGAGAAAATCCTAATTTTCAGAGAAATTGGCTGAAAAATTCTGATTGACGCAAATTAGCGGTAGCTAAATCTTGGTATTAGTAAAATATTATTGTGAATGCAACCTGGCATTTTGATGCTCCGGGAAAAATCAATAGCAAACGTAAGTAACTATTTGTTATTTTACCTTTCAAAATTTGATCCATTTTGATCGTAACCGTCTGATAATAAGACCAATAGAGGTTTAGGGTGCAAAGATATTTAGGTAGATAAGAGAAAAAAAATGTAGCTCCCAATCCTCCGCTGTCCCCAATCCCTAGTCAAAACTGAGGATCTCCTAACCCTCCCAAGGGATTGAGTTCCTTCCCAAGTTTTGCAACCAACCCCTTCCACACGAAGTGGCCGAGGGAAAAGCTACATATGTCTGCGGGAACCAATATTTTTATATAATTTTTTCGTCAATATCAAGGTCCTCTTAGCCCAAGAACTTCAGGATATAAACATCACAAAAGTATATTGCGATTCAGCCATGATTTTCTTGGTGTGGCGGGATGAACGTCACGAAAGTACATGGCGATTCAGATATGATATCCCTAAAAAAACTGCTTAATTTTTTATGCTGATCCATAATTTTAGTTGAAAAAGAAGATTTTCTTTACTGAATGTCTGGTTGTTTTTCATATCTTGTCCAGGCCCAACCAAGCTGTGATGTGAGGCATCGGCCCCATGAACCCCTAACTTTTGCTGTTAAATTGTATATATCAATAATGGAAAGTTGAATGGTAGCACCTCGCTTTTTCAGTTTTTCTGCCTAAGAATTAAAAAGATTCGAATTTTTCAGGTGGACTGCGGAATTTTAGGAGGACGGAAACGGGTATTACTGTTCATATAGATGGAAATCCTGCATGTCTTTTGATTTTTTACACGGCTGAAGCCATCCCTTCTCTACAATAGGATTCCCTGATATACATACATTGTACATATATGTTTAAATACGTTGAAGCAGTTTATACAAATAGGAAACTAGAAATATTATCGTTTAAAATCCCTCAAAACAATGCTATTGTTGGCACTCTCCCCCCACTCTTCCAAAAAATTTTCTAGCGAGGCTCATGATACCCCACCTCGGCTTTGACACCTCTGTGCCGGTATACACCGGAATGTAGTATTTTATTTCTCATTAAAAAATTGTCACAAGGAAGTACTATTACCTCTCTCCTAGCACCAATATTAAAGGCTGAAACCAAAAATATGCCCGGGAATCAAGAGGGATTAGAAGTTAATTTCTACCAATTAGAACGCAATCTTTAGTAGTATCCATAAATAAGGTCCAGAAGGGACAAGGCCTGGAGCATGAATATACACTGCAGTTTCAAGGGGACATGACTTACCACGGTCATTCAACTATTATCATGACTGGTGTATGCCTCAGCAGACAGGTTTCTGACAAAAGCGATCAAACACGTTATATTTGGAATCAGGGACGAGATTGTGTAATGCAACCAGACTGGTTTCTGAGCCAACACGCAATTTCTGATCCCAGCAGGGATGTACAAGGAATTATACAAGAGTATACGGTAACCTAAATGGTAATTGAATTCATATATAAGGAGTGATTTTTCTGGTATTGAAAGGTTTATTGGACTTTTCTGTAAAATGGTTAACAGCCAAGCTTTCGGCTATTAGCATTCAACGGAATGTTTAATGAGTGTATACGGTATTAGATATAAAAAAGTTGTAACATTTGCGTAAAAATAACTCTATTAACGAAAAAGATATTATACTGGCATAGCTCTGCAAATGAATGATCTTGATTGGTGATTGAATAATAGGGGTTAAAATGATCTTAATTGCTGATTGGATTGTATGAAGGTGGTAAAAAAGGGTTAAACTTATTCCCAGTTAAGGTAAGCCTGAAGGTGTTGTTAACTAATAGGCTATTTATAATAAATTTGTAATAGTATCAATCTATGGAAATAGTTGACGATGATAAAAAGACCTTGTGAGTTGACCTAGCTTTACTTCTCCGATGTGTTCTGTATAATACGCAAGTACCATTTGAACAGTGTTGTCATTATAAAATATGCTCTAACATTATAGTATACTAAAAAGTTGATACTAATAGAGATGTTGAAGGCAAGAAAAGAATTTTAATAGAGAAATTCAGAACAATCCCTAGAAATCCTTGGAAATCAAGTAGTGAGAAGATTATGAGTATGAAGCATCAAGGACCGTAAGCATCATTGACCCTAATCACCAAGGACCTCAACCTCAGAAGCCTCACCATTACCCCAACCTCCAAGGGGTCCCCTCCCCCCAACTTTTTGCCTACTCTTCTACTAATATCATAAACCATATCTTGTCTACGTCTCGAAACTGTTACCTGTGTAAAAATAATGTTGTAATAGACAGTGAAAAGACAGTGCCGGAAAAATAAAAAGGGCATTGGTAGAAAATATCACTAAGTAATATAAAGATGAATTGATGAAAAACAAAGTACCAGCAAACGTTACTACCATTTATCAAACAGTCAATGAACCAAATAATACCAAAGACGAAATGCATATTGAATGCATCAGAAGCCTCACCATTACCCCAACCTCCAAGGGGTCCCCTCCCCCCAACTTTTTGCCCCCCCCCCCCCCCCCCCCCCTCCTCCCCCCTCCCACCCCCTTTTTTAATTTCTTTGAAGTTTTTTTTAGCTTTTTTTATTTTTTTTCAACATGATATATTTTTTCAACTTTTTTTTACATCTCTGAGAATGACATGTAACCTACTTAAAACATAAAAAAAATCACATTTAATATTTTTCAAATTCAAAGTGAGAATGATATAGAAATGTTGGTCGTGAGTTTTACTATTAGAAAAATATTGTTTGTAGTAGCACTTTTTTTGGACTGAATGTTTTTGAACTTTGAAATTATTCAACTTTTTTTACGTATCTTAGAATGACATGAAATATGCATGCGGCTCTACCAATCATACTCTATGCTTGCTCAGAGACACGATGTGGCTTTCCCACTGGTACTCTATGGCCGGTTATCGACACTACCTAGTCTATTGCATGTATTAAATCAGTATTTTTTACGCAGTGGAACGATAAACACATAAGTCACGTCTTTAAAAAAGTGAAGATGGAGCATTTTAAGAAAGTTTGTTCACATGATAGTGTTATTGTGGCTTTGAATGCTGACAAGGAGAAGTATTTAAACTATGAAATAAGTACAAGTGGTAGCACTATCGGAAACGTATGCGTGCATTGTCATGACAGTAAGAAATTAAACTTCTTCGGAGTACCAAAAAAATTCAACTCTTATGTTGGTGGATATGCGAGATTGAGACCTCCAGAGATGATTCCACTCAAAGAGAATGCCAGCATAAAAATAATCGTTGATGATAGAGGACAACTCCTTGCTACTGTTGCAGGTAACACATTACCTACTGATACATCCTATCGTCAGCTTTCGGGTATTAGCATTCAAAGGAAGGTCAAAAGAAGAAAGGCCTACTCTTCTACTAATATCATAAACCATATCTTGTCTACGTCTCGAAACTGTTACCTGTGTAAAAATAATGTTGTAATAGACAGTGAAAAGACAGTGCCGGGAAAAAAAATGGGCATTGGTAGAAAATATCACTAAGCAATATAAAGATGAATTGATGAAAAACAAAGTACCAGCAAACGTTACTACCATTGATCAAACAGTCAATGAACCAAATAATACCAAAGACGAAATGCATATTGAACCTGTCGTTAAAACACCAGTAAAAATTGTGTATGACTCAAAATGGAATAATGATTATTCTACTGATTATGAGCTAAGAGAAGACAATAGCTACAATATCAAGAGAGAACATGGTGAACTATTTTATGGAACAGATTCAAAATGTCCAAAGTTGATCATTGATATTAATAATGTATCATAATATATTTTTGTATTAATATTCTACATGAAATTATTTCATTAAAAATATATTATACATTACATTATTATGTGTTCATTATTTTTAGAGTATGCTAGAATATCAAACGATGTATCTTTTGCTAGATACATCGAATAATATTGGAAGAATCTAAGTGTCAGAGTGTATAAATTTTTTTATCAACATTCTTTGCCAGATGCCTTTGATAAAATTGACAAAATCCAAGTGTCAGAGTGAATAAATGCTTTAACAACATCCTTTATCGGATATGTCAGATAAAATTGACAAAATCTAAGTATCAGAGTGATTAAATTCTATATCAACATCCTTTTCTCGGAATATATAGGATAAAATTAACAAAATCTAAGCTTCATAGTGAATAATTTTTTTTTATCAACATCTTTTTTCAGAATTATCGGATGAAATTGACAAAATCTAAGTATCAGAGTGAATAAATACATTTCAACATCTTTATCGGATACATCAGATAACATTCCTAAAATCCAAGTTCTATTCATTTTGACTTTATGCATAGAGTGGCGTGCCATTCTAAGTGAACCTAAATTAACCAAACTTTTTGCACATCTCTCTCACTATGACTGTTTGTCTGAGCGGGTGTGCTTTCCCCTCTATAATAGGTCTAACCTAAATTCAACGTAACGATGCATAAAGTCAAAATGAATAGAACTTGGATTTTATGAATGTTATCAGATGTATCCGATAAAAATGTTGAAATGAGTTTGTTCACTCTGATACTTAGATTTTGTCAATTTCATCCGATGTATCTGACAAAAGATGTTGATTAAAAAAAAAAATTTTCACTCTGACACTTAGATTTTGTCAATTTTATATTATGTGTTCTGAGAAAAAGATGTTGATATAGAATTTAATCACTCTGATACTTAGATTTTGTCAACACTTAGATTTTGTCAATTTTATCCAATGCATCTGGCAAAAGATGTTGATAAAGAAAAATTTATTCACTCTGACACTTATATTTTGTCAATTTTATCCTATGTACCCGGGAAAGGGATGTTGATATAGAATTTAATCACTCTGATACTTAGATTATGTCAATTTTATCCGACATATCCGACAATGGATGTTGATAAAGCATTTATTCATTCTGATGCTTAGATTTTGTCAATTATATTCGATGTATCTGAAAAAAGATGTTGGTAAAAAAAATTATTCACTCTGACACATAGATTTTGTTAATTTTATCCCATATCTCACAAAAGGATCTTGATAATTAATTTAATGACTCTAATACTTAGATTTTGTCAATTTCATCCGCCGTACCTGACAAAGGATGTTGATAATGAATTTATTCACTCTGATACTTTGATTTTGTCAATTGTATCCGACATATCCGACAGATGATGTTTATAAGGCATTTATTCAATCTGATACTTAGATTTTGTCAATTTTATCCGAAATATCCGACAATGGATGCTGATAAAGCATTTATTCATTCTAACATTTAGCTTTTGTCAATTATATTTGATGTATCTGATAAAAGATGTTGATAAAAAATATTTATTCACTTTGACACTTAGATTTTGTCAATTTTATCCAACATATCTGACAAAGGATGCTGATAAAGCATTTATTCACTCTGATATTTAGATTTTGTCAATTATATTCGATGTATTTGACAAAAGATGTTGATAAAAAAATGTATTCACTCTGACACTTATATTTTGTCAATTTTATCCGATATATCTGGCAAAGGATGTTGATAAAAAAAATTTATTCACTCTAACACTTAGATTTTGTCAATTGAAAAGGATGTTGATATAGAATTTAATCACTCTGATACTTAGGTTTTGTCAATTTTATCCGACAAAGAATGTTGATAAAGTATTAATTCACTCTGATACTTTGTTTCAAAGTTCATTTTAGATTTAATTCGTTGAAATGTAAGAGTTGGAAAATTTCAGTAGTGTTTTGTCGCGGATTACATTGTCACTGTTACATTCTGAAGATGTTTCAAAGTTCATTTTAGATTTTTTTTTTCCGTTTAAATTTAAGAGCTGGAATATTTCAGTGGTGTTTTGTCGTGGTTTACCTTGTCACTGTTACATTTTCTTGATGTTTCAAAGTTCATTTTTGATTTTTTTTTTTCGTTGAACTGTTAGAGTTGGAATATTTCAGTAGTGTTTTGTCGTGGTTTACCTTGTCACTGTTACATTCTCTTGATGTTTCAAAGTTCATTTTAGATTTTTTTCGTTGAAATGTAAGAGTTGGAATATTTCAGTGGTGTTTTGTCGTGGTTTACCTTGTCACTGTTACATTTTCTTGATGTTTCAAAGTTCATTTTTGATTTTTAATTCGTTCAACTGTAAGATTTGGAATATTTCAATAGTGTTTTGTCGTCGTTTTTCTTGTCACTGTTACATTCTGTTGATGTTTCAAAGTTCATATTGGATTTTTTTTTTGTTGAAATGTAAGAGTTGGATTATTTCAGTAGTGTTTTGTCGTGGTTTACCTTGTCACTGTTACATTCTCTTGATGTTTCAAAGTTCATTTTGGATTTTTTTCTTGTTGAAATGTAAGAGTTGGAATATTTCAGTAGTGTTTTGTCGTGGTTTACCTTGTCACTGTTACATTCTCTTGATGTTTCAAAGTTCATTTTAGATTTCATTCGTTGAAATGTAAGAGTTAGAATATTTCAGTAGTGTTTTGTCGTGATTTACCTTGTCACTGTTACATTCTCTTTATTTTTCAAATTTCATTTCAGATTTTTTTTTTGTTGAAATGTAAGAGTTGGAATATTTCAGTAGTGTTTTGTCGTGGTTTATCTTGTAATTGTTACATTCTCTTGATGTTTCAAAGTTCATTTTGGATTATTTTTTTGTTGAAATTTAAGAGTTGGAATATTTATGTAGTGTTTTTCCTGGTTTACCTTGTCACTGTTACATTCTGAAGATGTTTTAAAGTTCATTTTAGATTTTTTTTTTGTTGAAATGTAAGAGTTGGAACATTTCAGTATTGTTTTGTCGTGGTTTACCTTGTCACTGTTACGTTCTGAAGATGTTTCAAAGTTCATTTTGGATTTTTTTGTTGAAATGTAAGAGTTGGAATATTTCAGTAATGTTTTGTCGTGGTTTACATTGTCTCTGTTTTATTCTGAAAATGTTTCAAAGTTCATTTTGGATTTCATTCATTGAAATGTAAGAGTTGCAATATTTCAATAGTGTTTTGTCGTGATTTACCTTTTCACTGTAACATTCTCTTGATGTTTCCAAGTTCATTTTTGATTTTTTTTTCATTTTTTTTCAAGTTCATTTTTGGACTTCTTTCGTTGAAATGTAAGAGTTGCAAGATTTCAATAGTGTTTTGTCGTGATTTACCTTTTCACTGTTACATTCTCTTGATGTTTCAAAGTTCATTTTGGATTTTTTTTTTCATTTTTTTTTCAAGTTCATTTTTGGACTTCTTTCGTTGAAATATAAGAGTTGTAATATTTCAATAGTGTTTTGTCGTGATTTACCTTTTCACTGTTACATTCTCTTGATGTTTCAAAGTTCATTTTGGATTTTTTTTTCATTTTTTTTTTCAAGTTCATTTTTGGACTTCTTTCGTTGAAATGTAAGAGTTGGACTATTTCAATAGTGTTTTGTTGTTGTTTACATTGTCACTGTTACATTCTGAAGATGTTTCAAAGTTCATTTTGGACATTTTTCGTTGAAATGTAAGAGTTGGAATATTTGAGCAGTGTTTTGTCGTGGTTTCCATTGTCACTGTTACATTCTAAAGATTCTTCAAAGATCATTTTGGATTCTTTTCGTTGAAATGTAAGAGTTGGAACATTTCAGTAGTGTTTTTTTGTGGTTTACCTAGTCACTGTTACATTCTCTTGATGTTTCAAAGTGCATGATAGATTTTTTTTTTCGTTGAAATGTAAGCGTTGGATTATACAGTAATATTTTGTCATGGTTTACGTTGTCACTGTTACATTCTGAAGATGTTTAAAAGTTCGTTTTGGATTTTTTTTTTCGTTGAAATGTAAGAGTTGGAAAATTTCAGTAGTGTTTTGTCCTGGTTTACCTTGTCACTTTTACATTCTGAAGATGTTTCAAAGTTCATTTTGGATTTTTTTTGTTGAAATGTAAGAGTTGGAATATTTCAGTAGTGTTTTGTCGTGGTTTACCTTGTCATTGTTACATTCTGAAGATGTTGCAAAGTTCGTTTTGGATTTTTTTTTTCGTTGAAATGTAAGAGTGGGAAACTTTCAGTAGTGTTTTGTCCTGGTTTACATTGTCACTGTTACATTCTGAAGATGTTTCAAAGTTCATTTTGGATTTTTTTTCGTTGAAGTGTAAGAGTTGGAATATTTCAGTAGTGTTTTGTTGTAGTTTACCTTGTCACTTTTACATTCTGAAGATGTTTCAAAGTTCATTTTGGATTTTTTTTTTGTTAAAATGTAAGAGTTGGAATATTTCAGAAGTGTTTCGTCGTGGCTTACCTTGTCACTGTTACATTCTGAAGATTTTCAAAGTTCATTTTGGACATTTTTCGTTGAAATGGAAGAGTTGGAATATTTCAGTAGTGTTTTGTCGTGGTTTACCTTGTCACTGTTATATTCTCTTGATGTTTCAAAGTTCATTTTAGATTTTTTCGTTGAAATGTAAGCGTTGAATTATTTCGAATCGCCTTGAGTTCGGTCTTCAGTTCGGAGACCGGCTACTCTCTGATGCTTACTTCGCTAACGACATAGCGCTAGTTGCGAGCACCGTCGAAAAGATCACCAACGCTCTCGAGGTCTTCTCAGACGAAGCCTCGAAAGTTGGACTGAAGATCAACTGGCAGAAAACCAAAGTTATGCTCCTTGAGCCCCCAACGTCCCGTTCTACTGTAAAGGAAGTCAACATCGGAAGCAACCGGGTAGATGTGGTTGAAGACTTCAATTACCTGGGATCTATTCTGTTGAATGATGGCTTGATCACAAAAGAGCTTACATCTCGAATTGCCAAAGCTTCAGCACTTGTTGGGAGGCTTAGCAGCATCTTGCGAAAGCCAAACATAAGCCGCTTTACTAAAATGTGCACTTACAATGCGTCAGTCAGCACCGTCCTGCTGTATGGAGCGGAGACGTGGCCAGCTGCAAAATCTATCCTCAGCGCCATCGATGTCACTCAGATGAAACATCTCCGAAGAATCGAAAGACTTCACTGGACTGACATTGTTAGCAACCAGACTCTCCTGTCACGTACGGCTCAAATTCCTTTCTCGACGCAGCTCGCCCAGCGTACTGTTCGGTGGTACGGCCACCTCCTTCGCATGCCACGCGACACCCCAGCACGTGTCGCATTCGACTTCGACCCCACCCTACATGGATGGAAGTGACCCAGAGGACTCCCACCGACTAGATGGAAAGACAAAGCCGATGAATTCCTCACCCAAGACCACATCCCGGTGGAAGAAGCTGCGAATCCTGGCAAGCGATAGGTCAACCTGGAGGCGCCTAGTCTCATTGTTCTCTACGCCGACCCTCGGCAGGACCCTTAAGTCAAAGTAAGTCAAGTTAACCTTGTCACTGTTACATTCTGAAGATGTTTAAAAGTTCATTTTGGATTTTTTTTGTTAAAATGTAAGAGTTGGAATATTTCAGTAATGTCTTGTCGTGGTTTACCTTGTCACTGTTACATTCTGAAGATCTTTCAAAGTTCGTTTTGGATTTTTTTTTTCGTTGAAATGTAAGAGTTGGAAAATTTCAGTAGTGTTTTGTCCTCGTTTACATTGTCACTGTTACATCTTCAGAACGTTTCAGAAAATTTCAGTAGTGTTTTGTCGTGGTTTATATTGTCACTGTTACATTCTGAAGATGTTTTAAAAATCATTTCGGATTTTTTTTTGTTGAAATGTAAGAGTTGGAATATTTCAGTGGTGTTTTGTCGTAGTTTACCTTATCACTGTTACATTCTGAAGATGTTTCAAAGTTCATTTTAGATTTTTTTTTGTTGAAATGTAAGAGTTGGAATATTTCAGTAATGTTTTGTCGTGGTTTACATTGTCACTGTTATATTCTGAAGATGTTTCAAAGTTCATTTTGGATTTTTTTTCGTTGAAAAGTAAGAGTTGGAATATTTCAGTAGTGTTTTGTCGTGGTTTACATTGTCACTGTTACATCTTCAGAATGTTTCAGAAAATTTCAGTAGTGTTTTGTCGTGGTTTATATTGTCACTGTTACATTCTGAAGATGTTTTAAAAATCATTTCGGATTTTTTTTTTGGTTGAAATGTAAGAGTTGGAATATTTCAGTAGTGTTTTGTCGTAGTTTACCTTGTCACTGTTACATTCTGAAGATGTTTCAAAGTTCATTTTGGATTTTTTTTTGTTGAAATGTAAGAGTTGGAATATTTCAGTAATGTTTTGTCGTGGTTTACATTGTCACAGTTATATTCTGAAGATGTTTCAAAGTTCATTTTGGATTTTTTTTCGTTGAAAAGTAAGAGCTGAATATTTCAGTAGTGTTTTGTCGTGGTTTACATTGTCACTGTTACATCTTCAGAATATCTCAGAAAATTTCAGTAGTGTTTTGTCGTGGTTTATATAGTCACTGTTACATTCTGAAGATGTTTTAAAAATCATTTCGGATTTTTTTGTTGTTGAAATGTTAGAGTTGGAATATTTCAATAGTGTTTTGTCGTAGTTTACCTTGTCACTGTTACATTCTGAAGATGTTTCAAAGTTCATTTTAGATTTTTTTTTGTTGAAATGTAAGAGTTGGAATATTTCAGTAATGTTTTGTCGTGGTTTACATTGTCACAGTTATATTCTGAAGATGTTTCAAAGTTCATTTTGGATTTTTTTCGTTGAAAAGTAAGAGCTGGAATATTTCAGTAGTGTTTTGTCGTGGTTTACATTTTCACTGTTACATTCTGAAGATGTTTCAAAGTTCATTTTGGACATTTTTTGTTGAAATATAAGAGTTGGAATATTTCAGTAGTGTTTTGTAGTGGTTTACCTTGTCACTGTTACATTGTGGTTGACCTTGTCACTGTTACATTCTCTTGATGTTTCAAAGTTCATTTTAGATTTTTTCGTTGAAATGTAAGCGTTGAATTATTTCATTAATATTTTGTCGTGGTTTACCTTGTCACTGTTACATTCTGAAGATGTTTCAAAGTTTATTTTGGATTTTTTTCGTTGAAATGTAAGAGCTGGAATATTTCAGTAGCGTTTTGTCGTGGTTTACATTTTCACTGTTACATTCTGAAGATGTTTCAAAGTTCATTTTGGACATTTTTCGTTGAAATATAAGAGTTGGAATATTTTAGTAGTGTTTTGTCGTGGTTTACCTTGTCACTGTTACATCCTTTTGATGTTTCAAAGTTCATTCTGGATTTTTTTCGTTGAAATGTAAGAATTGGAATATTTCAATAGTGTTTTATTGTGGTTTACCTTGTCACTGTTACATTCTCTTGATGTTTCAAAGTTCATTTTTGATTTTTTCGTTGAAATGTAAGCGTTGAATTATTTCATTAATATTTTGTCGTGGTTTACCTTGTCACTGTTACATTCTGAAGATGTTTTAAAGTTCATTTTGGATTTTTTTTCGTTGAAATGTAAGAGTTGGAATATTTCAGTAATGTTTTGTCATGATATACCTTGTCACTGTTACATTCTGAAGATGTTTCAAAGTTCGTTTTGGATTTTTTTTTTGTTGAAATGTAAGAGTTGGAATATTTCAGTAGTGTTTTGTCGCAGTTTACCTTGTCACTGTTACATTCTGAAGATGTTTCAAAGTTCATTTTGGATGTTTTTTTGTTAAAATGTAAGAGTTGGAATATTTCAGTAGTGTTTCGTCGTGGCTTACCTTGTCACTGTTACATTCTGAAGATGTTTCAAAGTTCATTTTGGATTTTTTTTTCTGTTGAAATGTAAGAGTTGGAATATTTCAGTAATGTTTTGTCGTGGTTTACCTTGTCACTGTTACATTCATAAGATGTTTCAAAGCTCATTTTGGATATTGTTTTCGTTGAAATGTAAGAGTTGGAAAATTTTAGTTGTGTTTTGTCGTGGTTTACCTTGTCACTGTTACGTTCTGAAGATGTTTCAAAGTTCATTTTGGATTCTTTTCGTTGAAATGTGAGAGTTGGAATATTTAAGTAGTGTTTTGTCGTGGTTTACCTTGCCACTGTTACATTGTCTGTATATTTCAAAGTTCATTTTGGAATCTTTTCGTTGAAATGTGAGAGTTGGAATATTTAAGTAGTGTTTTGTCGTGGTTTACCTTGTCATTGTTACATTCTCTTGATGTTTCAAAGTTCATTTTATATTTTTTTTCGTTGAAATGTAAGAGTTGGGATATTTCAGTAGTGTTTTGTCATGGTTTATCTTATCACTGTTACATTCTCTTGATGTTTCAAAGTTCATTTTTAATTTTTGTTTTGTTGAACTGTAAGAGTTGGAATATTTCAGTAGTGTTTTGTCGTGGTTTACCTTATCACTGTTACATTCTTTTGATGTTTCAAAGTTCATTTTGGATTTTTTTTTCATTTAAATGTAAGAGCTGGATTATTTCAGTTGTGTTTTGTCATGGTTTACCTTGCCACTCTTACATTATATTGATATTTCAAAGTTCATTTTGAATTTTTTTTTCGTTGAAATGTAAGAATTGGAATATTTCAGTAGTGTTTTGTCATGGTTTACCTTGTCACTGTTACATTCTCTTGATGTTTCAAAGTTCATTTTGGATTTTTTCGTTCAAATGTAAGAGTTGGATTATTTCAGTAGTGTTTTTTCGTTGTTTTCCTTGTCATTTTTACATTCTGAAGATGTTTCAAAGTTGATTTTGGATTTTTTTTAGTTGAAATGTAAGAGTTGGAATATTTCAGTAGTGTTTTGTCATGTTTTACCTTGTCAATGTTTCAAAGTTCATTTTAGATTTTTGTTTTCGTTGAAATGTAAGAGTTGGAATATTTCAGTAGTGTTTTGTCGTGGTTTACCTTGTCACTTTTACATTCTGAAGATGTTTCAAAGTTGATTTTGGATTTTTTTTAGTTGAAATGTAAGAGTTGGAATATTTCAGTAGTGTTTTGTCATGGTTTACCTTGTCACTGTTACATTCTCTTGATGTTTCAAAGTTCATTGTGGCTTTTTTCGTTGAAATGCAAGAGTTGAAATATTTCAGTAGTGTTTTGTCGTGTTTTACCTTGTCAATGTCACATTCTCGTGATATTTAAAAGTTCATTTTGGATTTTTTCGTTGAAATGTAAGAGGTGGACACATAGTCATAGTGAGAGAGATATGCAAAAAGTTGGGTTAATTTAGGTTCACTTAAAGTGGCGCACCAATCTAAGTGAACCTAAATTAACCCAACTTTTTGCATATCTCTCTCACTATGACTATGTGTCTGAGCAGGTTTCTTACATTTCAACGAAAAAAATCCAAAATGAACTTTGAAATATCAAGAGAATGTAACAGTGACAAGGTAAACCACGACAAAATACTACTGACATATTCCAACTCTTACATTTCAACTAAAAAAATACAAAATGAACTTTGAAACATCAAGAGAACGTAAAAGTGACAAGGTAAACCCCGACAAAATACTACTGAAATATTCCACCTCTTACATTTCAACGAAAAAAACCAAAATGAACTTTGAAATATCATCAGAATGTAACAGTGATAAAGTGAACCACGACAAAACACTACTGAAATATTTCAACTCTTACATTTCAACGAAAAAAATCCAAAATGAACTTTGAAACATCGAGATGATGTAACAGTGACTAGGTAAACCACGTCAAAACACTACTGAAATATTCCAACTCTGACATTTCAATGGCAAAAAAATCCAAAATAAACTTTGAAACGTCTTCAGAATGTAACGGTGACGAGGTAAACCACGACAAAACACTACTGAAATATTCCAACTCTTACATTTCAATGAAAAAAAAAATCCAAAATGAACTTTGAAACATCAAGAGAATGTAACAGTGACAAGGTAAATCACGACAAAACACTATTGAAATATTGCAACTCTTACATTTCAACGAAAAAAATCCAAACTGAACTTTGAAATGTCAAGAGAATGTAACAGTGACAAGGTAAACCACGACAAAACACTACTGAAATATTCCAACTCTTACAGTTCAACAAAACAAAAATCAAACTTTGAAACATCAAGAGAATGTAACAGTGAAAGGGTAAACCTCGACAAAACACTACTGAAATATTCCAACTCTTACATTTCAACGAAAAAATCAAAAATAAACTTTGAAACATCAAGAGAATGTAACAGTGACAATGGTAAACCACGACAAAACACTACTGAAATAATGCAACTCTTACATTTCAACGAAAAAGAAATCCAAAAATGAACTTTGAAACATCAAGAGAATGTAACAGTGACAAGCTAAACCACGACAAAACACTACTGAAATATTCCAACTCTTACAATTCAACGAAACAAAAATCAAACTTTGAAACATCAAGAGAACGTAACAGTGACAAGGTAAACCACGACAAAGCACTACTAAAATATTTCAACTCTTAAATTTCAACGAAAGAAGTCCAAAAATGAACTTGAAAAAAAATGAAAAAAAAATCCAAAATGAACTTTGAAACATCAAGAGAATGTAACAGTGAAAAGGTAAATCACGACAAAACACTATTGAAATATTGCAACTCTTACATTTCAACGAATGAAATCTAAAATTAACTTTGAAACATAAAGAGAATGTAGCAGTGACAAGGTAATTCACAACAAAACACTACTGAAATATTCTAACTCTTACATTTCAACGAAAAAAATCCAAAATGAACTTTGAAACATCAAGAGAATGTAACAGTGACAAGGTAAACCAAGACAAAACGCTACTGAAATATTCCAACTCTTAGAGTTCAACGAAAGAAGTCAAAAATGAACTTTGAAACATCAAGAGAATGTAACAGTGACAAGGTAAACAACGACAAAACACTACTGAAATATTCCAACTCTTACATTTCAACGAAAAAAAACCTAAAATGAACTTTGAAACATCAAGAGAGAGTAACGGTGACAAGGTAAACCACGACAAAACACTACTGAAATATTCCAACTCTTACATATCAACGAAAAAATCTAAAATGAACTTTGAAACATCAAGAGAATGTAACAATGACAATGTAAACAACGACAAAACACTACCGAAATATTCCAACTCTTACATTTCGCCAAAAAGAATCCAAAATGAACTTTGGAATATCAAGAGAATATAACAGTGACAAGGTAAACCACGACAAAACACTACGGAAATATTCTAACTCTTACATTTCAACGAAAATAAATCAAAATGAAATTTAAAACATCTTCAGAATCTTACAGTGACAAGGTAAACCACGACGAAACACTACTGATATTTTCCAACTCTTAAATTTCAACGAAAAAAAAAATCCAAAATGAACTTTGAAACATCAAGATGATGTAACAGTGACAAGGTAAACCACGTCAAAACACTACTGAAATATTCCAACTCTGACATTTCAATGACAAAAAAATCCAAAATAAACTTTGAAACGTCTTCAGAATGTAACAGTGACGAGGTAAACCACGACAAAGCACTACTGAAATATTCCAACTCTTACATTTCAATGAAAAAAAAAATCCAAAATGAAATTTGAAACATCAAGAGAATGTAAAAGTGACAAGGTAAATCACGACAAAACACTATTGAAATATTGCAACTCTTACATTTCAACGAATGAAATCTAAAATGAACTTTGAAACATCAAGAGAATGTAGCAGTGACAAGGTAAATCACAACAAAACACTACTGAAATATTCCAACTCTTACATTTCAACGAAAAAATCCAAAATAAACTTTGAAACATCAAGAGAATGTAACAGTGAAAGGGTAAACCACGACAAAACACTACTGAAATATTTCAACTCTTACAGTTCAACGAAACAAAAATCAAAAAAGAACTTTGAAACATCAAGAAAATGTAACAGTGACAAGGGAAACCACGACAAAACACTATTAAAAAATTCCAACTCTTACATTTCAACAAAAGAAATCCAAAAATGAACTTTGAAACATCAAGAGAATGTAACAGTGACAAGATAAATCACGAGAAATCACTATTGAAATATTGCAACTCTTACATTTCAACGAATGAAATCTAAAATGAACTTTGAAACATCAAGAGAATGTAGCAGTGACAAGGGAAATCACAACAAAAAACTACTGAAATATTCCAACTCTTAAATTTCAACGAAAAAAAATCCAAAATGAACTTTGAAACATCAAGAGAATGTAACAGTGACAAGGTTAACCACGAAAAAACACTACTGAAATAATCCAACTCTTACATTTCAACGAAAGAAATCCAAAAATGAACTTTGAAATATCAAGAGAATGTAACAGTGACAAGGTAAACAATGACGAAACACTGCTGAAATGTTCCAACTCTTAAATTTCAACGAAAAAATCTAAAATGAGATTTTAAACATCAAGAGAATGTAACAATGACAAGGTAAACAACGGCAAAACACTACCGATATATTCCAACTCTTACATTTCAACGAAAAGAATCCAAAATGAACTTTGGAATATCAAGAGAATATAACAGTGACAAGGTAAACCACGACAAAACAATAGGGAAATATTCTAACTCTTACATTTCAACGAAAAGAATCCAAAATGAACTTTGAAACATCTTCAGAATCTAACAGTGACAAGGTAAACCACGACAAAACACTACTGATATATTCCAACTCTTACATTTCAACGAAAAAAATATCCAAAATGAACTTTGAAACATCTTTAGGATGTAACAGTGACAAGGTAAACCACGACAAAACACTGCTGAAATATTCCAACTCTTACATTTCAACGAAAAAAATAGCTAAAATGAACTTTGAAACATCATGAGAACGTAAAAGTGACAAGGTAAACCCCGACCAAATACTACTGAAATATTCCACCTCTTACATTTCAACGAAAACATCCAAAATGAACTTTGAAATATCATCAGAATGTAACAGTGATAAAGTGAACCACGACAAAACACTACTGAAATATTTCAACTCTTACATTTCAACGAAAAAAATCCAAAATGAACTTTGAAACATCGAGATGATGTAACAGTGACTAGGTAAACCACGTCAACACACTATTGAAATATTCCAACTCTGACATTTCAATGACAAAAAAATCCAAAATAAACTTTGAAACGTCTTCAGAATGTAACGGTGACGAGGTAAACCACGACAAAACACTACTGAAATATTCCAACTCTTAAATTTCAATGAAAATAAAAATCCAAAATGAACTTTGAAACATCAAGAGAATGTAACAGTGACAAGGTAAATCACGACAAAACACTATTGAAATATTGCAACTCTTACATTTCAACGAATGAAATCTAAAATGAACTTTGAAACATCAAGAGAATGTAACAGTGACAAGGTAAACCACGACGAAACACTACTGAAATAATCCAACTCTTACATTTCAACGAAAAAAATCCAAAATGAACTTTGAAACATCAAGAGAATGTAACAGTGACAAGGTAAACCACGACGAAACACTACTGATATTTTCCAACTCTTACATTTCAACGAAAAAAAAATCCAAAATGAACTTTGAAACATCAAGATGATGTAACAGTGACAAGGTAAACCACGTCAAAACACTACTGAAATATTCCAACTCTGACATTTCAATGACAAAAAAAATCCAAAATAAACTTTGAAACGTCTTCAGAATGTAACAGTGACGAGGTAAACCACGACAAAGCACTACTGAAATATTCCAACTCTTACATTTCAATGAAAAAAAAAATCCAAAATGAAATTTGAAACATCAAGAGAATGTAAAAGTGACAAGGTAAATCACGACAAAACACTATTTAAATATTGCAACTCTTACATTTCAACGAATGAAATCTAAAATGAACTTTGAACCATCAAGAGAATGTAACAGTGACAAGGTAAATCACAACAAAACACTACTGAAATACTCCAACTCTTACATTTCAACGAAAAAATCCAAAATAAACTTTGAAACATCAAGAGAATATAACAGTGACAAGGTAAACCACGACAAAACACTACCCAACTTTTACATTTCAACGAAAAAAAAAATCCAAGATCAACTTTGAAACATCAAGAGAATGTAACAGTGAAAGGGTAAACCACGACAAAACACTACTGAAATATTTCAACTCTTACAGTTCAACGAAACAAAAATCAAAAAAGAACTTTGAAACATCAAGAGAATGTAACAGTGACAAGGGAAACCACGACAAAACACTATTAAAAAATTCCAACTCTTACATTTCAACAAAAGAAATCCAAAAATGAACTTTGAAACATCAAGAGAATGTAACAGTGACAAGGTAAATCACGAGAAATCACTATTGAAATATTGCAACTCTTACATTTCAACGAATTAAATCTAAAATGAACTTTGAAACATCAAGAGAATGTAGCAGTGACAAGGGAAATCACAACAAAAAACTACTGAAATATTCCAACTCTTACATTTCAACGAAAAAAAATCCAAAATGAACTTTGAAACATCAAGAGAATGTAACAGTGACAAGGTTAACCACGAAAAAACACTACTGAAATAATCCAACTCTTACATTTCAACAAAAGAAATCCAAAAATGAACTTTGAAACATCAAGAGAATGTAACAGTGACAAGGTAAACAATGACAAAACACTGCTGAAATGTTCCAACTCTTAAATTTCAACGAAAAAATCTAAAATGAGATTTTAAACATCAAGAGAATGTAACAATGACAAGGTAAACAACGGCAAAACACTACCGATATATTCCAACTCTTACATTTCAACGAAAAGAATCCAAAATGAACTTTGGAATATCAAGAGAATATAACAGTGACAAGGTAAACCACGACAAAACAATAGGGAAATATTCTAACTCTTACATTTCAACGAAAAGAATCCAAAATGAACTTTGAAACATCATCAGAATCTAACAGTGACAAGGTAACCCACGACAAAACACTACTGATATATTCCAACTCTTACATTTCAACGAAAAAAATATCCAAAATGAACTTTGAAACATCTTTAGGATGTAACAGTGACAAGGTAAACCACGACAAAACACTACTGAAATATTCCAACTCTTACATTTCAACGAAAAAAAAGCTAAAAATGAACTTTGAAACATCAAGAGAACGTAAAAGTGACAAGGTAAACCCCGGAAAAATACTACTGAAATATTCCACCTCTTACATTTCAACGAAAAAATCCAAAATGAACTTTGAAATATCATCAGAATGTAACAGTGATAAAGTGAACCACGACAAAACACTACTGAAATATTTCAACTCTTACATTTCAACGAAAAAAATCCAAAATGAACTTTGAAACATCGAGATGATGTAACAGTGACTAGGTAAACCACGTCAAACACTACTGAAATATTCCAACTCTGACATTTCAATGACAAAAAAATCCAAAATAAACATTGAAACGTCTTAAGAATGTAACGGTGACGAGGTAAACCACGACAAAACACTACTGAAATATTCCAACTCTTAAATTTCAATGAAAAAAAAAATCCAAAATGAACTTTGAAACATCAAGAGAATGTAACAGTGACAAAGTAAATCACGAAGAAACATTATTGAAATATTGCAACTCTTACATTTCAACGAATGAAATCTAAAATGAACTTTGAAACATCAAGAGAATGTAACAGTGACAATGGTAAACCACGACAAAACACTACTGAAATATTCCAACTCTTACATTTCAACGAAAAAATCCAAAATAAACTTTGAAACATCAAGAGAATGTAACAGTAAAAGGGTAAACCACGACAAAACACTACTGAAATATTCCAACTCTTACATTTCAACGAAAAAATCCAAAATAAACTTTGAAACATCAAGAGAATGTAACAGTGACAATGGGTAAACCACGACAAAACACTACTGAAATAATCCAACTCTTACATTTCAACGAAAAAAAAATCCAAAATGAACTTTGAAACATCAAGAGAATGTAACAGTGACAAGCTAAACCACGACAAAACACTACTGAAATATTCCAACTCTTACAATTCAACGAAACAAAAATCAAACTTTGAAGCATCAAGAGAATGTAACAGTGACAAGGTAAACCACGACAAAGCACTACTAAAATATTCCAACTCTTACATTTCAACGAAAGAAGTCCAAAAATGAACTTGAAAAAAAATGAAAAAAAAATCCAAAATGAACTTTGAAACATCAAGAGAATGCAACAGTGAAAAGGTAAATCACGACAAAACACTATTGAAATATTGCAACTCTTACATTTCAACGAATGAAATCTAAAATTAACTTTGAAACATAAAGAGAATGTAGCAGTGACAAGGTAATTCACAACAAAACACTACTGAAATATTCTAACTCTTACATTTCAACGAAAAAAATCCAAAATGAACTTTGAAACATCAAGAGAATGTAACAGTGACAAGGTAAACCAAGACAAAACGCTACTGAAATATTCCAACTCTTAGAGTCCAACGAAAGAAATCCAAAAATGAACTTTGAAACATCAAGAGAATGTAACAATGACAAGGTAAACAACGACAAAACACTACCGAAATATTCCAACTCTTACATTTCAACGAAAAAAAAACCTAAAATGAACTTTGAAACATCAAGAGAGAGTAAAGGTGACAAGGTAAACCACGACAAAACACTACTGAAATATTCCAACTCTTACATATCAACGAAAAAATCTAAAATGAACTTTGAAACATCAAGAGAATGTAACAATGACAAGGTAAACAACGACAAAACACTACCGAAATATTCCAACTCTTACATTTCGCCAAAAAGAATCCAAAATGAACTTTGGAATATAAAGAGAATATAACAGTGACAAGGTAAACCACGACAAAACACTACGGAAATATTCTAACTCTTACATTTCAACAAAAAGAATCCAAAATGAACTTTGAAACATCTTCAGAATCTAACAGTGACAAGGTAAACCACGACAAAACACTACTGATATTTTCCAACTCTTACATTTCAACGAAAAAAAAAAATCCAAAATGAACTTTGAAACATCAAGATGATGTAACAGTGACAAGGTAAACCACGTCAAAACACTACTGAAATATTCCAACTCTGACATTTCAATGACAAAAAAATCCAAAATAAACTTTGAAACGTCTTCAGAATGTAACAGTGACGAGGTAAACCACGACAAAGCACTACTGAAATATTCCAACTCTTACATTTCAATGAAAAAAAAAATCCAAAATGAAATTTGAAACATCAAGAGAATGTAAAAGTGACAAGGTAAATCACGACAAAACACTATTGAAATATTGCAACTCTTACATTTCAACGATTGAAATCTAAAATGAACTTTGAACCATCAAGAGAATGTAACAGTGACAAGGTAAATCACAACAAAACACTACTGAAATACTCCAACTCTTACATTTCAACGAAAAAATCCAAAATAAACTTTGAAACATCAAGAGAATATAACAGTGACAAGGTAAACCACGACAAAACACTACCCAACTTTTACATTTCAACGAAAAAAAAAATCCAAAATCAACTTTGAAACATCAAGAGAATGTAACAGTGACAAGGGAAACCACGACAAAACACTATTAAAAAATTCCAACTCTTACATTTCAACAAAAGAAATCCAAAAATGAACTTTGAAACATCAAGAGAATGTAACAGTGACAAGATAAATCACGAGAAATCACTATTGAAATATTGCAACTCTTACATTTCAACGAATGAAATCTAAAATGAACTTTGAAACATCAAGAGAATGTAGCAGTGACAAGGGAATTCACAACAAAAAACTACTGAAATATTCCGACTCTTACATTTCAACGAAAAAATCCAAAATAAACTTTGAAACATCAAGAGAATGTAACAGTGACAATGGTAAACCACGACAAAACACTACTGAAATAATCCAACTCTTACATTTCAACGAAAAAAGAATCCAAAATGAACTTTGAAACATCAAGAGAATGTAACAGTGACAAGCTAAACGACGACAAAACACTACTGAAATATTCCAACTCTTACAATTCAACGAAACAAAAATCAAACTTTGAAACATCAAGAGAATGTAACAGTGACAAGGTAAACCACGACAAAGCACTACTAAAATATTCCAACTCTTACATTTCAACGAAAGAAGTCCAAAAATGAACTTGAAAAAAAATGAAAAAAAAATCCAAAATGAACTTTGAAACATCAAGAGAATGTAACAGTGAAAAGGTAAATCACGACAAAACACTATTGAAATATTGCAACTCTTACATTTCAACGAATGAAATCTAAAATTAACTTTGAAACATAAAGAGAATGTAGCAGTGACAAGGTAATTCACAACAAAACACTACTGAAATATTCTAACTCTTACATTTCAACGAAAAAAATCCAAAATGAACTTTGAAACATCAAGAGAATGTAACAGTGACAAGGTAAACCAAGACAAAACGCTACTGAAATATTCCAACTCTTAGAGTTCAACGAAAGAAATCCAAAAATGAACTTTGAAACATCAAGAGAATATAACAGTGACAAGGTAAACCACGACAAAACACTACTGAAATATTCCAACTCTTACATATCAACGAAAAAAATCTAAAATGAACTTTGAAACATCAAGAGAATGTAACAATGACAAGGTAAACAACGAAAAAACACTACCGAAATATTCCAACTCTTACATTTCGCCAAAAAGAATCCAAAATGAACTTTGGAATATCAAGAGAATATAACAGTGACAAGGTAAACCATGATAAAACACTACGGAAATATTCTAACTCTTACATTTCAACGAAAAGAATCCAAAATGAAATTTAAAACATCTTCAGAATCTAACAGTGACAAGGTAAACCACGACAAAACACTACTGATATTTTCCAACTCTTACATTTAAACGAAAAAAAAATCCAAAATGAACTTTGAAACATCAAGATGATGTAACAGTGACAAGGTAAACCACGTCAAAACACTACTGAAATATTCCAACTCTGACATTTCAATGACAAAAAAATCCAAATAAACTTTGAAACGTCTTCAGAATATAACAGTGACGAGGTAAACCACGACAAAGCACTACTGAAATATTCCAACTCTTACATTTCAATGAAAAAAAAATCCAAAATGAAATTTGAAACATCAAGAGAATGTAAAAGTGACAAGTTAAATCACGACAAAACACTATTGAAATATTGCAACTCTTACATTTCAACGAATGAAATCTAAAATGAACTTTGAAACATCAAGAGAATGTAACAGTGACAAGGTAAATCACAACAAAACACTACTGAAATACTCCAACTCTTACATTTCAACGAAAAAATCCAAAATAAAATTTGAAACATCAAGAGAATATAACAGTGACAAGGTAAACCACGACAAAACACTTCTGAAATATTCCAACTCTTACAGTTCAACGAAACAAAAATCAAAAAAGAACTTTGAAACATCAAGAGAATGTAACAGTGACAAGGGAAACCACGACAAAACACTATTAAAAAATTCCAACTCTTACATTTCAACAAAAGAAGTCCAAAAATGAACTTGAAAAAAAAAAATGAAAAAAAAATCCAAAATGAACTTTGAAACATCAAGAGAATGTAACAGTGAAAAGGTAAATCACGACAAAACACTATTGAAATATTGCAACTCTTACATTTCAACGAATGAAATCTAAAATTAACTTTGAAACATAAAGAGAATGTAGCAGTGACAAGGTAAATCACAACAAAACACTACTGAAATATTCTAACTCTTACATTTCAACGAAAAAAATCCAAAATGAACTTTGAAACATCAAGAGAATGTAACAGTGACAAGGTAAACCAAGACAAAACGCTACTGAAATATTCCAACTCTTAGAGTTCAACGAAAGAAATCCAAAAATTAACTTTGAAACATCAAGAGAATTTAACAGTGACAAGGTAAACAATGACAAAACACTGCTGAAATATTCCAAATCTTACATTTCAACGAAAAAAAAACCTAAAATGAACTTTGAAACATCAAGAGAGAGTAACGGTGACAAGGTAAACCACGACAAAACACTATTGAAATATTGCAACTCTTACATTTCAACTAATGAAATCTAAAATGAACTTTGAAACATCAAGAGAATGTAACAGTGACAATGGGTAAACCACGACAAAACACTACTGAAATAATCCAACTCTTACATTTCAACGAAAAAAATCCAAAATGAACTTTGAAACATCAAGAGAATGTAACAGTGACAAGGTAAACCACGACAAAACACTACTGAAATATTCCAACTCTTACAGTTCAACGAAACAAAAATCAAACTTTGAAACATCAAGAGAATGTAACAGTGACAAGGTAAACCACGACAAAACACTACTGAAATATTCCAACTCTTACATTTCAATGAAAAAATCCAAAATAAACTTTGAAACATCAAGAGAATGTAACAGTGACAAGGTAAACCAAGACAAAACGCTACTGAAATATTCCAACTCTTAGAGTTCAACGAAAAAAATCCAAAAATGAACTTTGAAACATCAAGAGAATTTAACAGTTACAAGGTAAACAATGACAAAACACTGCTGAAATATTCCAACTCTTACATTTCAACGAAAAAAAACCTAAAATGAACTTTGAAACATCAAGAGAGAGTAACGGTGACAAGGTAAACCACGACAAAACACTACTGAAATATTCCAACTCTTACATATCAACGAAAAAATCTAAAATGAACTTTGAAACATCAAGAGAATGTAACAATGACAAGGTAAACAACGACAAAACACTACCGAAATATTCCAACTCTTACATTTCACCAAAAAGAATCCAAAATGAACTTTGGAATATCAAGAGAATATAACAGTGACAAGGTAAACCAGGACAAAACAATACGGAAATATTCTAACTCTTACATTTCAACGAAAAGAATCCAAAATGAAATTTAAAACATCTTCAGAATCTAACATTGACAAGGTAAACCACGACAAAACACTACTGATATTTTCCAACTCTTACATTTCAACGAAAAAAAAATCCAAAATGAACTTTGAAGCATCAAGATGATGTAACAGTGACAAGGTAAACCACGTCAAAACACTACTGAAATATTCCAACTCTGACATTTCAATGACAAAAAAAATCCAAAATAAACTTTGAAACGTCTTCAGAATGTAACAGTGACGAGGTAAACCACGACAAAGCACTACTGAAATATTCCAACTCTTACATTTCAATGAAAAAAAAAATCCAAAATGAAATTTGAAACATCAAGAGAATGTAACAGTGACAAGGTAAATCACGACAAAACACTATTGAAATATTGCAACTCTTACATTTCAACGAATGAAATCTAAAATGAACTTTGAAACATCAAGAGAATGTAACAGTGACAAGGTAAATCACAACAAAACACTACTGAAATACTCCAACTCTTACATTTCAACGAAAAAATCCAAAATAAACTTTGAAATATCATCAGGATGTAACAGTGATAAAGTGAACCACGACAAAACACTACTGAAATATTCCACCTCTTACATTTCAACGAAAAAATCCAAAATGAACTTTGAAATATCATCAGAATGTAACAGTGATAAAGTGAACCACGACAAAACACTACTGAAATATTTCAACTCTTACATTTCAACGAAAAAAATCCAAAATGAACTTTGAAACATCAAGATGATGTAACAGTGACAAGGTAAACCACGTCAAAACACTACTGAAATATTCCAACTCTGACATTTCAATGACAAAAAAATCCAAAATAAACTTTGAAACGTCTTCAGAATGTAACGGTGACGAGGTAAACCACGACAAAACACTACTGAAATATTCCAACTCTTAAATTTCAATGAAAAAAAAAAATCCAAAATGAACTTTGAAACATCAAGAGAATGTAACTGTGACAAGGTAAATCACGACAAAACACTATTGAAATATTGCAACTCTTACATTTCAACTAATGAAATC
The DNA here is from genome assembly GCA_027921565.1 of Artemia sinica. Taxonomy (NCBI): domain Eukaryota; kingdom Metazoa; phylum Arthropoda; class Branchiopoda; order Anostraca; family Artemiidae; genus Artemia; species Artemia sinica. The sequence continues at coordinate 31,634,149 of CM051272.1, forward strand.
TAAAATGAACTTTGAAACATCAAGAGAATGTAACAGTGACAATGGGTAAACCACGACAAAACCCTACTGAAATAATCCAACTCTTACATTTCAACGAAAAAAATCCAAAATGAACTTTGAAACATCAAGAGAATGTAACAGTGACAAGGTAAACCACGACAAAACACTACTGAAATATTCCAACTCTTACAGTTCAACGAAACAAAAATCAAACTTTGAAACATCAAGAGAATGTAACAGTGAAAGGGTAAACCACGACAAAACACTACTGAAATATTCCAACTCTTACATTTCAACGAAAAAATCCAAAATAAACTTTGAAACATCAAGAGAATGTAACAGTGACAAGCTAAACCACGACAAAACACTACTGAAATATTCCAACTCTTACAATTCAACGAAACAAAAATCAAACTTTGAAACATCAAGAGAATGTAACAGTGACAAGGTAAACCACGACAAAGCACTACTAAAATATTCCAACTCTTACATTTCAACGAAAGAAGTCCAAAAATGAACTTGAAAAAAATGAAAAAAAAATCCAAAATGAACTTTGAAACATCAAGAGAATGCAACAGTGAAAAGGTAAATCACGACAAAACACTATTGAAATATTGCAACTCTTACATTTCAACGAATGAAATCTAAAATTAACTTTGAAACATAAAGAGAATGTAGCAGTGACAAGGTAATTCACAACAAAACACTACTGAAATATTCTAACTCTTACATTTCAACGAAAAAAATCCAAAATGAACTTTGAAACATCAAGAGAATGTAACAGTGACAAGGTAAACCAAGACAAAACGCTACTGAAATATTCCAACTCTTAGAGTTCAACGAAAGAAATCCAAAAATGAACTTTGAAACATCAAGAGAATTTAACAGTGACAAGGTAAACAATGACAAAACAATGCTGAAATATTCCAACTCTTACATTTCAACGAAAAAAAAAACCTAAAATGAACTTTGAAACATCAAGAGAGAGTAACGGTGACAAGGTAAACCACGACAAAACACTACTGAAATATTCCAACTCTTACATATCAACGAAAAAATCTAAAATGAACTTTGAAACATCAAGAGAATGTAACAATGACAAGGTAAACAACGACAAAACACTACCGAAATATTCCAACTCTTACATTTCGCCAAAAAGAATCCAAAATGAACTTTGGAATATCAAGAGAATATAACAGTGACAAGGTAAACCACGACAAAACACTACGGAAATATTCTAACTCTTACATTTCAACGAAAAGAATCCAAAATGAAATTTAAAACATCTTCAGAATCTAACAGTGACAAGGTAAACCACGACAAAACACTACTGATATTTTCCAACTCTTACATTTCAACGAAAAAAAAAATCCAAAATGAACTTTGAAACATCAAGATGATGTAACAGTGACAAGGTAAACCACGACAAAACACTGCTGAAATATTCCAACTCTTACATTTCAACGAAAAAAAAAGCTAAAATGAACTTTGAAACATCAAGAGAATGTAACAGTGACGAGGTAAACCACGACAAAACACTACTGAAATATTCAGACTCTTACATTTCAACAAAAAGAATCCAAAATGAACTTTGGAATATCAAGAGAATATAACAGTGACAAGGTAAACCACGACAAAACACTACTGAAATATTCTAACTCTTACATTTCAACGAAAAGAATCCAAAATAAACTTTGAAACATCTTCAGAATCTAACAGTGACAAGGTAAACCACGAAAAAACAGTACTAATAATTTCCAACTCTTACGTTGCAACGAAACAATATCCAAAATGAACATTGAAACATCTTCAGAATGTAACAGTGACAAGGTAAACCACGACAAAACACTACTGAAATATTCCAACTCTTACATTTCAACGAAAAAAAAAATCCAAAATGAACTTTGAAAATCTTCAGAATGTAACAGTGACAATGTAACCACGACGAAGCACTACTGAAATTTTCTAATTATTACATTTCAACGAGATAAAAATCCAAAATTAACTTTGAAAAATCTTCAGAATGTAACAGTGACAAGGTAAACCACTACAAAACACTACTGACATTTTCCAACTCTTACATTTCAACGAAAAAAAAAATCCAAAATGAACTTTGAAAATCTTCAGAATGTAACAGTGACAATGTAAACCAGGACGAAATACTACTGAAATTTTCCAACTCTTACATTTCAACGAGAAAAAAAAATCCAAAATGAACTTTGAAACATCTTCAGAATGTAACAGTGACAAGGTAAACCACAACAAAAAATTACTGAAATATTCCAACTCTTACATTTCAACGAAAAAAAATCCAAAATGAACTTTGAAAATCTTCAGAATGTAAAAGTGACAATGTAAACCAGGACAAAATACTACTAAAATTTTTCAACTCTTACATTTCAACGAAAAAAAATATCCAAAATGAACTTTGAAACATCAAGAGAATGTAACAGTGACAAGATAAACCACGACAAAACACTACTGCAATATTCCAACTTTTACATATCAACGAAAAAATCCAAAATATAAACCGCGACAAAACATTACTGAAATATTCTAACTCTTATATTTCAACAAAAAACAATCCGAAATAAACTTTTAAACATCTTCAGAATGTAACAGTGACAAGGTAAACCACGACAAAACACTAATGAAATATTCCAACTCTTACATTTCAATAAAAAAAAAAATCCAAAATTAAGTTTGAAACATCAAGAAAATGTAGCAGTGATATGGTAAATCACGTCAAAACATTACTGAAGTATTCCAAGTCTTATATTTCAACGAAAAAATCCAAAATAAACTTTTAAGCATCTTCAGAATGTAACAGTGACAAGGTAAACCACGACAAAACGCTACTGAAACATTCCAACTCTTACATTTCAACGAAAAATCCAAAATAAACTTTGAAACATCAAAAGAATGTAACAGAGACAAGGTAAACCACGACAAAACACTACTGAAATATTCCAACGCTTACATTTCAACGAAAAAAAATCCAAAATGAATTTTAAAACATCAAGAGAATGTAACAGTGACAATGTAAACCACGACAAAACACTTCTGAAATATTCCAACTCTTATATTTCAACAAAAAACAATCCAAAATGAACTTTGAAACATCTTCAGAATGTAACAGTGACAAGGTAAACCACGACAAAACACTACTGAAACATTCCAACTCTTACATTTCAACGAAAAATCCAAAATAAACTTTGAAAAATCAAGAGAATGTAACAGTGACAAGATAAACTACGACAAAACACTAATGGGGAGAGGGGCCCAACAAGTTGGGGGAGGGGGCCCTTCTGTGTCTCAAGTGCGCAAAAAAAGTATTAAAAATGGGGGGAGGGGGGGGGGTAAAAAGTTGGGGGCCCTTTGGGGGCCCTTCTGTGTCTCAAGCGCGCACAAAAAAGTGTAAAAAAAAGGGATGGGGGCAAAAAGGTTGGGGGGACGGTTCTTGGGGGTTTGGGTAGGGGACCATACAACACTGTTCAAATGGAACTTGTGTGTTATAATCACCACAGAGTTTCACCCCAAATCATCCTCTGAAATGACTCAAACTTTTTCAGCCAAAAAATCCCTAAAATGTCGATTAAATTGTTTCGCCCAAATAATCCCCTAACAGTAATTTCAGAATTTTCTTTTGTTTTGGCATCCCTGCGCAGTCACATTTAAAATTCCCAGGAAACCATTTCCCGCCTTAAATATATTCAATCTGTCTTGATCTCGTATGAATTTCTGAAAATATATCTAAGGTGTTCCTAGTTACACTATTAAGGCTTCGAAAGAATGTTAATATTTATCTCCCAGACCAAAGAATATGAAGCCTTTTAGTTTCTTAATTCTCCTCATGCTACATTAGAATTCCCCGTCACTTCTGTCTGTATCCATTTGGCTTAGAAACATCAGACAAGTTGACCAACACTCATAACCATCAAACAACATCAAACCAACCATCAACAAACAGAACCATTAAACAACATCAAATATCCATCAAACAGAACAGAACTATGAAAAAAACATCAAATCATCAAACAATATAACCATCAAACAGGCCTAGAATGAGGTGTGGTCTTGTACCGTTAGACTAGATTATAAATGGCAGCAGTAGGGCCCCGTCACGCTGGCATTGTCATTCCTACTCTCACTTTTCGTACCTTAGCCCCTTCTGGCGAACTTTCCCGCAAGCTACGAAGCACAAATTACGGTCGATATTCTTTAAATACGCAAAATATCTACTAAGGTTTCCACCCTTGACACGCAACACTCACCTGACCAGATAATACAAAATAGATCTTTTTTTTTACTTAATAGCGCTTAAAGATAATCGAAGGAAGTTGAAACCACTAAATACGAACAAGGGAAACGAAAACAGTTATATCATGGTTGCAGCGGCAGCTGCAACCTAATAATGAGCGAACCACAGTCCATAGTAACCAAAAGTTAAAAATAGCGTTTAGAAAAAAGCTACCTGGTGGAAAAAAATTATCATCTGATAGTGATTCAGGAATGGGGACTATTGTTTCAGCTCGTCTTAAAAGACGGTGATTTCGAAAAAAAAGCCTGAAACCCCTCAAAAATAACGTCAGATCAAAATCAAAAGTGCGCCATTGGAATCAGCATGGTCGGAAACTTTATACAGGGAAATTACATTACTCCTCCTTGAACAACAAAGAAAATCGCTTTTTTGCATCGGTAGCACTGATATGTCTCCCGATTTTTTTCAATGGTCGACCAGGTGGACCAAACTTTCCCAGATCAAGTGAAAATGAGAGTGAGAAATAAAAAATAAGCCTTATAGAACAGTAAATGCAAAGAATTAGTAAAGAAAACTGGCTTGTTTCTCTGAATTATGCAGGCTTATCTTAGTTTTGATAAGATTTTTGAAAAAACTAAATTTTATCTGGGGGGAAAAACTGGGGTCTGGGGAGGCAAACTGGGGTCCAGATGGGGCAGTTGCTCCCTGCCCCATAACAAATTATGCCCTGACAAAAAACAACACTTTTGGTGTCCCTTTTTAAGTAAACAATGAAAATATTGCAAACGTAAAAATGAAATCTATAAAAAAATTAATCGAAATCATTTTACATCGATCTCTTATGTAATTATCTTAACTTTTAGTTACTATGTGTCGTGTTTTGTTCTTTACTAGGTTTTCAGCTATTTCCGATGAAATTAGCAAAGGCCCAATTTATAATTAACTGTATCGGTCCTCAGTGTAACTCTTTTTCAATATTGTCTCCAACTGTGTATTCCTTCATAATATACAAACGGCGGTGGCTCAGTCAGCAGAGCGTAGATCTTGGAATCTTAAGGCGTCAAGTTCGAACCTCATCCGTGCGAACTTCTTCTGTTAATTATAAATGGATGATGTTGGTTCTAGGAAAGTAAAGTTTTATTACAAACTTTTAGTCTCCTAGTAAAATTCAGTTATTTTAAGCTTTACTATTCGTTCTTTACTTTAACTAGTTGTGGAAACAAGAAAAACCAAAATATAATAATGAAGTGGTACTTGTTCAGTATTCGGTACACCCTCGAGAAATGAAGCTGCGCTTTTTACTCTGGCTACTGTAGAATGGTCAAAAGTCTGTGATAGTAGAATGGTGAGCATAGCTTGTACATGAAAATGCAGGTTTTTTTTTGTAAAAAGTGATACTAGTTGCCCTCCAATTATTATGGTCACTTAAAAGGGCACTATAACTTTTAATTTTCGTTCAAATGACCCCTCTCGCAACATTCTAGGACCACTGGGTCGATATGATCATCCCTGAGAAAAAGAACAAACAAATAATCATGCATCCGTGATCTTTCTTCTGGTAAAAATACAAAATTCCACATTTTTTCAGATAGGAGCTTGAAACCTCTACAGTATGGTTCTCTAATACACTACATCTGATGATGTGGTTTCCATTAAGATTCTAGGGCTTGTAGAGGTTGTTTCACCCTTTTTTCGAAAATAAGGCAAATTTTTTAGGCTCGTAACTTTTGATAGGTAGGATTAAACTTGATAAAGCTTATATATCAAAAATCAGCACAAAAATCCAACTGGTTTTATTTATCTATTGATATCAGAATTCCGTTTTTTAGAGTTTCGGTTACTATTGAGCCGGGTCATCTCTTACTTACAGTTGGTTACCACGAACTATTTGAAAAGCTTGGAAGTAAAACGATATCATCATTTTCATAATTATGGTCCGAAACCCTTAACTGGAGGTTTGCAAGAACACCTCTCGTATGCTCCTCCTCCAAGCCCCCTTAGTAAGCTACGCTATTAAGGTACAAATACCAAAATTACCAATCAGACTATTAGAGATGTGGTTCTGCTAGTACAGCGGTGGACTTCAAATTAGAGTGTCTTGGGTTCGTTTCCCAATTATTAATTTTTCAATCACGGTTTTTCCCATTATATATAATCATTTTCAGATAATTTCACTGTTTTGATAAATGTGATGTACTCAATTTTTAAAGCATGTCCCGGGAAGGTATTTTCTCAAGAATATTGATTAAAAAAGGAATAGAGGTCATCCAGTTCATGGTTTCCAACGACATTCTTAGTGGATCACTATATCCATACTCCAACGTATGGCGTAATTTTGTCAGAATCCTGTGAGTGTGCGTGGAGGGGGGGGGGAACTCTGGATCCAGTTTTCCCAAATTAAGTGAAAATGAAAAAAAACTTAAAAACGAAACATATAGCAACAAAAGGTAAAGATGTACTAAAGAAAGCTGACCTATTTCAGTGGATGCTTGAATTATGTGGGCTTATCTTAGTTTTGACAACATTTTTGGATAAACTAAATTTTACGTGGGGGGGGGGGAACTGGGGTCTGGGGGAAAACTGTGGTCTGGGGGAGGCAGTTGTTCCCTCTGTCCCATAGGAAATTACGCTCCTGACCACAACAGTAGTATCCATGTATAAGGTCCGAATTACACATGGAATTACACAAGCCTGAGGCATGGATATGTGTGCAGTTTCACGATTACACACCTTACCAAGGACAGTCACCTATTACTACGAACGATACATGGGTTACACGACGGGTTTCTGAGGCAATACCCATTGTTATTGGGCCAATCAGAGAGAGCGGAGGCTACTCCATATACGGTAACTTGATTAGTAATTGGATTCAAATATAAGGAGTGATTTTTATTGTAGTTCATATTAGTAAGAGAATTGAAGTCAGAGAGAGAATAGTTTATTTGAGACGATATTAGTAAAGAAAATGAGTGGTACATTTACACTATTGGAGCTTGATGGTGGAGCACGTAGCAGCAACGGTACAAGGGCGAGAGTACCAAACGTGGCTGTGGAAATAACACGACGATGTAGACTAAGCCTTGAATGGGACGATATGTATGCTAGATAAGTGATATCACTGAGCAAATTTAAATTGGAGGAGCAATTATGCTTTGCTGCGAAACTGAACATTGTGCATATAAATATACTTCGAGCTGCATTAGATACACTAGTGAAATATATTGAGGAAAATAAATTGAATCAGTGATTATTATTGTTGTGATTATGCTCAATAAAATTGTTTCTAAATCGAAGATATTTTTCTTTTTATAGTAGGCTACCGTATATTTTTAGAGTAGAAAGAGAACCATGGTTAGTCTGAAGTTGGTAGTGAGAGTGTTAGGACTCTAAAAAAATGGATAGATTTGAGGAAGAGCGAATCATGGGGAATCTTGTGTTTATCGAAAAACGGTTGATTCTAGATGATGATTTTCTGGAGTTATCAATTCAAAGGAAGATATTTTCTCAGGGAATGCTTATCGATATAATGAAAACTAATTCTCCACCATTAGACTATTGCATGAAGCTTTTATGTCGTGGTCCAAAGGCATTTACACAATTCGTTGATATATTAATCATGACAAGACAAAATGATGTTGTGAATTTGCTTTTAAACACGCACGCTAGCTTAGAAACTTAAGAATTTTTTCATGAGAAAGATGTCGTTCAAGGATTATTTACTCCTCTCTCTCTCTCTCTATCCCACTCAATTTGTTGATAGTAGCTCAGTTTTATTTTGGCGGTGAGAGTGTCAACACATGAAAAAATATTCCATACATGTCCACTATGCATGTATACACTGGGCAGCTGGTTATCATGTGCGAATTGTACAACGATTGATGAGTATGATGGAAAGTGCAGATTATGCAACCCGTGTATATTCCATAGAGGATATGCTGTACAAATTAAAGGTTGTAATTACTGTCTTGAAGGGGTGTGTGACTCTCATCCTAGATGATACCTATTCTCTAATTGTCACCATGATAAATGTAATCAGTGGGAGAATACATATCCTGGTATGATCAGAAAGAATCCTAAGCGTTATTTTAGTTTATTGCTAAGAGATTGGTATCGTCGTGGCTTTAGATTGTTCTGGAAGAAGGAGCCAGGTCAGCGATTCAACTGATGGAACAACAAAAGAATTTGGTTTCTACGTCATCGTTGTGAAGACAATGGCTACTATGATTATAATCCCACTGATTTTATTTGGCTGTGACGGAATGTGATTCGCCACTTGAGGACACTGTTTGTGACATTGCTTCAAATAAGCAAATTGAAACATGCGAATTTTACAAAATGAATGAGAATAGTATCATTGACTATACAAAGAGATATGATAAGAGTGAAGTTACATTGTACTGAAGAAAATGTGACCCTGACATTGCAGCACATCAGGATCAGTTTACTGTGAATTCAGATAATCTACATGCATTAGTTGTTCTCGACAAATACCTATACGTAGTAGAAGATGAAATCTAAAGAGTAGAAAAGTTGTTTTTATCATGTATATACATTGTTTTTATTAATAAACAATTTCACATTCATTTTTAGACCATTTTATTCTCAGGGCACTAAAATCAACATTAAACACACTTGAAAATATATTTTCCACAAGAAAGTCGTTCAATCGTGAAAGGTCAACGTAAATGTTGAGAAACTGCTTGTAGGTATAGCCACGACATCTGAACATGAAAACGAGTAATGCATGAAAGATGCATGTCTTAGTCGTTAAATCCTGTACTCTCCTTTGATTTTGAATAATAGTTTTCCCACTGCTCTTAATAAAGTCGCTGTTGTGTGGAGTGTAGAATTTATATGATAGGCCAAGAGGATCAAAAAATTCAATATTCTTCGCTGTTTGAAAGATGCATAGCCAATGGCCTGTCTTCAAAGTCGATGGACTGCTATTAACAATGATTAGGGTATTGTTAACAGTTGGAATTTTTTCAATAAAGTCCGATGGTATGCAATAGGACTTGTACAGAGACATTAATGGATCCATATTAAATACGCTGATTATTTGTTTTTTTTTCATGGTGCTAGGTCTAGTAGAACACTGCCGTTGGGTGTGACTTCCCAATAGGTTCCAAATTGACTCAATGATATTAGTGTGATACACTCAGTCAAAGCATCAGCAATTGTACACTCTAAACGTACATTCACTGTCCGTACTATGCTCATATCCTTGGTACCAGACAGGTCCAATACAATTACACCATGATTTTTTCAAAACATTGAATTGGTTATTCCATTTTCAAATAGTTGTGAATCACGATCTAGGGATTGCATGGTCAGCTCATATAGAGTTCTATAGGATTTTTTATCAAATGATAGAGTGTACAGTGGAATACATTCACTTTGCACACAAGGTTAGATATACCAAAAAAATTTAAATCATGGGGGGATGCAGTCCAGAATCCAACAGCACTGGCACTCTTCACAAAGGCCAAAGCGAGTTTTGATGGGATTTCTCCTTTGATAAATGATGAATCGGTATAACTACGAGAGCCGGTAGCAATTTGACGTTGATTGGTGATCGTACGGGGGACAAGAAGTTTAATGTTGTTGCCATTGGCTCTTAGCTTTTCCATTGCCAATGCAACAGAACTCAAAACCTGATGTTTTCGAACATGAAGAATTGACCAAATGATAATGGCATTTTCATCGGGTGCTCCAGCAAGTATTTCTCTCAAAATGAATTTTGATGGAGCTAGTTGCAACTTTATGTCAATCTTAACACTGGGGGGTAACCATTAGGATATATTGAATATCTCAAGATTTAATTTTCCGACTAAATGATACTCCTGGGTCACCGCAGTAATTAACCCCCCGTCAGTATCAACACCTGATCGATATTCACAGCCCAATGACTTTCCTCTCAACTCCTTATATGCCTTTGGTGTTATCGTCATAAATTGTATGTAGCTTGCATAGTTGGATAAATTATTGCTAGTGCTCACCAATTTTCCATTAATGAATACATTAATTTGTTTGAACAGGTTGTGTAGAATACAGTTTTCATAGGACAGGCCATCGGCAGCAGTTGGGGTTGTATTTTGTCTGACTTTTTGTTCACCGCAACATTTAAATCAATAAATGTTGATGACAAATCAATGAAATAGTCTTCATTGGAAAATATCTGAAAGTGTATATTTTCCGAGAGGTGTTGTTGATGATGAAATTGTTCATAGTAGCCATACTTGACACTGACATCAACATTTTCAGCATTAAACAGATTCAATGATGAACTGATTGATGGATGTGATTCCTTGTGGGGGAGATAAGTCATCTTAAGAGAAGAAACTCTTCTTTGATCTAACAATCTTTTTCTTTTTCCTCTTATTGTTCTTCTTCGTTTTATTACTCAATTTCGTTGTTGATGTCCTTCGCTTCCCGCCTGGGTAGAGACTGATGAATGAATGACGCCCACATATCCTTTTTAATCCCTTCCCATTTTGCTGAGATTTTAATTGCTCACCAACGGCTCTTGCTGAAGATCTAATATTTTCCTTAACACTCTCTTTGAAATTTTTACCCGACCCCCAGTCCTGTAGTGTTGAGGCAGCAAAATTTGGTGCAGCAGGTACAAGATATTTTCTGGCAAGGGGTAGTGCAGAACGAAATAGCATAGCAAACCAGCTACCAAGACCATAGCCAGACAATTTAGTACGCCCCTTGTAGCAGTCCAATCCATGACCTATTTGACGTGGACTCAGAGCACCAACATAGCAATTGATATCAGGACAGACAAATGGAATTCTTCTATTGTTCATTTTAGGCGGTGTCGACGATGATGGGTTGAAAATGACATGGTAATCACAGCTAAACCTTTTGTTATTGCTAGAGGATCACCCAATTCACCCAATTCACTGACAGAGTTCTAAATATGAAGTGTTTACAGGAAAATACTAAAGATGCTTTATATTATAGTGATGAACATGTTCATGGGTTGTTTTTCGTTCAAGAACACGTAAGAGGGGGACATTCCCATTGATCATATTCTGTATCAAGCCAAGAACATTTCTCAGATTATCATTGAGATGAATCATTTCAGTGTCAACAGGTGAGGTAATGTAAATCCTATCGTGTTCCATTGAATAATTAAAATGGAATGTACCATTCCTACGATATGAGATTTTTCTATGATTTGCACGATACAAATCCGTCATAGTACCATATTCTTTATATCTCAATGTAACATGTGGATAGTCACTAGATTTAAGTGCTTCAACCCATTCATACTCGACAAAGAGTGACCAATCGAATGGTATAACTTTTATCTCATACACACAATCCTTTATCTGGAAACCATAGGTATTTTTCAGAATACAGTCGAAAAGAGCCATTTCATACTTTCCATCGTCTAATTTTATGGCGGTGGAGAGCCTCGTCCAAAAATCACTTGTTTTATTCAAGTCATTGTAGAGAGGATCAGAGACGTTGGACATAAATGTAACATAAAAAACATTGAGCATTATCAATATCTTCAACACTGATCCAAGAATCAAAATCAGAGTTGTATCCTAGCCACCGAACAAGTAAATGTTTCTTACCCATGTGAGTACGAGTCTTTAATATCTTTTCAATTTGATAGATTTCACAATTATTTTTAACTTTTTGTAGTTCATAGTCATAAAAGCCGCCGAAAATCTCTTCATCTTTGGTATCTCACAAACGATAAGTTATGGGTTTGGTGTCTAGGATTTTTGCCACTTTAAAAAGTTCAGTGGACGACAAGTAATTACCCTTTTCAAAAACATTAGTTGTTCTATTAATTCGAAGAGTATAACCAACATTGAATTTTTTCTTCTTCATAATCGTTTCATTGGAATACTGTTTAAGAAAGGTATCAATTGTATCATGATCAGAATGATGAACTTCCGTTGGGGTTGAGTTGGACAATGATCTATGAGGTCGTTGATTATAAATCAACATGATTTTATCTAAATCATGAATAAAAGCAGGTGTATTTTTCAATGTACAATATCTTGAAATTAAAAGTCGAATAGTTCTTATCAATCGTTCGGCCAATGCAGCCTTTATAGGACTATGACTATGATAGAGCAGTTTATTATATTTCATTAGCACTAGTAGAATGAACTTGTACGGTATATTGTTACGCCTTTGAATCTCATATAGGATTAGGAGATCTGCTTGCATTATACGTAGTGGGAAAAAGGCTATAGTTTTTCGATATTTATTAGCACGAAGTCTATGATTTCTACGCAGAGTGTAACTTTTTTCATTGTGTAGATAGTCTTGTACACTTTTAGTGTGAACACCAGTGACTTTGGAAAGAGTGGTGGGGGAACTTAAACTTCCCACTTCACCAATATTTTCATAAACACGTTTCAGAACTTCAACCATTTTGAACGTAAACATGTAGTGTAACGTCCACTACCCTTTTGTATACTAGTGGGTGGTGGTGGTGGTGACGTTGACTTGGTACGTCTTTACTTTTATCAAGCTATCAGTGGTGTGCTCATCCTCCTCCTCATTGTCAAATCAATGTTTCCACTAGGTGTGCTAGTATTCTCCAAGACTGATGTGAAATCTTCTTCTTCTTTTTGTTCATGTTTTAATGGTGTTGACGATGAAGGTGCATGTTCATTTAATTTTGTTAGAATTTGTCTATTGCTAACAAGGATTTTGGGGAAGTTTAATGTATTTAGAAAGTTGTATATATGACTGTCAAATGATAATAGTCCTTTACCATTTGTAACCATATCATAGATCAAATCAAGTAGATTATACCTCTTGCCCTGAATTATAATCCCTTTCCCATTGCTATGAACTTGAATATGATCGTGACCACTTTCCATGAGATACGTTATGAATCGTTTACTTTGTTTACGATATGAGTGCAGCATTAGATTTCCAATGCTCGACATTATTGAATCCAATTCCTCCTTCTTTAAATGTGTTCCAGCAGTGATAGCAGAAGAATCCTGTGGAGATGGTTCTCTTTTGTGATCAATGCCACTGGCTCTCGCATGATAGGGCTTGTGTTTGTCCATTCGGTGAAGTGCATCTTGAAGTAAAAGCAGTTTTTTATCATCCTCAATATTCTCATTGTCAATGAATTTACTCAGATTGTCCTCAAAGTGTTCCACGGGTGAGAGAGCGAGTTCTATTGGAGTCAATTTATAGGGTTTAGACACCTAGAGATAACTGTTTACAAGTCCTGCAATTATTGGCAGTAAAAGTGTGAAAAGCTACTGCCCGCTTAAAGAAGACTTTTCTTTTCAAAATTCTTTCCTTTCTTTTTACAGGCCAATGTACGTACAATGGAACGTTGTTGCTTTACCTGTTGCTTAACTACTTCTGGCAGTTGAACATCTGGCAGTTGAACATCGTAAACAAAGTAAACACTTCATAGCATATCTCATTGAAAGTGGTCACGATCATATTCAAGTTCATATTCACCTGTTGCTTAACTACTTCTGGCAGTTGAACATTGCCCTCGGTTAAATTTAAACAAAGTTATGAAATTAGATTAATGAAATCATTGTCAATACCATTTTTGAGTAGGGCTTTCCTAAGTGGGGGTTTTGAAGTGCTTAGAACGGAAAATAAATGTCGATTATCATGTAGTTTCTTCTGTGTCATGATGTCAGCTAATATCCTTTTTCACCGTTCATAGGGAGATATACTGTAATTTCATTGTCAAAAATATCTGTGACTACACACAGATCCTTGGGTGTGTTTTGATTCAGATCCAATCGGATGTAGTCGTGGGCTTATTAGTTGCCTGACTGTTCGCTGAGAGCAGAAATTTGGGGGCGCCCGGGTATATTTGTTTATTGAGAGTTATTAGCGAGCTAGAATCACGAACAACTCTGTGGATGATATAGTAGGTGCTGTTTAAAGTAAGTGTTCGCATACATTTGCTCTGATGAAAGAGGTTGTGTAGAGCTAGAGTAACGGAAATCTTTTCATAATGAGAGTGAACAGTGAACAGTTGTAGCATTTCCTGGGACAATTGTTCAATTGATTCAGCTAAATCGTCAATAATCAGCCAAGAGTTTGGTTCAAAAATGTTGAAAACATCAAGTCCCTGTATGAATTGTATCTGAACACCCGATACAGCAATTGCTTTTATTTTATCGTATGACTCCTGCCAAGTACTGTAACAATAGTAGATTTTTTTGGCTTTTACATAAGCATTTTATCGCAAATTTTAATTATTTTAGTTAAGAGTGTTGTTTTGCCTGACATTGATGGACCACACAGAAACGACCTGAATGGTGTTTTAAATTGATACATATTGCTGTTCCCTTCAACAGTTCACCTACAACCAACTGTAGACTATAGAAGTCTATTGACTAAATAATTTCCCTATTACTACTACTCCGTTCAAGAATAATGAGAAGAACAAAATCAATAAAGAATCATACTTTCATTTATTATTAACATAAAAGCAGTAGCACTTTAGAAATAATACATTAAACAAGAAAAAAGCACATTAAACAAGAAAAATACACTTTTTTTATTTATTTATTTATAACAAAAATACAACATATATTTTAAATAAGCACTAGAAAAAAGCACTTTAATAAATACACTTTTTTTATGTATAATAAAAAATACAACATTTAATGAACAATACCCTTAAAATAATATCACATTTTTTTATTATCAAAATTTTTGAATTTGAAATGGAGTCCCCTCCGGGGCGGCCGCTGCGGCCGCCGAAGGCCGAGGATGGCCGCTGCGGTGGCCAGGATGCACCGTTAGGCCCGCTGTGGTGGGCCGGGCCAGGGCCGAAGGGGGCATTAAATAACTTTAAGTGGTGGAAATTTTGAAGAAGTAACTGCTCTGCACTGCACGCACACATATTGAAAATTGTTTGATAAAAAAAAGAATTTAAAACACACACCCACCCACCCACCTTGTACCATTAAAGAATTTAAGTTAATTTTTTCAGACCGAGTTGTTTTCTATTCTCTACACATTCAACTCGGTCTGAGATTAAATAATGACTTTGTGGTAGTACCTTCACACCATCCTCAAGTACATAGACTTTGTCTGATATGGCCGACATGGTGTTTTTCTCAACTCTAACTATGTAGTTTTTAAATTGTAAAGACTAAACTACTACACTACGTTCCACACAGTTTCTACTGACACTCTTGTCGAAATTATTTTTTACAAAGTGTGGAGGTACCCCCTTGCAAACTTGCTTGATATCCTTGTTGTGCGTTTCCACACAGTATAACTTCGGCCCAGGAAACACACCACTGGATATCAGGTCGCTTCTCATTTCAGATTTTGACAATTTATTTGGGGCCTGGCGTTTCACTAGCTCTGGGTAGAAGGATTCATTCCAGTTGGTGTAGCCCATTCGTGAGCTAATGTAATCGCCATTTTCCAAATCATTTAGCAAATTTTCAGTTTTAACTTTTAACAGGAGTGAATCAGTGTCCCTGTAATCCACTTGAACTTGTCCCTCAATCGGCCATTGTACCTTGCATACATTATAATAAATTGACAACATGAGTTTTTTAGATATTTCCGTTATTGCACTCCCGCCTGCTATATTTTTATTTAAAACAATGATTCTTTTCTTACGATGTAGGAGCCCCATATCAGATTCAATGACAGTTAACGATGTGAAGTTTGGATCCACAATGATTCGAGCACAATCTTTGGGATTGGTTACAATGTCACAACGACTTCTATTTCGTACGCTTTCGCACATTTTACCGAAGGCTGAGTTCAAAATGAGTTTATAGATTTCCTTCTCAACCTTCTTTTTCGCTTTTGAACATTTACTGACAAAGGTGTCAATAAACGTTTTCATATAAGGCTTTTGATCAAATTGGAGGGCTCTATGAATCTTTGTTACTTTGAAACCATTGGACACCATCCATTTCAATAGCAGGTGATGTACAACGGTATTCTGTTTCGGGTTGAGGTTGGCAATAAGTTTTTGCTTTGAAGGCACCCAGTACATACTCCCATCCTCTACTAAAGATAAATTGTAGGTGCTCAGAGAGCTCCTACCAACCGGTATATTTATGCACGGGAAAACAAAGTTATACCGTATCATGGATTTCCATGGGTATTTCAATGTCAACTTCAAAAAACCATCTCTGTGCCCCATTCTCCTCAACGGTAGCAAAGTTGGGGAAATTTGAAGCACATGGATTGTTAAGCCATTTGTAATTCCCACACGGTAAACAGTAGTGAGACATTGCCGATGGGTAAAGAGAATTCATATGCAAAAAAACTGCGTCTGACTTTTCATCGGTGTGTTGTCTGGTCACATCAGTTTTCATGATACGCTTCCCTTGAAAAACATACCCACCCTTCATTGATCTCTCTACAAACAGATGCTGATCCACATCGGCGATCAGACCTATTTCTTCTTTTCTGATTTTAATTATCAAGTCAATCACCAGATGAGGAGTTGAAAAATAAAACCCTAAATCCAACCCAAATTCCCCATAGATTTTATCCGTATCTCTGCACACAATGTTCAGTAGAGGGAGTACGTCACTGGCCAAGTACAGTTCACAGTAATTTCACCCATTTTTACACCCACCCTTTGCCCAAACCCTCTTAGCAAATTCATAGTCGCTAGTGGTGTACTCACTCTCAGTAAGAGAATTGTAAAAAGCTTCAATGGGTGGTAATGACACCTCATCTAGCCTCGAGGCAGAGTTGTAGCAATCATATGCATATATGCCCATACACGTTAATAAATCATACATTTCATCATCGGGGAAGCGCTGTTTAAGGAGGGGAAAGTTATCAAAATTGTTGCTTTTTTGTACCTGAGTCAATTGACTTAAGGACTTGGGGAAGAAGCTGAAAGAGTCTAAAAAACGGATTTCGTTCAGGCACGTGTTACCCTTGTCAACTGTTTTCCACATGAATTCTAGCAGCAGTAGCTTCTCCGATGATTTGGGTATGATATTATATGAAAAAGAACCATCCATCCATGCGTTATCTACAACTCCTTCCTCGGCAATGCGGGCCAACACCGGTAAAATAAACTTTAAGTCGTAATTGGGATTGTGTATAAAAATCGGTACGAAATATTGCTGTGTAACGTTTAAATTGCACGATTTATTTGCAACCCCTCTAAAGTTACTCCCTCACGATGTAATTTCCTGCCACAAATGATCATGGTAGATCACTTTCCTCTTTCCCCCATTCCCAACACCATCATCAAATTCACCCTTGCAAACCCAACATATTTTACGATTATTAATAGCTAATATGTCATCTGGTGATAGGAGCATAGGATAGTTTGGGGAACAAAGGCGCGAAATTGCACCGTTCACTGCTTTGATTAGACTGGTCAATGCCGAGCACATGCAGTCTTCAACCCCCCCCCCCCCAACGACTCAACTACATCCAACACTTGCATGATATTACTGGAATCTCGTTGCGCATGTGCGTAATACACCCCTATGACTTCATGTATTTTAAGACGATTTGGATTGACGAATCGTGCACGTCTGTGAGTCTCGATTCGCAGTCCAAAGTGATCTTATTGCTCTGTAGGAGCTTGTTCTGGAAACTCTTAAAACGTAAGATCACTCTATCTCCGCTTACCGTTTCCACAGCCTGGTATCCATGACGTTTACAGTGTCTCATGTGATGCTTTAACTTTAAATCAATTCGAAATCTTGAGAGGCATGTCGGACATTAATAGCATACACGCCCGTTTTTACCCTCCCCCAAAACCCTACTAATATCTGTAATTGGATTAAAATGTCTAATTGAATCAGGCTCTGTGGGTGGTGTGTAAAGAAGCCAAACCCAATTCTCCACTGACTCAATTGACGGAGCCCTCACTGGAAATAATACACCCTTTTTATCAGAACGATGGCCCTCCTCTAATTCTGTGTCATACCGCAACACCGT
Source organism: Artemia sinica (assembly GCA_027921565.1). Taxonomy (NCBI): domain Eukaryota; kingdom Metazoa; phylum Arthropoda; class Branchiopoda; order Anostraca; family Artemiidae; genus Artemia; species Artemia sinica. The sequence continues at coordinate 31,652,327 of CM051272.1, forward strand.
GACACCAATATTTAAATGTACATTAGCCCGCTCAAAAATATCTATTCCTTTTAATGTCACGGGAAATTGACCATTTAAACAATAAAAATCTACTTTAGGAAACTTTGAACCCTCCCTCCCATTAACGGCTAATTCGCCCAACTTTTTCTTGGAGGCATCCTTCAATTGGGGTCTATAGGCGGCAATTAAAAATGCATACTTAAAACACTGTAGCCTCGAATCAAAACAGACTCGTTATATCCCCTGACAACCCTCTAAATCCAAATGATGTTTTAAAACTATAGCCCTCTCCCCATGCCCACCTCTTAAAATAAAATCGTTTTTAAATCTACAGATGTTTATGTTTAAACTCTCAATAAATAAAACCACCGATCCACTACCCCCCTCGTTACAATTATCCAGTTTAGTTTGAATGCTACTTACCCAATCTAAAGCTATTGATGCTTTTATACTTTCCCTTCCCCCCACGCCCCCATCTGTTGTTCAAGAAGGGCTCGAATCTTTTTAACATATAAATGAGTAATATCCAGGGGATATGTTATTATATCCCCTTACATCAAGGAGTTGAAGGGGTCACCGAATTTGGCGCAGTAGACTTTTGTATGGTGCAAGGCAGAGTTAGAAAGGAAAAAATCGGGAGGTGTAAATGTTGATGGGGGTAGTGTTTCACGACTACTAGTACTATCGTTAACCTCAATGGTGGGTGGTGGCATAGACTCGTCAATAATACCACCCCCAGTTTGTTCAATTGCATTAGTGGGCCCTGGTCTAGAATCACCTAATTCGCTGAGTATGGCTTCCAGGGTATTTGGGGATAGCTGCTCAAGCCAGCCTGTATTGTCTTGTGACGGAATTTCTTTATGAGGACCCAGTTTAGATGCACTTGTACTACTAACACCTAAATACTCATTCATAAATCTATTTGTCCATTCCGGGTCCTCCACCATATCTATGTCAAAAGTTAAGTCATCTAGACGGGCCATGTCCCCAAAACAGTCATTTAGAAAGCCACTTTCCCACTCCATATTATCAACAACTAGAATATTGTCGTCTCTAAACTCCACTGGCGGTGCAATGATTGACGAAGGTTCACTACAAATAGGTGCTTCTTGAGCTGATGGTGGCGCTAATTCATTGATCTTAATCTATAAAAAACAGGGTTTATTTTCCATGTGAAATATCCACTATTTTATAAAGTTAAAAGACTATGTCAATTTTTCACCCCCTCAAAACTTAATTTCCCTCCTAACATTATAATGGTTAAATACTTGTCCACTTCAATCACATAAAGTAGCCAAATAGAGCCTAATCAATTTTATATTTCACCATTTTGATGATATTTATTTCACTGAAAAAAAAATTGAGCAGAAAAAAGCCCAGATACATATTTACTACTTGAAAGGCACAAACATAACGTGAAGTTTGGCTAATAGCAATAAAATAAGATATGATAAAAAATATCTGTCATAGAGCTGCCAATACCTCAGTAAGAAGCGAAAACCTATTTCCCGTGAAGCATTTCAATACAGTTCTACTCACGTGTTTAACAGGTACTAAATAAGTACCAATAGTCATGTAGCAAAGTTAAGGCACTATCTGATTAAGGTTTTTCCCTCTCTTTTTTCCCATCCCCCACCCCTTTTCCTCAACATCCCTACTCCTTTTTCATATCCCCCCTCTTTTTCTCTAATAATACCCCATGAGTTGCAACACACGCACCTTCATGTCTCATGGTTTTTTTAGCAATCGCTGACAATAATGACAATTTTTAACTCGGTTTAATCCTTTAGTGTATTTGGAGTGCATTGCTGAGTAAGAGGTGTGAAGATAATTGTTTCCTGTTAGTTAAAAGAGAATATGATTTATGTAAATACGAGCGCGTTATAAAGTTGAAAACTATCTGATAAATGGGGGTTACCTTATATATTGCAGATAGCTCGTTAGAAACCCCTTGTCCATCTGAATGGGGCGCCTAGCGGATTACACTATCCCTCCTCAAGTTCAAGGGTTGTATTAAGTGCCTGTCAGTGTTGTCAGGGGTGACACCAACTTCGCTCGCTTTTGGCCGGGGTTTGAATATCATCATCCTGGAATAAAAATTAATTTCAGTTTTTTCACTAGGTAACTTATAAGCATACAGGCCTAAATCATCTTAAAACACATAGAAAAAAAGAACGCCACTTCAACATATGATAAAAGAAAAAATAACACGACTTTGACTATTAGCTTCGTTTGATATTTATTTAGAGTTTTAATGGGTGGTTGCGTCCCCACCTCCCCAAACCAAAGTTTATTCCAATTCATTAACGATATTGTTTGTATTTACAGGAGACGTATGGTTCAATTTTAGTCTTAAAAATGAGATATTTCTGTAAAGTACTTAAGAAGCATTTTGAGCCAAATAGGATGTATCTGTATGGGTGCCATAAAACATACTATAAATACGATACATAAAGAAATAAAAAAAACAATTTTGACTATTAGCTTCGTTTGATATTTATTCAGAATTTTAATGGGGTGGGGGGTAGCGTCCCCACCTCCCCAAAACCAAAGCCCACTTCAATTACATTAACGATATTGTTTATATTTAAAGGAGACGTATTGTCCAATTTTAGTCTTAAAAATGAGATATTTATGTAAAGTACTTAAGAAGCATTTTGATCCAAATAGCCTATATCTGTATGGATGCCATAAAACATATTTTAAATACGATACATATAGAAATAAAAAAAAACACAATTTTGACTATAGCTTCGTTTGATATTTATTCAGAATTTTAATGGGGGGAAGCGTCCCCACCTCCCCAAAACCAAAGCCCACTCCAAATACAATAACAATATTGTTTATATTTAAAGGAGATGTATTGTTCAATTTTAGTCTTAAAAATGAGATATTTCTGTAAAGTACTTAAGAAGCATTTTGATCCAAATAGCCTATATCTGTATGGGTGCCATAAAACATATTTTAAATACGATACATAAAGAAATAAAAAAACACAATTTATACTATTAGCTTCGTTTGATATTTATTCAGAATTTTAATGGGGGTAGCGTCCCTTAACTCCCCCCCTCCTCCCCTCCTCCTCAACCTCCTTCTCTCAACTCCTCTTTTTCTTTTCTTCAATAATTACCCCCTTGAGTAAATATACACGCACGCATACAAGTAGCTGATTATTAGCCGAGTAAACGATGATCGTATCGTTAAGTTCACTTAATTAAGACTGCAGTGAAAATATGGATAGAATTTCACGAGAAGCGGCTAAGTACCCTTTTAGTCAAGATACCTAAAAAGCTGTTATAAAGCACGCGAATTTTATAGTAGATATGTAGCCCACTGTCACTCCGAAAGACATATGGCAGATGGCTATAGAAAAAAGATCACGTTTTTTATGATAATTCAAGAATAATGTATATTCACTTACCCTCAAGATTCTTTTAGAGTTCATCATTGGAAAACGAATTAATTTAACTATGAAAGGCTTAATTCAAGTTGTTTTTTCAACTAATGCAGAAAGACCAATTGTGTCTTTATTTATAGTGAAAAAACATGAATATATATGCCCTCCAGGTGAAAACGAGTATTTCTACAAAAAGACCGTCTTTGAATATATGATATGAGGAAGTCAAGTTTTGACTATTGAACCCAGAAAAAAAATATTTTCTAGCGATAGATGAATGAACCTGGTAAAGTGTGTACCGTCTAAACCCGTCTTGTAACCCATGTATTGTTCACAGTAATAGGTGACTGCCCCTTGGTAAGGTATGTAATCGTGAAACTGCACACATATCCATGCCTCAGGCTTGTGTAATTCCATGTATAATTCGAACCTTATACATGGATACTACTCACAACCCATTGCCACTTAGTGGCTGGAGAAGCGTAGGCATGTGGTTCTGGAACCACTCAAAGTTGTATATTAAAAGAAGGATTACTTATTGTTATGCTTACTTATTCAAATTATTTAGTTGACATTTCCGGTGTAATATTCTCTCCCTACGCAAGATTCTGCATCCACAGGGGAAGAAAAACAAATGAAAACAGTTCTGTAGGAGAATTCAGGTAATTCTTCCCGAAATTTTTGAAATGAAAACAAAATTAGCTTATAATACTATTTATCGTACCTACACAAGAAATGATTTTTTTTTTAATTTCGATTCATTTGTAAGTAATGAATTGCTTTTCTAACTTTCTTAAGCGCTACTAAATTTAATTTTTTTAAAACAAAGAATTAAAGGTCTATTTCGTCTTAAAAAAAATACGAAAAGAAACGACACTATTTTTCCCTAGGTTGGAGGGGATCAGAAAGTATATAAAAAAATAAGTTTTGTACTGAAACTAAGAAGCAACATAAAAACTTAAAACGAACAGAAACTATTCTGTAAAACAAAAAAATCATGGTAGCGTTGTTTCTAAACTAAACTTTAATCAAAAATGAGCTGAGATTAATTTAAAAAAACTAAGTTTTCCCGAGGGAAGTAAAGAGCAAAGTTGGAACATAAAACGAAAAAAAATTATTACTTCACAGCCTATCTAACATATATCAATAAAATTAGTGCAAATAAATCAACTTGTAATATTTTCCTATGTTTGTAGGATTATAGGAAACTAGTGCTATACTGAAACACAAAACAATATAAGACTTTTCGTACGGTAAAAAAAACATTTAAGGGCAGTAGTAAGCCCCCAATTCGTTGAAAACCTAAATGCAAACTTACGCCTGAAGGCATAGATATGTGTTTAGGTTTTCAACGAATTGGGGTTACCAGGGTCATTTGCCTATTACAATGAACTCTACATGGGTTGATAGACATGTTTTCTATTATGACACCCATTTTTGGAGGACAACCAGAGAGAGAGAGCGACGGTCACACTAACTACTTGATTAGTAGTTGGATTCGGATATAAGGAGTAATTTTCATTGTATTTCATATTAGTAAGAGAATTGAATTCAAAGAGAATAGTTTATTTGAGAGGATATTAGTGGAGAAAAAATGAGTGGTGCATTTACACTATTGGATATTAATGATGGAACCGACAGCAGCAGCAGCAACGATATACGAGTACCCAATGTAGCTGTGGAAATAACCGTTGGGTGTAGACTATGTCTTGAATGGGACATTATGTATGCAAGATACGTGATATCATTAAGCAAATTTAAGCAGGAGGAGCAACTATGTTTTGCTGGAAAAGTGAATATTCTCCATATAAATAAACTTCGGTCAGCATTAGATGTCCTATCGAAATATATTGATGAGAACAAAATGCATCAGTGAATATTATTATTGTAATTATGTTCAATAAAATGTTTCTAAATCAATGGTATTTTTTTTTTCTTTCTATAGTAGACAAGCGTATATTTTCTAGAGTAGAAAAGAGAAATTCTGATTAGTCTGAAGTTGATCGTGAGAGAGTTAGGACTAAAAAAAAAAAAAAAAAAAAATGGATAGATTCGAGAAAGAGCGAATCATGAGGAATCTAGTTCTTATGGAAAAACGTTTGATTCTAGATGATGATTTTCTAGAGTTGTCTATTCAAAGGAAGATATTTTCTCGAGGAATGCTTGTCGATATAATGAAAACTGATTCTCCATCATTAGACTATTGTATGAAGCTTCTACATCGTGGTCCAAATGCATTTACACAATTTATTGATATATTGATCACGACACGACAAAATGATATTGTGGATATGCTTTTAAACATTAGTTTAGAAATTTAGGACTTTTTTTCATAAGAAAGATGGTGCTCAAGGATGATTTACTCCTCTCTCTCTCTCTCAGACATTTTTTTTTTGTTGCTAGCTCAGTTTCATTGTGGCAGTGAGAGCGTTAACACATGACAAAATGTTCCATACATGTCCGTTATGTATGTATACACAGGGCAGCTGGTCATCATGTGAGAATTGCACAATGATTGAGGAGTATGATGAAAAGTGTAGATTATGCAACCCGTGTAAATTGCATAGAGGATATGCTATACAAATTAAAGGATGTAATTCCTGTCTTGAAGAGGTGTGTGATTCTCATCCTAGAGATCACCTATGCTCCAATTGTCATTATGATAAATGCAAGCAGTGGGAGAGTACATATCCTGGTATGATTGGAAAGAATCCTAACCGTGATTTTAGTTTATTGCTACGAGATTGGTATCGTCGTGGTTTTAGATTGTTCTGGGAGGAGGAACCGGGTCAACGATTCAACTGTTGGAACAACAAAAGAATATGGTTTCTACGTCATCGTTGTGAAGACACTGGGTGTTATGATTATAAGCCCACTGATTTTTATTTGGCTGTGACGGAATGTGATTCGACACTTGAGGACACTGTTTGTGAAATTGCTTCAAATAGGCAAATTGAAACATGTGAATTCTATAGAATGAATGAGAATAGTATCATTGACTATACAAAGAGATATGACAAGAGTGAAGTCACACTCTACTGTAGAAAATGTGACCCTGACATTGCACTACATCAGGATCAGTACACTGTGAATTCAGATAATCTACCTGCACTAGTTGTTGTCGACAAATACCTAGTAGTGGATGAAATCTAAAGAGTAGAAAAGTCGTTTTTATCATGTATATAATTTTTTTTTATTAATAAACAATTTCACATACATCTTTAGAACATTTTATTCTTAGGGCACTAAAATCAATATTAAATACACTTGTAAGTATATTCTCCACTAGAAAGTCGTTCAATTGAGGTAAGTCAACGTAGATGTCGAGAAACTGCTTGTAGGTGTAGCCACGACATCTGAACATGAAAAAGAGTAGTGCATGAAAGCCACATGTCTTAGTCGTTAAATCCTGTACTCTTCGTAGATTTTGAATAATGGTTTTCCCACTGCTTTCAATAAAGTTGCTGATGTATGGTGCGTAGAATTTATACGATAGGCCAAGAGGGTCAAAAAATTCAATATTCTTCGCTGTTTGAAAGATGCTTAGCCAATGACCAGTTTTCAAAGTCGACGGACTACTATTAACAATGATCAGGGTATTGTTAACACTTGGAATTTTTTCAATGAAGTCCGAAGGTATGCAATAGGACTTATACCGGGACATGTATGGATCCATACTAAATACGTTGATTATTTGGTTTGTGTTCATGGTGCTAGGTCTAGTAGAACACTGCCGTCGGGCGTGATTTCCCAATAGGTTTCAAATTGACTCAGTGATATTAGCGTGATACTCTCAGTCAGAGCATTGGCAAATGTACACTCTAAACGTACATTCCCTGTTCGTACTATGCTCATATCCTGTGTGCCTGACAAATCCAAAACAATAACCCCATGATTTTTTGAAAACATTGAATCGGTTATTCCATTTTCAAATAGTTGAGAGTCATGATCTAGGGATTGCATTGTCAACTCGTACAGAGTTCTATAGGATTTTTTGTCAAATGATAGAGTGTACAGTGGAATACCATTCACTTTGCACACGAGGCTAGATAGACCAAAAAAATTAAAATCGTGGGGGGATTCAGTCCAGGATCCAACGGCACTCCCACTCTTCACAAAGGCCAAAGCCAATTTTGATGGGATTTCTCCATTGATAAATGATGAATCGCTATAGCTACGAGAGCCGGTGGCAATGTGACGTTGATTGGTGATTGTATGGGGACAAGAAGTTTAATGTTGTTGCCATTGGCTCTTAGCTTTTCCACTGCCAATGCAACAGAGCTCATAACCTGTTGTTTTCGGACGTGGAGAATTGCCGATGTGATAATGAAATTTGCATCGGGTGCTGCAGGAAGTGTTTTTCTCAAAATGAAATTCGATGGGGCCATCTGTAACTTTATGTCAATCTTGACATTAGGGGGTAGCCATTGGGATATATTGAATATCTCATGATTTAATTTTCCAACTAGATGATACTCCTGGGTCACTGCTGTAGTCAACTCACCGTCAGTATCAACACCTGTTCGATATTCATAGCCCAATGATTGTCCTCTCATCTCCTTGTACGCCTTTGGCGTCATCATCATAAATTGTATGTAGCTTGCATAGTTGGATAAATTATTGCTAGTGCTCACCAATGTTCCATTAATAAATACATTAATTTGTTTGAATAGGTTGTGTAGAATACAGTTTTCATAGGAGAGACCATCGCCGGCATTTGGAGTTGTATTATCTGTCTTTTTCTTCACCACAATATTTAAATCAATAAATGTTGACGACAAATCAATGAAATAGTCTTCATTGGAAAATATTTGAAAGTGTATATTTTCCGAGAGGGGTTGTTGAGGGTGAAATTGTTCATAGTAGCCATACTTGACACTGACATCAACATTTTCAGCATTGAATAGATTCAATGAGGAACTGATTGATGGATATGATTCCTTGTGGGGGAGATAAGTCATCTTAAGAGAAGAAATCCTTCTTTGATCTAACAATCTTTTTCTTTTTCTTCTTCTTCTGTTGCTTATTGGACTTCGTTGTTTTATTCCTCAAAGTCCTTGTTGATGTCCTTTGCTTCCTGCCTGGGTGGAGACTGATGAGTGAATGACGCGAACGCATCCTTTTCAATCCCTCCCCATTTTGTCTAGATTTTAATTGTTCACCAACGGCTCTTGCTGAAGATCTAATATTTTCCTTAACACTCTCCTTGAAATTCTTGCCCGACCCCCAGTCCTGTAGTGTGGAGGCAGCAAAATTTGATGCAGCAGGTACAAGATATTTTCTGGCAAGGGGTAGTGCAGAACGAAATAGCCTAGCAAACCAGCTACCAAGACCATAGCCAGACATTGTAGTACGCCCCTTGTAGTAGTCCAATCCATTGCCTATTTGACGTGGACTCAAAGCACCAACATAACAGTCAATATCGGGACAGACAAATGGAATTCTTCTATTGTTCATTTTTTAGGTTATTGTACCGTCGTTGTCGTTGACAATGGGTCGAAAATGACATGTAATCACTGCTAAGCCTTTTGAAATTGCTATTGGATCACCTAATTCAGTTCTTAGTGTTAACTGACAGAGTTCCAAATAGGAAGTGTTTACGGGAATATACTGAAGATGCTTTATATTGTAGTGGTGAACATGTTCTTGATTGGTTTTTCGTTCAAGAACTCGTAGGAGGGGAACATTTGAATTACCAACCCGAGATGTTTCCACAAATGAAGCGTAGAGAAATATACAAGTGTCCGTGGAGAAGCTGGGTGCATAGTCCGCATAGATAACATGGTCACTACCACTGAAATTTTCTGTCTTAATAATACGGTTTTTAAAACCAAGAACCTCACGTAAATTTTCATTGAGGAAAATTCTTTCATTCTCAAATGGATTGGTAATATAAATTCTCCTTTGTTCCGTCGAGTAATTGAAAGTGAAACCACCTTTTTTTCGACTTGCAATTTTTTTGTTGATAACTCGACACAGTTCATGCATGTTATTGTATTCCCTGTAGGGGATGTTAGCAATAGGGTACTGATTAGAGTCAAAAGTTGCCATTGCACCTTCATCACCGAATTCAAACGGTCGTATTTTTATTTCATATTTACGATCCTTTCTCAGGATGTCATAGGTATTTTTGAGAATACAGTCGACAAGAGCCACTTCATATGCACCGTCAAATTTGATGGCGGGGGAGAGTTTTGTCCAAAAATCACTTGTCGTATTCAAGTCATTGTAGAGAGGATCGGAAACGTTGGACATGAATGTTACATAGAAATCATTGGGCATTGTCAATATCTTCAACACCGATCCAAGAATCAAAATCAGAGTTGTATCCTAGCCACCGAACAAGTAACTGTTTCTTACCCCTGCGACTACGTCTCTTTAATACCCTTTCAATTTGATAGATTTCACTAGCATTTTTAACTTTTTGTAATTCATAGTCATAAAAGCCGCCGAGAATCTCCTCATCTTTGGTATCACGCAGGCGATAAGTTATGGGTTTAGTGTCTAGGATTTTTGCCACCTTAAAAAGTTCTGTGGACCACAAGTAATTCCCCTTTTCAAAAACATTAGTTGTTCTATTAATTCGAACCGTATCACCAACATTGAATTTATTTTTCATCTTCTTGACAGCCGACGATTCATTGGAATACTGTTTAAGAAAGGTGTCAATGTATCATGATCAGAATGATGAACTTCCGTTGGCGTAGAGTTGGACAATGATCGATGAGGTCGTTGATTATAAATCAACATGATTTTATCAAGATCATGAATAAAAGCCAATGTATTTTTCAATGTACAATATCTTGAAATTAAAAGTCGAATAGTTCTTATCAATCGTTCGGCCAATGCAGCCTTTATAGGACTGTGACTATGATAGAGCAGTGTACTATATTTCTCTAGTACTTTTGCAACATGGGGATTAACAAATTCACTACCGCGATCCGTTTGAATTTTTTTATATGAATCCTGTTGGAGAATACTTTCAATGGCCTGAGCAACTTCAACACCTCTCTTTGATCGCAATGGAATTGCATATGCATAACGACTATAAACACTGATTGCAAGTAGAATGTACTTGTACGGTGTATTGTGACGTCTTTGAAGCTCATCTAGAGTCAGGAGATCTGCTTGCATTATATGCAATGGGTAAAAGGCTTTAGTTTTTCGATATTGATTGGCACGAAGTCTATGATTTCTATGCAGAGTGTAACTTGATTCATTCTGTAGATAGTCTTGTACATTTTTAGTGCGAACACCAGTGACTTTGGAAAGAGTTGTGGGGGAACTTAAACTCCCCACATCACCAATATTTTCATAAACACCTTTCAGAACTTCAACCATTTTGAACGTAAACACGTTGTGTAACGTCCGCTACCCTTTTGTATACTGGCTGTTGGTGGTGGTGATGGTGGTGATGATGACTTGATACGTCTTCGCTTTTGTCTAGCTATCAGCGGTGTGCTAGTATTTTCCAAAATTGATTTAAAATCTTCTTCTTCAAGTTCATTTTTTAATGGTGTCAATGTTGTTGTTGTTGTTGTTGTTGATGATGATGACGCATGTTCATTTAATTTTTTTAGAATTTGTCTATTGCCAATAAGACTTTTGGGGAAGTTTAATGTATTTAGAAAGTTGTATAGATGAGTGTCAAATGATAATAGTCCTTTACGATTTGTAACCATATCATAGATTAAATCAAGTAGATTATAGCTCTTGCCCTGAATTATAATCCCTGTTCCATTGCTCTCAACTTGAATGTGATCACTTTCCAAGAGATAGGCTAGGAGTCGTTTACTTTGTTCACGATATGAGTGGGGCATTAGATATCCAATTTTCATTACAATCGAATCCAATTCCTCCTTCTTCAATTGTGTTCCAGCAGCAGCAGCAGAATGCCGAGGAGATGATTCCTTTTTGGGATCAGCAGCAGCAGCAGTGGGCTTCGACCGATAGGACTTGTGTTTGTCCACTCGGCGAAGTGCATCTTGAAGTAAAAGCAGTTTTTTATCATCCTCAATATTTTCATTGTCAAGGAATTTACTCAGATTGTTCTCAAAGTGTTCGACGGGCGAGAGAGCGAGTTCTATTGGAGTCAATTTATAGGGTTTTGCCATTCTCTCTCTTTTAGAGAAAACTGTTTACAAGTCCTGCAATTATTGGCAGTAAAAGTGTGAAAAAGCTACCGCCCGCCTGAAGAAGTCGTTTCCTTTTGAAATTCTTTCCTTTCTTTTTAGAGGCCAATGTACGTACAATGGAACGATGTTGCTTTGCCTGTTGCTTAACTACTTCTGGCACTTGAACATTACCCTCGATCAAATTTAAACAAAGTTCGGATATTAGATTAATGAAATCGTTGTCAATACCGTGTTTGAGTATTGCTTTCCTAAGCGGAGGTTTTGAAGTGCTTAGAACTGAAAACAAATGTCTATTTTCATGTAGTTTCTTCAGTGTCATGATCGCAACTAATAGGTCTTTTTAGTGTTCACGGGGAGATATACTGTAATTTCATTGTCAAAAATATCTGTGACTACACGCAGATCCTCGGGTGTATTTTGATTAAGATCCAATAGGATGTAGCCGTAGGGTTTATTAGTTGCCTGATTGTATGCTGAGAGCAGAAATTTGGGGGCTCCCGGGTAGATTTGTTTATTGAGAGTTATTAGCGAGCTAGAATCACGAACAACTCTGTAGATGATATAGTAGGTGCAGTTCAATGCAAGTGTTCGCATACATTTGCTCTGATGAAAGAGATTGTGTAGAACCAGAGTAACGGAAATCTGTTCATGATGAGAGCGAACAGTGAACAGTTGTAGCATTTCCTGGGACCATTGTTCAATAGATTCAGCCAGATCGTCAATGATCAACCAAGAGTTTTGTTCAATAATGCTGAAAACATCAAGTCCCTGTATGAATTGTATCTGCACCAACCCTGTCGTGGCAGCAATTGCTTTTATTTTATCATATGACTCCTGCCAAATACTATAGCAATAGTAGATTTTTTTCGGCTTTTCCGCAAACATTTTATCACAATTTTTAATTATTTTAGTTAAGAGTGTTGTTTTGCCCGACATTGACGGTCCACACAGAAACGATCTGAATGGTGTTTTAAATTGATACATGTTCCCTTCAACAGTTCACCTGGACAACTAACTGTAGACTATGGCTGTCTAATGACTAAATAATTTCCCTATTACTACTACTACTACTACTCCGTTCAAGAATAATAATAATAACGAGAAGAAGAAGAAGAATAAGGAATAATATTTTCTTTTATTATATACATAAAAAAGGTAACAATACTTTAAAAAAAAATAAAATACTACATTGAAAAAGGCACATTAAACATGAATAAAAAAAATACACTTTTTTTTAAATTTATTTATAATAAAAAAATACAACATTTACATAACCACTAGAAAAAAAAAACAAACACTTAAATAAATACACTTTTTTTTTTCTGTTTATTTATTTATAAAAAAATACAACATTTATTGGAATAATGCGCACTTGAAATATCACACTTTTATTTACAACATTTTAAATTTTGGTTTCCCCCCTCCCCCCGGGGGGCGGCCGCTGCGGCGGCCGGGGGGCCGGGAAGCGCCGGGCGCCGGGGGCCCGCTGCGGCGGGCCCGGGCCGGGGCCGGCATTAAATACTGGAAATTGATCTGCCTTGCAAACACACACACACACACACACACACACACACACACACACACACACACACACACATTGAAAATTGATTGTGATAGAGAAAAAAGAATTAGAAAAAAAACCTAATTACCCAAAAAAACCCTCCCACCCAATTTATACTTTTTTTTAGTGAATTTAAGTTAATTTTTTTAGACCGAGTTGTTTTCTGTACTCTGTACATTCAACTCGGTCTGAAATTAAATAATGACCGTGTGGCAGTACCTTCACACCATCCTCAAGTACATAGACTTTGTCCGATATGGCAGACATGGCGTTTTTCTCAACTCTAACTGTGTAGTTTTTAAATTGTAAAGAGCGAATCGCCATGACTTTCGCCCTTGGCACTAAACTACGTTCCACGCAGTTTCTATACACACTCATGTCGAAATTATTTTTTACAAAGTGTGTAGGTACCCCCTTGCAAACTTGTTTGATATCCTTGCCGTGCGTTTCCACACAGTATACCTTCGGTCCAGGAAACACACCACTGGATATCAGATCGCTACCCGTTTCAGATTTTAACATTAACAATTGATTTGGGGCCTGGCGTTTCACTAGCTCTGGGTAGAGGGATTCGTCCCAATTAGTGTAGTCCATTCGTGAGCTAATGTACTCGCCATTTTCCAAATCATTCAATAGATTTTCAGTTTTGACTTTTAACAGGAGTGAATCAGTGTCCCCGTAGTACACTTGAACTTGTCCCTCAATCGGCCACTGTACCCTACATACATTATAATAAAATGACAACATGAGTTTCTTGGATATTTCAGTTATTGCACTTCCGCCCGCAATATTTTTATTTAATACAATGTTTCTTTTCTTGCGATGTAGGAGAACCATATTGGAGTCTATGATTGTGAACGATGTGAAGTTTGGATCCGCAACGATTCGAGCACAATCTTTGGGGTTGGTTACAATGTCACATCGACTTCTGTGTCGTACGCTCTCGCACATTTTACCGAAAGCTGAGTTCAAAATGAGTTTATAGACTTCTTTTTCAACTTTCGTTTTCGCTTGTGAACGCTTACTGACAAAGGTGTCAATAAACGTTTTCATGTAAGGCTTTTGATCAAATTGGAGGGCTCTATGAATCTTTGTGACCTTGAAACCATTGGACACCATCCATTTCAATAGCACGTGATGAACAACGATATTCTGTTTCGGGTTGAGATCGGCAATTAGTTTTTGTTTTGAAGGTACCCAGTGCATACTCCCGTCCTCTACTAAAGATAAATTGTAGGGGCTCAGAGAGTCCCTACCCACCGGTCTATTTATGCACGGAAAAACAAAGTCTTTTACCGAGTCATGGATTTCCATGGGTATTTCACCGTCAATTTCAAAAAACCATCCCTGTGCCCCATTCTCCTCAACACTGGCAATGTCGGGGAAATTCGAAGCACAGGGATTGTCAAGCCATTTATAATTGCCACACGGCAAACAGTAGTGAGACATTGCCGATGGGTAAAGAGAATTCATATCCAAAAAAACTGCGTCCGACTTTTCATCGGTGTGCTGTCCACTCGGATCAGTTTTCATGATACGATCCCCGTGAAAAACATACCCACCCCTCATTGATCTCTCTACAAACAGATGCTGATCCACATCGGCGATCAGACCTATTTCTTCTTTGCTGATTTTAAGTATCAAGTCCATCACCAAATGGGGAGTGGAAAATAATAACCTAAATCCAACCCAAATTCCCCATAGATTTTATCCGTATTTTTGCACACAATATCCAGAAGAGTGAGTACGTCACTGGCCAAGTAAAGTTTACAATAATCCCACCCATTTTTACATCCGCCCTTTGCCCAAACCCTCTTAGCAAATTCGTAGTCGCTAGTGGTGCACTCACTCTCAGTAAGAGAATTGTAAAAAGCTTCAATGGGCGGTAGTGACACCTCATCTAGCCTCGAGCCAGAGTTGTAATAATCATATGGATATATACCCTTACACGTTAATAAATCATACATTTCATCATCGGGGAAGCGCTGTTTGAGGAGGGGAAGCTATCAAAATTGTCACTTTTCTGCACCTGAATCAATTGACTTAAAGATTTGGGGGAAGAAGCTGAAAGAGTCTAAAAAACGGATTTTATTCAGGCACGTGTTACCCTTGTCAACTGTTTTCCACATGAATTCTAGCAGCAGTAGCTTCTCCGATGATTTGGGTATGATATTATATGAAAAAGAACCATCTATCCATGCGTCATCTACAACTCCTCCCTTGGCAATGCGGGCCAACGCCGGAAGAACAAACTTTAAGTCGTAATTGGAATTGTGTATAAAAACAGGTACGAAATATTGTTGTCTAACGTTTAAATTGCATGACTGGTGTGCTACCCCTCTAAAGTTACTCCCTCCCGATGTAATTTCCTGCCACAAATGATCATGGTCGATCACCTTCCTCCTCCCCCCATTCCCAACACCATCATCAAATTCTCCCTTGCAAACCCAACACATTTTACGATTTTTAATGGCCACTATGTCATCTGGTGATAGGACCATAGGATAGTTTGTATAACGAAGGCGCGAAATTGCACCGTTCGCTGTTTTGACTAGACTGACCAATGCCGAGCGCATGCAGTCTTCACCGTCACTCAACATCTCAACTACCTCCAGCACTTGCATGGTATTATTGGAATCTCGTTGCGCGTGAGCGTAAGAGACCCCTATGGCTTCATGTATTTTAACATGATTTGAATTTGACGGATCACACACGTCTGTCAGCTTAGCCTCGCAGTCCAAAGCGATCTTATTGCTCTGCAGGAGCGTGTTTTGAAAATTTTTAAAACGTAAGATCGCTCTATCTCCGCTTACCGTCTCCACAGCCTGGTATCCATGACGTTTACAGTGTTTCATGTGATGCTTTAACTTTAAATCAGAGCGAAATCTTGAGAGGCATGTTGGACAGTAATAGCATGCACCCCCACGCCCCGTTTTACCCTCACTTAGAACCCTACTAATATCCGTAATCGGATTGAAATGACCAATTGAATCGGAGTCTGTGGGTGGGGTGTATAGAAGCCACACCCAATATTCTACTGATTCAATTGAAGGAGTCCGCACTGGAAATAATACACCCTTCTTATCGGAACGCTGACCCTCTTCAAATTCTGGTTCATACTGTAACACCGTGACACCAATCTTTAAATGTGCATTAGCCCGCTCAAAAATATCTATTCCTTTTAGTGTCACGGGATATTGACCATTTAAACAATTAAATTTACTTTGGGGAACTTTGAACCCTCCCTACCATTAACTGCCATTTTATTCAAGTTCTTCTTAGTGGCATCATTGCGCAGAGGTCTGTATGCCGCAATTAAAAACGCATACTTGAAACACTGCAGCCTCGTATCGAAACAGATTCGTTGTATCCCCCTACACCCCTCTAAATCTGAATGATATTTTAATTCAATTGCCTCCCCTCCCCCATGCCCACCTCTTACAATAAAATCCTTTTTAAACCTACAAATGTTAACATTTAAACTTTCAATAAATAAAACCACAGATCCACTACCCCCCTCGTTATAATTTTCCCACTTACTTTGAATACTATTGGCCCAATTTAGAAAAACCTCCCCATAATTTGATAAATGCGGGTGTATTGCCAACATCTCTGTGTGCAAGTATTTCGAATACATCTCACCCGCACTTTCATTTAAAAAAAATATTTTTAGTGCTATTGATGCTTTTAAACTGACCCCCACTCCCCACACCCCCATTTGTTGTTCAAGAATGGCTCGAATCTTATCAGTATATGAATGTGTAATGGCCAGGGGATCTGTTATTATATCCCCCGACACTAGAGAGTTGAAAGGGTCACCGAATTTGGCGCTGTATACTAATGTGTGATGCAAGGCAGAGTTGGAGAGAAAAAAATCCGGAAGAGGGGGTACTGTTGCTGTTGTATTACTACTACTTCTATCTATAGCATTAGGTGGAGTGGTGGCGGGTGACAGAGAATTGTCAATAACACCACTCCCAGTCTGTTCAATCACATTGGGGGGATGTGGCATGAGGTCCCCTAATACATATTCCAATGTGTTTGGGGACAATTGGTCGAGCCAGCCTGTATTGTCCTCTGATGGAATTTCGTTATGAGGACCCGGTTCAGATTTACTTGTAACATCATCATCTAAATATTCACGCATGAAACTATCTGTCCACACCGGATCCTCAAGCATGTCAATATCACAGCTTAAGTCATCCAGGCTGACCATTTCCCCAAAAACATCGTTAAGGAAGCCACTTTCCCACTCCATATTCTCTAGGACCAATGTAGCTTCATCCCTGAACTCTGCTGGTGGTGACAGAATTGGTCCTGTAAATATAGTTGCTTCATCACTCAATGGTGTCGCTGGTGGTGGTGCTATATTTTTAATCTGTAGAAAAAAGAAGTTTTATTTTTTATGTAAATTTTTTTATAGTTAATAAACTTTGTCAATTTCTCATAGTCATTGTCCCACTAACACTACCATCACCACCTGAACAATTAAAAGAAGAAGAAAAAAAAAGTTACATTGCCTTATGTCTTTCATAATGTCAACTGAACATGTTAAAAAATATATTTTTTTTTTAGTCGGGAAAATGTAGTCTTATTCTTAGAAAAAATTAATGGTTTTATTCCAAAAATTTTTTTTTTAAAACAAAAATGCAAAATATGAGTCTAATTCGATTGTTTGAGGCTCTTCATTATAAGTGTCAATGAGATTTGACCATTGTTCAACTGACGCAGTATGCTGTACGAACAATTGCTCCTCGGCTTCAGTTAATGGACACGAATCCCATATGTCGGGGGTTGGTGGTGCTGCTACTTTTTCAATAATCCGTATTTTCCTGTTTCTTTTGCCAACGGATTTGTTTGACCTGGACTAAATAAATTCGAATATTGAATTTTTTTAAAAGTATAAATGCCACAAAAAGGTATTTTTCAAAAATAGGGGGCAATTGCTCCTTATATCTCAATTGTCACCACTACTATCCTAAGCTCCTGCTGGAGCTAGCTTCGAATATTGAACTTTGTATTTTTTAAAAGTATAAATGCCACAAAAAGGTATTTTTTCAAAAAATAGGGGGCAATTGCTCCTCATATCTCAATTGTCACCACTACTATCCTAAGCTCCTGCTGAAGATAGCTTCGAATATTGAACTTTGTATTTTTTAAAAGTATAACTGTCACAAAAAGGTATTTTTTCAAAAATAGGGAGCAATTGCCCCTTATATCTCAATTGTCACCACTACTATCCTAAGCTCCTGCTGAAGATAGCTTCGAATATTGAACTTTGTATTTTTTAAAAGTATAAATGTCACAAAAAGGTTTTTTTTTTTTTTTTTTTTTTTTAAAAAAATAGGGGGCAATTGCCCCTTACATCTCAATTGTCACCACTACTATCCTAAGCTCCTGCTGAAGATAGCTTCGAATATTGAACTTTGTATTTTTTAAAAGTATAAATGCCACAAAAAAGTATTTTTTTCAAAAATAGGGGCAATTGCTCCTTATATCTAAATTGTCACCACTACTATCCTAAGCTCCTGCTGAAGCTAGTTTCGAATATTGAACTTTGTATTTTTTAAAAGTATAAACCTCGTATGTCGGTGGTTGATGAAGCTACCTTCTCAATAATCCGTATTTTCCTGTGTCTTTTGCCAACGGATTTGTTTGAAGTTGACCTGGGCTAAATAAATGCTTGTAAGAGAGAGAAGAACTTTTTTCTCCATTCATATCAACAATTAAAGTGCAATTAAAATGTTGGATGGTCCTTTTTTAGAACCCTCCCTCCCCTCCCCCTCTCCCGGGGAGGACCCTTGGGAACCGGGAGCTTCCTTCGATGTAGGAGGATCGATACCCTTTCGAGTTAGGGGGGGGGGGTATCAGACTTCACAACACTGTTCAAATAGAACAACCTCAAATTCTTTCTCGAAAACACCTAAGTGTTTCAATGAAATGATCAAAAACGGCTTCACCCAAATAATGTTTCTTAACATTACCGCGAAGACATATTTGGAAATTATCAAAAACATTTTTCCCTGTGTAAATTGCTTATTGAAGATATACATCTTGCTATTTAAAGTCCACTTTGCATGCGACCCTACTTAGAATTCAAATTATACCTGTCGGGCGGATTTAAAATTCAGGTGTGCTGATGGGACATTTTGATAAGAGCCCGGATGCGTGCGAGAGCTTAGTGCAAAAACATATACCAGTTTAAGAATGATTGCCAACTGTGAAATAGTGAATTATTTTTTTTTATATAGTTAGTTTGTCTAAAAGGAATATTGGGATTTTTGCATTAGAACGCATCTTGGATAGAAGTTACGAGGTAAGGTTTTTTTTTTCGTTATAGAAATGCATGAAAATCATTCCTTTATACATATACCAGCTAATTTGGTTAATGAAAGAAAATGAAATAGTTTTTTAGAAACAAATTTTAAGTTTTACTCATCAAAAGCTATGCCCCTGAGAAAATTTACCTTATTTTTGAAAATAGGGATAGAAACAAAAAATTATGTATATACTTACAAATTCTGACTGGACTTCTATATCTGAACTCCTTGGCAAAACTTGAGGGGGTTAAGGCCACAATCTTCAGTAGGTGGAGCTGAGGCATTATATAAGGCAGTCCACTCCCTTTTCAGGTTCCTTCCAGCTGATATGGAGCTAACACGGGGGTCAGAGGTCCCTGTCATTAAAAGATTCGCAGGCATTGGCTGGTCTTGTGTAGTTCTAGTAGCGAATTTGATAACTGAAGGTCTTGTAGCTTGCATTAGTATACCTTCGCTATATCGTGCCCTCTTTTCAGAAGGGGGGGTATTGCATGTGTCCACTTCCTTGAAAAAAAAATGCATTTTAGGTTTGGGAAAATAATTCAGTTTATGTTAGGCATTTAAAGTACTGCAAAACATTTTTTTTTTTTTTTCAATAGAGCTAAGCACTTTTTTTTTTCAAAAACACCCCTAAAAAGGTTAACTGATCATGATAAAAATCACACCGTAAATGCAGACTGGCCTGGAAGTATTTTCAAAAACACACCTAAAAAAAAAAAAAAAAAAAAAAAAAAAAAAGCCGCCGTAAGCTTCAACCTATAGGAGAATTATTTAGAGGTTTCAGCTCCTAAAAACAATAGGCTTCTAAGTATATAAGTACCCTTAGTTCTAGTGTATGGAAAGAATTTCTTCCTTAACTTAATGATAAGATAATTTCTTTTTTCTATTATAATAATGAGAAAATTTTTACTCACCAGAAATTGCTTTGAATTATCCATTTTCTATATAAATGCTTACAAAAAATGTCAGTTGTGTTATGTTCAATAAACTATTCCAAACTGTTGAGGTATCTAATTTGAAACTTGAATATATACAGAAAATAATTAGCTTCTAAAAAAGACACACTGGTTTTTCCAACACGGATGTAACCTAAAAAAAAAACTTGTATGTGATGAAATAGAAATTCAGTTAATTGTACCAGAAAAAACTTGAAGCAGAACAGATTATAACCAACCTGTTTGGTATGGGCACGTACGCAAAGTATATACCTTCAAGCAAAATCCATATGATATTTCAAATTACTATACCATCTATAGAAATGATACCTCTTTGCTAATGACCCTGGTAACCCCAATTCGTTGAAAACCTAAACACATATCTATGCCTTCAGGCGTAAGTTTGCATTTAGGTTTTCAACGAATTGGGGGCTTACTACTAAGGGCACTTTTAACACTATAAAAGTAAAGCATTTTTAGATTGTTGCTTTATTTTTTTTTTTTTCGCTTAATTTGGTATCACTTCTGTAATATGAGCTCAGTTCAACGATTGACTGTCCTTTTGGATCTGAAAAAGACATTTCATGATTATTTTGTAGACAAGTTCGAAATGAAGAAATCGTATTAGCATTAAGACTACTGACTCACTTTAAAATTTGTGTCACAACTTGAAATTCTCCGTTTTATAGAAAGAAATAATTGGATATCCAGAGTCGATATTATGGTTGATATGTCTTTCATTTCGAGTAATAGGTGAGACCAAGATGTCACTCGAAAAATCTTTCCATTATTTTTATGCTGTTTAACGACTTTAAACTTATTATTTTTATGTCTAAACATTTAAGATATTTTTAATTGTATACTGAAAGTTACTGATATCACAGCTCCGGTAGGACTATGAAAAGCTTTATAGATTAGTTTGTTGTTGTGAGGCCACGTATTTACTTTTGACTCCTAAATCAATATTCTTGTTTTTTATACTTGGTTTTTGTGTTTTCAGTAAAGCTTTAGTTTTCTGCAATCCTATAAACATTGGGAAATATCACCAGTTGATTTATTTGCACTAGTTTTATTGATGTATGTTAGATAGGGTGTGAAGAAATAATTTTTGTTCGTTTTAAGTTTCAACTTCGCTCTTTACTTCCCTTAGGAAAACTTTGTTTTTCTTAAATTAATAACTAACTGTGGAGACACATTTAGAATACTGGAGGCGTACAATGCTGCTGCTGCTAAATGCGACCTAATTAGTTCTTGAAAGTTTACAAGAATTGCCTGCACGCTTGATATGCGCCATAAAACACGTCACGTAGAAATGCAAAAAATAAGCAGTCAAATCTTTGCTTAATCTGCAGTTTTATGATCCGAGAAAGCACTGAGGATAAAGCTAAATACCACTCCAGACTATCATACTGATAAAAGAAAAGCATAAGTATATTTCACAGATCAGCCGCGACTAGTGAAATATTAATTACTGTAGAGCTAAAATGTTTTAAGCCAACTGAACTACCTGATACATCTTTTTGATTTTCAGTTCCACCAACGATATGGGTGGCACATCAGCTTATTGGCGCAATTGTAGGTATGTCAGTTTTATTTGAGTGCCATTTGGAAGCCCATCCAGCAGCAATTCATTACTGGACACGAGAGGATGGAAATGTTCTGCATGACCAGGGAAGGTACAAATTCGAAGCGATTCAAGCCCATACTGATAGAAAAGAACATCGTGGTATGTTTATCTTTAAATGGAAAAATTATAGAAACTTTTGTTGGTAGTTCCTCTTTTTATTTAGTTTTGTGAGTTATTCATATGCTAATAATAATAGAACATCCATATCAGTTATCTATGAAAGATTTTGTGCCCGCGGCATGAGAAGGGGTAATTTAAAAATATTGCCAAAATCATGAGAATAAAATGGAAAAAAAATTATTCGAAAATAGTACATAAATAAGAAATCAGTGGTCTGGAAATAAGTCCTCCAATGCTACAGTTAAAGTCGAACCTACATAGCCTAAATCCTTGGTTGTACCCCAAATTTATTAAGTCGTACTAAATCAAATCTTATATATTTGTCACTTTAATGTAAACTAAAATAAAACTGATTTTCGACAAAGTGTAAATTAGCTGTATATCAAGATTTAGAGCTAGATTTGTGAATGAAATTTTTCACCCCCCCCCCTCCTTGACAATGTTCAAGGTAGACAAAGTAAAAAGTAACTAAAACATCGTTCATGTTAGCCTCTAATTTCCATTTACTGTTTTAATTTCGTTCCTTCAAAGGCATATTTGAAAGAGCTATAGGTATTGTCTTAACGAAAGATAATGCAAAACGACAATAAAACAAAGTGGTTCCAGACTATAATGGTGGAATAAAATTTCGTAATATTTGGTGCCCAAGGTTTTCGGAGACTTTCATGTCCTCCATTCAAATGTGTCATTAGTTTTTGTCTAGCAGCTAAAATTTTTAAGGTAAAAATTTTAGCCAATTATGCATTTCCCTATTTTAAATTAAAATCATGGATTAAACAAACAAATTGCGTACAAATTTTTATTGTTCAGAAAATCATTATTTATAATTAAAAAAAAAAAATCAGAAAGAAGTCATCAATTAAAGAAACTACTAATTGAGCATACCCGAAAATTGTTTTCTGTGAAGTTTTTTATTCCGTTAAATAAGTCTTTTATAATTTTACTGACTCATACCTGAAATTATTGAATCGAAAAAGCATTGTTTGATAAGCAAATTTATCTAATAATTTAGAGCTAAGATACAATCATTTCATATTTTTGTTCAGCAAGACCAACAAACATCCGTTCTAAAATTCAAGGCACCGTAAATTCTTTTTCTTCTTTACACCTGTTATTAGATTTTCAGATTTTACTCGTTTTACTAAACCTCAGCGTTTGTGCTTTCACACAGATCTCTTTAGGCTAAATTCTAAAAATAACAGTTTTAAAACAACGTTTGAGAAATCAGCACTTTTTGGTAAAATTTAAACGGTGGCAGAAATAAAATCCTAAATACGGGCGTCACCCGTCACAGCTAAAATAAACCAGATTTAATATTTATTTGAGGAGCGTTTCTATCAGTCAGCTACTCAGCTATGCAGTATTCTAATTTATTATTGGAGAGTGGTCGTCAGTATCTGAAATATATATATATATATATATATATATATATATATATATATATATATATATATATATATATATATATATATATATATATATATATATATATATATATATATAATATATATATATATATATATATATATATATATATATATATATATATATATATATATATATATAATATATATATATATATATATATATATATATATATATATATATATATATATATATGTGTGTGTGTGTGTGTGTGTGTGTGTGTTTTAAGACTTTTAGAAGTTTTCCTTGTCCCCCCCCCGACTTCAAATGGAGTTGAATCTCGTTTTTTTTCTTTTGATGACAAAAATGAAAAAAAAAAAACTTCTGCTGTAATAGCTCTTCGTCCGTGCCTCTAAAGCTTAATCGAGACTTCCCTAGTTTGTAAAAAAAAAACTGCTTATTACTAAACTGGCATTCAATCCGATGTTTACATTTTAATTTTAAGTTTCCTGTACAATTTGAGCTTGATAACTTAACACCTTTTGATTTACCAAAGCTGTATCATAAACATTTTTTGTTAGTTTTTCAAGGATATTTTTCTTTAAGGGAGGACTGGCACTACCATCACATACAAAACGCATATGAAGCTAACTATTAAATATGTAACCCCAAAAGATTTTGGCACCTATCGCTGCGTTGCCAAAAATCCTAGAGGAGAAACTGATGGGCAGATCAAACTATATGGTAAGTCTTGCTGTAGTAACCAATTTTTTGGATTAAACAGTCAAGTCAAGAAATTGTTATTTTAGCCAGTGTGTTCGAGAATATTCAAGCATTCATTAATTTAAATTTAAATATTTATGTAAATATTTTGCTCCACTAAGGCATATATTTAATTCTTTTATTATTGCTCCCTTTGCAGAATTTTTCCGTTCAGCAAGAAAGTTTTCTTTGTAATGTTCTAATATTGAGTTTACACTTTTCTTCTTCCTCTTTAAAGTTGTCTTTAGTCTCAATTAAAATTGTAATTCACAGCAAGGTCAATAGTAAAGGAGAAGAATGAAATAGATTTTTATTGTTATCATGAAAGGTATTTTTTGCCGTGCTCTTCCATAGGCTTGTCCTACACATAGGTTTGGCAACCGTCTGGAGTGTAGAGTTTGACTGGGATGAGTACCACCGGATATTGCCTTTAGACCTTGTCAAGGGTTACCACCAGCTTTGTAAAGGTAAGTACTAAGTCTTTAAGTGTTTAGTGTCAAAGCAACAATAGTCGTCTCTGGAGAAATTGTCGTCTGTTTTTGCTGCCAACCTACCTGACAATCCATTTGAGCAATAAAATTACCAATAATTGGAAAATGTTTGCTTGAAAAGCTAGGTTCAATATGGAGTTTAATCTTGATTTGAGGCTAGATTTCATGCCATATGAGAAAAATTATCTTTATGTGGACAAATATTCGTTTCACTTCTTTTTTATCATATTTGAAAAAATCGTCTCTCCGGTAATTTGAAATTTGACTTTTTTTTAATTTTAAATTTTAACACTGGAACTAAAGGGAAACAAATTTTGATAATTTCTAGGATAAAATTTCTAGGAAGAACTGTGTGAATTTCCTTTCCATTTAGAGATAGCAGCTAAAATTTCGTTAGTAACGTCGCTTTGTTGTTCAGATTTTGGCGTTTTGTTGGAGGCAAAATTGTTGCTATTAAACAGAAAAAAACACACACACACACGCATAAAATAAAAGAACAACTCTTATTGTATTTTAGTCCCCTAGTCGCTAAGTCCACCTGATACATTTTTCTGCAACAAAATCTTTAAGGTGTTGGTGCAGGGGGAATGGGGTCCTTTGAAAATTTGATAATTTACTTTTTTGAAACGTTTCAAGTTCCCTTCGCGTCAATTTATGGGCAGAAGTAAACTAATCAAGTTACTTGTGCATTATATCTAACCCACCGCTAAAGACTGTACAAGGAAGCCAGACAGGAAACCAGACAAACGGGTATTTACTACATAAATGGATCGCAAAGCGTGTTTTCTTATTGCGCTTACAGTATTTAAACTGCTGTTTTTTGGGGTTTAGGGGGGGGGGGAGATACCAAGCTTATGTTAGGTTATGTTGCGTATTTAATATATGCCATACTTTACCCCCACCCCTCGCCCTAATGTGCAAATATATAGTCAAAATTTGTTTCTAAACTGCTATATTTTCATCCTATTTTATTTTGTTTCATTGCCATTGACCAAATTTGACTTCTTTCGTGTATAGCGGTGAGTTAGATATATTGCACAAGTACCCTAATCAATATATTATTAATAATAAAAGGCTGACGCAATATGGATATTGACCTGTTTTTCAGTTTAGCATTTACTCTCTAGCCTAACAGCATCGATATAAAATTAGCCTTACCAGATGGAGGTAAAATAAATAGACTAACATCCTTATTTTAATCGAATGTATAAGAATTAGATAGTACTTCTCCCGATGGTTGTCAGTAATTTTAGCATTGAAAAAGCAGATTGGTACGTTCACTATTTTGTGCCACAGAGTTTGAACCACTTAATATGTAGATATTATACAGTATGGTCATTCCCTTTCTCAACCATTATACAAAGCCGGGCCGAGATGCAAGTGCTTCGGAGAACATTTAAACAAATATAAATATAAGCGACGCTTGATTTTTAGACGGGCATATAAGTCAGATTTCTCTTGAACGCAAAACTTGACTTCACTTTTGTAACACTAAATTTTAAAGATTCTCATTTTAAATTAATATATTCCAATACATATTTAAAAATCGGTATATAGTTGTGCAATTTTATTATTAGATGTTTTTAGGAGTTACAAGTAGGTTTTAAAGTCTCAAGTTGGTTTCAAAGGCATTTTAAGAAACTTTCTGCGAAAATACGCGTTGCAGGGTAATATAGCCTACACTGGACCGCTGATGGCGGATTAAACGGGAGGAGCTGTTTGTACGTGCCGAGGATGTAGCATTCAAAAATCATTGAGCCGTGATCTTACTGTTATATTATTTATATACAGTGGTTTGACAAAGGGATTTACTCCGTGGTTCGAACCAATATACTAGCTATGATAATATGTGTGTTAAATCTCTTTCTTTTTCTTTTTATGAGATCTGTTTTTGCTATATTATGTAGTGTGTTTTTTTTTTGTAACAAGTCTTATAGTTTTCTTCTAATAAATGTTTTTTTTTATTTGTATAATTGGTCTGTTAATTGTGTTTTATGTTAAAATTGCCCCAACCAAAAATTGTAACAGAAATTAATTCTTGTATCTTTGCTTGAAGACTCTATCTTAATTGTAAATAAGTCTTTGTGTGGACATTCTACAACTGTCGTTGCCAAATTCTTCAGTTTGTCGAATAAAGCTTATGTTTGACATACAATCTAACCAAATACATTTCATCTTTTCCACTTTCACCAAACATCAAATCTCCTTTAGTTTTGCTTTCCTTTCCAAACTTATGTCTTAGAAGTGCTGAAGAGATAATCCTTATAAAGGAGGGGGGAGTCGATCCCATTTGCATTACAATAACAATGCTAGTCATGGCAGACGCTCAATTCATCAGCTTTTGTTCTCTTGAGCATGTAATGATCTCGTTTCTTCCTAATTTTTCTGATATTTCCGCAGTGGGGAATTTCGAATCGGACATGACTAAAGCAACCAGATGGTAGAATTTATTAGAAGAATCAGAAAAACTTAATATAAAACATAACAGGTGAAAGTGTGAAAATAACTACGCATGGGGAAATATGGAAAAAGGGACGATTTGTTCTTGGATACTGTAGATAATGATTAAAATAGTAAATATATCGTATTTTATTAATTTGTATGTTATTATATTAATTTTATATTATATGTCGTGTAAAGCTAGAACTGAAAAACGGGTAATGAGAAAATAATTTAATCTATGGTTAAAAATAAAATTATAATAAGATATTCGAATTAGTAGTTATAATCCTTTTCTTTTTCCTTGGTGCTGAACAGCCATGTGATGATACAAC
Organism: Artemia sinica; assembly: GCA_027921565.1. NCBI lineage: Eukaryota > Metazoa > Arthropoda > Branchiopoda > Anostraca > Artemiidae > Artemia > Artemia sinica. Next base: position 31,679,814 of record CM051272.1, read on the forward strand.
CTCATTCAAGTACATGCGTGTCTTGCATGGTCAGAAAACTTGATTCACTTGTAGACAATTTCTATAGCTCTTTCAATCTTTGATTTAGTTTAGATGAAACTTCATCAGGGGTGAACTAAAGAACTCAATTCAAGGTTTGTTCTAGCATCTTAAAGTCGCTTTAATAAAGGAAACAGTTCTTTTGTGCACCTAAGTCTTCATTTTTCTGAAAATTTGACAATCGCTTTCTTATCAGTGATTACCTTAGACCTCCTGTACCTCCAGAGGCACGCAGGGCGTCCGTTAACAGCCTCCAATCATCCCGCAAATGAGCTGTGACGTAGATGTCCTCCCACTCTGGGACTAGGGATGTATTAAGGGCTCTTCATATGTCCTGCAAAGCGTGTTTTTGGGCCTTCCTCGCTGACGCGTGTCGTCTGGTTGTCACTGGAGAAGCATATTCGGTAGTCTCGATCATGGCATACGGATAACATGGCCAAGATAGCGCCATCTTCGTTGCGTGACTACATCAGTGACCTCAGGCTGGTTTGTGCAGTGGCGAATCAGATTTTTGACATCTGCTCTATCTGATTTTTGACATTTTTGTCTGGGGATGTCCATGTATACTTATGGATATCTTCGCGCTCGAATAATGGACCTCCTATCAACAGGTCGTTCAACATGGCAAAGCTGACTAGCCTTGCACCTTTTTCGTTGATAGTTCCAAGCCCATGATGTTCCAACACCTCGGGGCAATAAGATCTGTCCTGACCAACTTTCGCATTTAGGTCACCTGCCAGGCAAGCGACGTCATGGAAAGGGATGGAGTCTAGGACGGACTGGATGATAGGACGGACACATGATCGTGAATTACAGGACTGCACTCCATTAATTTTTCCGTCATAGATGGCGATACGTTCTGACTATCTCAAATGCTCTCATCTATTCTGCTTTAGTTATAGATGGTAGCATAACTATATTTTAAGCTAGGTTACATCGAATTAACTGCTTTCAAGTTCAGTTCACTAAGGCTCACTTAGCGTAACCAGCTTGCGACAGGGTTTATCACTGGGAAACGTGATACCACAAGCACTAGCAAGAAGTTTGCCCTCGTCTTCAACTATTATTTTTATGTTGGCATTCTCTTTGAGTGAAGTCATCTTTGGAGATCTCTTTCGCATATCCATCACTACAAGAGTTGAATTTATTCGGTACTCCAAGGAAATTTCATCTTTCAGTGTCATAAAAATGTACGCATACGTTTCCAATAGTGTTACCACTAGTGCTTGTTTCGTAAATCAATTATTTGTCTTTTTCAGCATTCAATGCTACTACTATCATCTGCAAACACTTTCTTGAAATATTTTATCTTCACTTTTTTTAAATGATACGTAAGTGCTTATCCTTCCACTGCACAATTAATATTAATCGAAAACACACAATAAACTAACTACTTTTGATGACAATTCACAGAGTACTACGGAGGCAACCACATAAAAAAAAATGTACACAAACAATATGTGAGTTTACTCAGAGGTCATTGACGCCCATTTCTGTCACCTGTTCTTGGATCTTATTCGTTCAAAAAAGCTATTAATCTAATTAGAAACTTAAGTTTCAATTTGAGAAAAATACTTTACTTTCTTATCGCAAATGAATTTGGGCTTGAATCATTTTATCTCATAGGGATGTTGTATCGGCATTTAAAATATTTACAACTTTATGAATTTCGTTAGAATATTTTAAGGAGCTTGAGTTTCAATTTTTGATAAACAATTTACTTTCATGTCTCAAAGAACATCCTATTATTAAAAAAAGTATATCTCGATGCGCATAAATCAGTAGGTATCTCACAGTTCAAAATAAACCAGTTAAGCACATTTTGACCAGTTGAAAATGTTTGGGATTGTATCATCTCCATCATAAGGGCCTGTTAACATTGCTTAAAATATATTCGACTTTACCAATTTCGTTTGAACTGTTGAAGAAGCTTAGGTTTCAGCTTTGAGAAAAAAATGTAACTTCAGATCTCAAACAGTATCCTATAGTTAAAAATTATATCTCAAGTAACTTAAATCAGGAAGCTAGTTTTCTCACAGTTCAGAATAAACGGGTTTAACACATTGGGACCAGTTTAAAATGTTTTGGTTTGTCTTTTCTTTACTGTGACAGAGGTCGGTCGTAGCATTGCTTAAAATATATTTGACTTTATTAAGTTCGTCAGAGCGTTTTAAGAAGCTTATGTTTCAGTTTTCAGAAAAAATGTATCTTCATGTCTCAAACGGCATTCCAGAGCTAAAATTTATATCTCATGCAACCTAAATCAGTAAATTACTTATGTCACAATTCAAAATAAATCAGTGAAGATCATTTGGGCTTTTTAAAAACATTTGGGATTGTACCATTTCTATCTTATGTCTGTTCTCATATTTCTTTGCATATATTTGACTTTATTAATGTCGTTATAAAGTATTAAGAAGCTTAGGTTTCATTTTAGAGGAAAAATGTAACTTAATATCTCAAACGGCACTGAATAGTTAAAAAAATATCTGAAGTAACATAAATCATGAAACTAGTTATTTCACAGTTCAAAATAAACCCATTAAGCAAATTCAGACCATATAAAAACATTTTGGACTTGTATTGTTTGTCTCACAGGGTTGTCGTAACATCACTTAAAATATATACGACTTTACTAATTTCCTTAAAAAAGCGTAAGAAGCTTAAGTTTCAATTTTGAGAAACAGGTTGGGGTTACATCATTTATGTCATAGGGCAATCGTAAAAGTGTTTAAAAAATATGCGGTTTTATTAATTTTGTTTGAACATTTTAAGAAGCATAGGTTTCAAGTTTCAACGACATCCAATTAATAAAAAACTATATCTCAAGTAACTTAAATCAGTAGGTATCTCGCAGTTCAAAATAAATCGGTTAAGCGTATATCGAGTAGTTGAAAATGTTTAGTAACGGAATATTTTGGACTGTATCATTTCCATCATAGGGACGTCGTAACAATACTTAAAATATATTCGACTTTCATCAGTTTCGTTTGAACTTTTTTAAGAAGCTTAGGTTTCAGTTTTTACAAAAATGTACCTTCATGTCTCAAACTGTATCCTATAGTGCTAAATTGTTATCTCTTCTAACTTAAATCAGGAAAATAGTTATCTCAGTGCTCAAAATAAAACAAATTAAGCCATTTTTAACCAGTTAAGCACTTTTGAGTCAGTTAAAAAAGTTTGGAGTTGTATCATTTCTCTAATAGTTCCATCACAACATTGCTTAAAAAATATTCGACTGTATTATTTTTGGTTATAAAGTTCTAAAAGGCTTAGGTTACAGTTTCGAGAAAATATATACCTTCATGTCTCAAACGGTTTTTTACAGTTAAAAATATATATCAAGCAACATAAATCAGGAAACTAGTTACGTCACAACTCAAAATAAACAACTTAAGATCATTTGGCCCTGTTAAAAACGTTTAAGGTTGTATCATTTCCCCCATAGTGCAGTCGCAACATTGCTTGAAATACATCAGAGTTTATTAATTTCGTTACAGTATTTTAAGAAGCTTAGGTTTCAGTTTTGAGAAAAAAAAGTACCTTCATGTCTCAAACGGCATCCTATAGTTTAAAAATATATCTTGAGTAACTAGGACCAGTTTACAACGTTTGAGCTTGTAAAATTTTCCTCATAGGGCTGTCATATTATAACTTAAAATATATGCGACTTTATTAATTCGTTAAAACATTTCAAGAAGCTTAGGTTTCAGTTTTGAGAAAATATGTAACTTCATGTCTCAAACGGTTTATTATAGTTAAAAATATATCTCAAGCTCTTCCTAGCTAATTTATCTATTATGGGTTGCCTCCCCGTAGTAGCATAATATTTGTACGCATGAATATATAACGAGTCGGAGGTAATAGGCTTGAGACTGTCTGTGCAGGATTTCGACTCTTGTTGATAGAAAAGCATCGCCAAGTGCTGAAAACCATGTTGTAACCAAGATGGGCCCAGGATTGCACAAAGCCTCCATTCATGGAGGTCCCAGGGACTTCTTGCTGTCCGGTTCTAAGCCGGCTTAAGGACTTCGGTGTATACTTGAGAAGATATGTGATCCCCGTCCTGCACTGGTATCCGAGATCATTGCTTTTCCTGAGGCGAAAATAATTTAGATGATTTAAAGAACATGAAAATTGGAACTTGGATCGTTATGACATTAAAAAATGATTATCGTATCGACATTTCGACTGACGAATTCAGGCGATTCGGACTGGATTTATTAGGAATTTCAGAAACTCATATCCCAGGGGTAGGAAGCATGAAATTAGGTGATATAGAAATTGTTTACTCAGGCAGGAAGGATGAGGTACATAGACAGGGAGTAGGGCTCGTGATGAATAAGGAGGCTGCTAAGTCTTGTTTAGGCTGGGAAGGTATTAATAAGCAAATACTAATTGCTCATTTTATGACTAGAAAGTTCAGGGTATCAGTTATAGTAGTATACGCCCCTGTAGAACCGACTGACGGAGATACTAGTGACTCAGATGAATTTTACTTACAGTTACAGGAGCAAATAGACAGGGTCCCAGGTAGAAATATGATGTTATTACTGGGAGATTTTAACGCCCAGGTTGGTAGAAATAGGGATAGATGGTATCCCCGCCTAGGTGAATTTGGTGTAGGAAAAGAAAACAGTAATGGATACAGACTTTTGCAATTTTGTAGGTTTAACAATCTAGTTATAAACGATACGGTGTTTGGTCATAAAATGGCTCATAAGTTAACATGATATTCACGTGATGGTAAGACAGCAAACCTTATTGATTATTTTATAGTAAACTGAAGACTGCAGGATCAATACAGGATACTAGAATATATAGGAGTGCTTTTATTGATGTTAAAAGTAAAGATCACTATCTAGTAGTGTCAAGGGTTAATTTAAAGCTGAAATATCGGAAGGGTAACTACCTCCCGAGAATTTATGATGTTGGTAGACTCCAGGATGAGAATTTGAGATAAACTTTCCAGGAACAGTTAAATACAAAACTTGAGAGTTTAAAATTTGATAATGTGGAAGATGGTTGGAATAATTTTAGAAAAATAATTTGTGAAGTTGCTGAAGGTGTATTAGGGAAGAAAGCTAGAACTGCAGCTAAGAATATTAGTGAAAAAGCTTTATGTTTAATAGAAAGGAGAAAGGATTTGTACAAGAATTATCTGAGTGATAGATTGTATGAAAACAAAAGAAATGTAAAGAAAGTGGAGAAAGCATTAACATATGAACTAAGGAGGTGTGAAGTGGAGGCCATGGATAAAATTGCCGAGGATCTGGAAAATGCAGCTAGACGGCATAATAGTAAAATATTGTACTGGCACGTTAACAAATTGAGAGGGAGTAGTCAATCTGGACTTGGCCCAGTTAAAGATAGGAATGGGGTCGCAATTAGCGGTAAGGAAAAAACTAAAGAGAGATGGGCCGAACATTTTGAGAATTTGCTTAACCGAGATAGAGTTGCAGGAAAAAACATAGAGGAAAATGAAAAAGTTCGTGATACCTTGGATGTGAAGGAGGATTTGTTTTGTGAGGAGGAATTAGCAACAGTACTAAAAGGATTAAAGAATAATAAGGCTCCAGGTGCTGATAGGGTGGTAAATGAGTTTCTTAAATATGGTTGCTCTGAGGTTAGAAATAAGTTACTGAAGATTATGAATATGATTTTTGAAAAAGGGGAAGTACCTAACGATTTTAGGAAAACCTTAATTAAGCCACTTTATAAGAAATGTGATAAAAGTGAGTGTGATAATTATCGATTCATTAGTCTGGTCTCTGTAGGTAGTAAATTACTTAGTAATATGATACTTTTTAGACTGAGAGATGCCGTAGACAAAGTTTTAAGAGAAGAGCAGTGCAGTTTTAGAAAAGGTAGAGGATGTGTCGACCAAATTTTCACTCTTAGGCTAATAATTGAGAAGAGCCTTAGTTTTCAAACACCTTTGGTCCTCAGTTTTATAGATTATGAGCAAGTCTTCGATTCTGTTGATAGAAGAGCTTTAGTAAAGGTTTTATCCTTGTATGGTATACCAGACAAATACATTAAAGTCATTAGTGCTATGTACGAGAATATCACTGCTGCAGTTAAGGTAGGAAATGAGGTTAGCAGCTGGTTTTGTATTAAATCAGGAGTTAAGCAGGGTTGTGTTCTATCCCCCTTTATATGGATTATTTTGATGGACTTTGTTTTCAGGAGCACAGGAAAGGCAATGGGAGACCACTGAATCAAATGGGGAGGAAAAAGTCTCCTGGACTTGGATTATGCTGATGATTTAAGCATCCTAGATGAAAGTGTGAGCAAAATGAATCAAGTTTTAGAAGTTTAGCGAGTTCAGGGTGCTAGAATTGGTTTGAAAATTAATGTTAGGAAGACTAAGTCACTAAGGCTAGGAATAAGTGAAGATGAAAAGGTGACGTTGGGTAATGAAAAGATTGATCAGGTGGGAAGCTTCACTAACCTTGGTAGTATTATTAGTTAAGATGGTGGGAGCAGTGAAGATGCTAAAAATAGAATAGCCAAGGCTCAGGGTGTTTTTCCACAGTTAAAAAAAAGTCTGGAACAATAGGAAAATAAGTCTGCAAACCAAGATTAGAATATTAGAAGCTACAGTGATGACAGTGGTCAAATATGGCTCTGAAACATGGACGCTCCGAAAAGCGGTTGAAGATTTGCTAGATGTTTTCCAGAGAAATTGCTGTAAAGAGGGAGTAAAGAGGGAGGCTTTGAATAGATTGGGGTGGAGGATGACCGTGCGTAGCTGTGTTGGCCTCAGGCGGCTTGGTGCTGCGGTGAGTTGTTAGTAGTAGTAGTAATAGTTTATTAATTTCGTTATAACATTTTAAGAAGCTTATCTTAATTAACTAGGACCAGCTTACAACGTTTTAACTTGTATCATTTGATCTCATAGGGCTGTCATATCATCGCTTAAAACATATACGACTTAATTAATTTTGTTAGAACACTTTAAGAAACTTAGGCTTCAGTTTGGAAAAAATATGTACCTTCTTGTATCAAACAGTTAATTATAGTTAAAAAATATATTTCAAGCAACCTAAATCAGGAAACTACTTACGTCACAGTTCAAAATAAACCAGTTAGGCTCATTTGATCCTATAAAAAAATGGGCTCGTATCATTTCTCGCATAAGACCATCTCTCATAGAACGTCCTTATATTTCTTAACCTTTATTCGACTATGTTGATTTCGTTAGAACATTTTAAGAAGCTTAGGAGTAGAGAGGGGGGGGGTCTGACTCCCGGGCGAACCACGTGGTTTATGGTTTTCTCACTGAGAATAAAAAAACAGGATTTTTCTCACTTGAAAAAACAGGATTTTTCTCACTTTTATGGATGTTTCTTGGACGGTTATGTGTGTTGGTCAATTTATTTGATGTTTTTCATGGATGTCAACATCAATTTATGTTTTTTTTATGGTTTTTGTCAGTGAGAATGAAAAAACAGGAATTTTCTCACATTAATGGATGTCAACAGCAATTTATGTCTGTTTTATGGTTTTTGTCAGTGAGAATGAAAAAAAAGGATTTTTCTCACTTTGATGGATGTTTTCTGGATGGTTATGTGTGTTGATCAATTTATGGATGTTTTTATGGTTTTGTCAGTGAGAATGAAAAAACAGGATTTTTCTCACTTTGATGGATGTTTCATGGTTTCGATGAAATTGATTTACATAATCGAGGGGAATTATTGATTCACGAAAGGGGAGAGAATTTCTGTGAACTTGATTTACATAATCGCTAGGGGAATTATTGATTTACGAAAAGGGGAATAAAGAAACAAGTATGGCTTCTTTGATCTTAGGTCTGAGGGATAAACGCTCTTTAGGTCAGAGAGAAAAATTAATATTCTATTTTTAAATAGGGCTTCATTAATCTTTAGTGTCAGGAATTAGAAATGACATCACTTGTTATCTTGGAATTATGCGGGAGTCTAAAGAGATAGAAATTCTATTTTTAAATACGGCTTCACTGATTAAATTGTTTCCGGGTGAATGTTTTGATATTAGAGATGAAGAGTTTAACGCTGGAAAAGGTTTCTTAGTAATTTCAAATGTGACAGCGCAGGGATGCCAAAAACAAAGGGAACACGCTGAAATTACGTTTAGGGGTTATTTGGGCGAAACCGTTTTAGACATTTTATGGAATTATTTCGGCGAAACAGTTAGAGACATTTTAAAAGATGATTTTAGAAGATGTTTTAGAAGAGGATTTGAGTGTGGTCGTTATAATACACAAGTTCTATTTAAACAGTGTCGTGAGGTCCCATACCCCAACCCCAAAGGGCCCAAATCCCCCTACCCCGACCCAAAGGGCTCCGATCCCCATACCCCAACCCCGAAGGAAGCCTCCGGCCCCCAAAGGTTCCCCCGGGCTCCCAAAGGGTCCCCCGGCCCCCCCCCCCCAAAGGGCCCCCGGCGCCCAAAAGGCCCCTGAGCTCCCATTTTTTAATACTTTTTTAAGGCTTTACTATATCTTTTCAGAACAATTTCCTTTCTTAATGTCCCTTCTAAACTCATTTTACAACTTGAAGTACCCATCCATTTCACACACAACTTTACTTTACAGCTTTTCGGATACCTCAACACCATAAAATACCTTTCAAAAGGCATTTCTGAGCAACTTTTCTTCTTAATGTCCCTTCTAAACCCATTTTACAAGTTGAAGCATCCATCCTTTTCACCCACAACTTTACATTACAGCTTTTTGGATACCTCAACACCAAGAAATACTTTTCAAAGGGGCATTTCAGAGCAACTTTTTTCTTAATGTCCCTTCTAAACCCATTTTACAAGTTGAAGCATCCATCCTTTTCACCCACAACTATTCTTTACAGCTTTATGGATACCTCATCACCAAGAAATACTTTTCAAAAGACACTTCAGAGCAAGTTCCTTTCTTAATGTCCCTTCTAAACCCATTTTCCAGCTTGAAGTACCCATTCTTTTCACCCACAACTTTACATTACAGCTTTTTGGATACCCCAACATCAAGATATACCTTTCAAAAGGAATTTCAGAGCAATTTCCTTTCTTAATGTCCCTCCTAAACCCATTTTCCAACTTGAAGTACCCATCCTTTTCACCCACAACTTTACTTTACAGCTTTTTGGATACCTCAACACCAAGAAATACTTTTCAAAAGGCATTTCAGAGCAATTTCCTTTCTTAATGTCCCTTCTAAACCCATTTTCCAACTTGAAGCATCTATCCTTTTCACCCACAACTTTACTTTACAGCTTTTTGGATACCTCAACACCATGAAGTACTTTTCAAAAGACATTTCAGAACAAGTTCTTTTCTTAGTGACCGTCCTAAACCCATTTTACAAGTTGAAGTACCCATCCTTTTCACCCCCAACTATACTTTACAGCTTTTTGGATACCTCAACACCAAGCAATACTTTTCAAAGGCATTTCAGAACAAGTTCCTTTCTTAATGTCCTTCCTAAACCAATTTTACAAGTTAAAGCACCCATCCTTTTCACCCACAACTTTACATTACAGCTTTTTGGATACATCAACACCAAGAAATACCTTTCAAAAGGCATTTCAGAGCAATTTCCTTTCTTAATGTCCCTTCTAAACCCATTTTCCAAATTGAAGCACCATCCTTTTCACCCACAACTGTACTTTACAGCTCTTTGGATACCTCAACACCAAGCAATACTTTTCAAAGGCTTTTCAGAACAAGTTCTTTACGTAAGGTCCTTCCTAAACCCATTTTACAAGTTGAAGCACCCATCCTTTTCACCCAGAACTTTACATTACAGCTTTTTGGATACCTCAACACCAAGAAATACCTTTCAAAAGGCATTTCAGAGCAATTTCCTTTCTTAATGTCCCTCCTAAACCCATTTTCCAACTTGAAGTACCCATCCTTTTCACCCACAACTTTACTTTACAGCTTTTGAATACCTCAACACCAATGAAATACCTTTCAAAAGGCATTTCAGAGCAACTTTTTTTCTTAATGTCCCTTCTAAACCAATTTTCCAACTTGAAGCATCCATCCTTTTCACCCACAACTTTACATTACAGCTTTATGGATACCTCAACACCAAGAAATTCTTTTCAAAAGACATTTTAGAGCAAGTTCCTTTCTTAATGTCCCTTCTAAACCCATTTTCCAACTTGAAGTACCCATCCGTTTCACCCCCAACTTTACTTTACAGCTTTTGAATACCTCAACACCAATGAAATACTTTTCAAAGGCATTTCAGAACAAGTTATTTTCTTAATGTCCTTCCTAAACCATTTTTACAAGTTGAAGCATCCATCCTTTTCCCCCACAACTTTACTATACTGCCTTTTTGAATACCTCAACACCAAGCAATACTTTTCAAAGACCATTTCAGAACAAGTTCTTTTCATAATGTCCATCCTAAACCCATTTTACAAGTTGAAGCATCCATCCTTTTCACCCACAACTTTATTTTACAGCTTTTTGAATACTTCAACACCAATGAAATACCTTTCAAAAGGCATTTCAGAGCAATTTTTTTCTTAATGTCCCTTCTAAACCTATTTTCCAACTTGAATTACCCATCCCTTTTCACCCAGAACTTCACATTACAGCTTTTTGAATACCTCAACACCAAGAAATACTTTTCAAAAGACATTTCAGAGCAAGTTCCTTTCTTAATGTCCCTTCTAAACCCATTTTACAAGTTGAAGCATCCATCATTTTCACCCACAACTATACTTTACAGCTTTTTGGATAGCTTAGAGTCTTAGCTTCGAGTTTTTGTTGAAGTTCTAGTTTAGTTTAGTTTTAGTTAATAGTTTAGAGTTTTAGCTTAGAGTCTTAGCTTAGAGTTTTTGTTAGAGTTGAAGTTTAGTTTAGTAATAGTTAAGAGTTTAGAGTTTTAGCTTAGAGTCTTAGCTTAGAGTTTTTTTGTTAGAGTTCTAGTTTAGTTTAATTTTATTTAAGAGTTTGATTTTTTACCTTTGAGTTTCAGTTAGAGTTCTAGTTTAGTTTTGTTTTAGTTAAGAGTTTAGTGTTTTACCTTAGAGTCTTAGCTTAGAGTTTTAGTTAGAGTTCTAGTTTAGTTTAGTTTTAGTTAAGAGTTTAGAATTTTAGCTTAGAGTCTTAGCTTATAGTTTTTGTTAGAGTTCTAGTTTATTTTAGTTTTAGTTAAGAGTTGAGAGTTTTTAGCATAGAGTCTTAGCTTAGAGTTTTTGTTGAAGTTCTAGTTTAGTATAGTTTTAGTTAATAGTTTAGAGTTTTAGCTTAGAGTCTTAGCTTAGAGTTTTTGTTAGAGTTGAAGTTTAGTTTAGTAATAGTTAAGAGTTTAGAGTTTTAGCTTAGAGTCTTAGCTTAGAGTTTTTGTTAGAGTTCTAGTTTAGTTTACATATAGTTAAGAGTTTGGAGTTTTACCTTAGAGACTTAGCTTAGAGTTTTAGTTTAGTTTAGTTTTAGTTAAGAGTTTTGAGTTTTTTAGCTAAGAGTTTTTTTGTTAGAGTTCTAGTTTAGTTTAATTTTAGTTAAGAGTTTGATTTTTTACCTTTGAGTTTCAGTTAGAGTTCTAGTTTAGTTTAGTTTTAGTTAAGAGTTTAGTGTTTTACCTTAGAGTCTTAGCTTAGAGTTTTAGTTAGAGTTCTAGTTTAGTTTAGTTTTAGTTAAGAGTTTAGAATTTTAGCTTAGAGTCCTAGCTTAGAGTTTTTGTTAAAGTTGAAGTTTAGTTTAGTAATAGTTAAGAGTTTAGAGTTTTAACTTAGAGTCTTAGCTTAGAGTTTTTGTTAAAGTTGAAGTTTAGTTTAGTAATAGTTAAGAGTTTAGAGTTTTAGCTTAGAGTCTTAGCTTAGAGTTGTAGTTTAGTTTAGTTTTAGTTAAGAGTTTAGAGTTTTTTAGCTTAGAGTCTTAGCTTAGAGTTTTTGTTAGAGTTCTAGTTTAGTTTAGTTTTAGTTAAGAGTTTAGAGTTTTTAGCTTAGAGTCTTACCTTTGAGTTTCAGTTAGAGTTCTAGTTTAGTTTAGTTTTAGTTCCGAGTTTAGAGTTTTACCAAAGAGTCTTAGCTTAGAGTTTTAGTTAGAGTTCTAGTTTGGTTTAGTTACAGTTAAGAGTTTAGAGTTTTAGCTTAGAGTCATAGCTTAGAGTTTTACTTAAAGTTGTAGTTTAGTTAAGTTTTAGTTAAGAGTTTCGAGTTTTAGCTTATAGTCTTACCTTAGAGTTTTTGTTAGAGTTCTAGTTTAGTTTAGTTTTAGTTAAGAGTTTAGAGTTTTACCTTAGAGTCTTAGCTTGGAGTTTTAGTTAGAGTTCTAGTTTAGTTTAGTTATAGTTAAGAATTTAGACTTTTAGCTTAGAGTCATAGCTTAGAGTTTTACTTAAAGTTGTAGTTTAGTTAAGTTATAGTTAAGAGTTTAGAGTTTTACCTTAGAGTCATAGCTTAGAGTTTTGGTTAGAGTTCTAGTTCAGTTTAGTTTTAGTTAAGAGTTTAGAGTTTTAGCTTAGAGTCGTTTTATGGTTTTTGTCAGTGAGAATGAAAAAACAGGATTTTTCTCACTTTGTTGGATGTTTTCTGGATGGTTATGTGTGTTGGTCAATTTATGGATGTTTTTATGGTTTTTGTCAGTGAGAATGAAAAAACAGGATTTTTCTCACTTTGATGGATGTTTCATGGTTTCGATGAAATTGATTTACATAATCGAGGGGAATTAATGATTCAAGAAAGGGGAGAGAATTTCTGAGAACTTGATTTACATAATCGCTAGGGGAATTATTGATTTACGAAAAGGGGAATAAAGAAACAAGTATGACTTCTTTGATCTTGGGTCTGAGGGATAAACGCTCTTTAGGTCAGAGAGAAAAATTAATATTTTATTTTTAAATAGGGCTTCATTGATTTTTAGTGTCAGGAATTAGAAATGACATCACTTGTTATCTTGGAATTATGAGGGAGTCTAAAGAGATAGAAATTCTATTTTTAAATACGGCTACACTGATTAAATTGTTTCCGGGCGAATGTTTTGATCTTAGAGATGAAGAGTTTAACGCGGGAAAAGGTTTCTTAGTAATTTCAAATGTGACAGCGCAGGGATGCCAAAAACAAAAGGAACACGCTGAAATTACGTTTAGGGGTTATTTGGGCGAAACCGTTTTAGACATTTTATGGAATTACTTCGGCGAAACAGTTAGAAACATTTTAAAAGATGATTTTAGAAGACGTTTTAGAAGAGGAGTTGAGTGTGGTCGTTATAATACACAAGTTCTATTTAAACAGTGTCGTGAGGTCCCATACCCCAACCCCAAAGGGCCCCGATCCCCCTACCCCGACCCAAAGGGCTCCGATCCCCAGACCCCAACCCGAAGGAAGCCCCCGGCCCCCAAAGGTTCCCCCGGGCTCCCAAAGGGTCCCCCGGGCCCCCCCAAAAGGCCCCCAGCGCCCCAAAGGCCCCTGAGCCCCCATTTTTTAATACTTTTTTAAGGCTTTACTATATCTTTTCAGAACAATTTCCTTTCTTAATGTCCCTTCTAAACCCATTTTACAACTTGAAGTACCCATCCATTTCACCCACAACTTTACTTTACAGCTTTTCGGATACCTCAACACCATGAAATACCTTTCAAAAGGCATTTCAGAGCAACTTTTTTTCTTAATGTCCCTCCTAAACCCATTTTCCAAGTTGAAGCATCCATCCTTTTCACCCACAACTTTACATTACAGCTTTTTGGATACCTCAACAACAAGAAATACTTTTCAAAGGGGCATTTCAGAGCAACTTTTTTTCTTAATGTCCCTTCTAAACCCATTTTACAAGTTGAAGCATCCATCCTTTTCACCCACAACTATACTTTACAGCTTTATGGATACCTGATCACCAAGAAATACTTTTCAAAAGGCACTTCAGAGCAAGTTCCTTTCTTAATGTCCCTTCTAAACCCATTTTCCAACTTGAAGTACCCATTCTTTTCACCCACAACTTTACATTACAGCTTTTTGGTTACCTCAACATCAAGAAATACCTTTCAAAAAGCATTTCAGAGCAATTTCCTTTCTTAATGTCCCTCCTAAACCCATTTTCCAACTTGAAGTACCCATCCTTTTCACCCACAACTTTACTTTACAGCTTTTTGGATACCTCAACACCAAGAAATACTTTTCAAAAGGCATTTCAGGGCAATTTCCTTTCTTAATGTCCATTTTAATACTAACATACTTTTACTGAACACACACAAATTTCTCTTAGAAATAATATTTTTCGTCAGTGATAACACTTTTTCTGTTCGAACTAGCAAGTTTTCTACCAAAGATACCAAGTTTTTTCGTAGAAGTAACATTTTTTGATGATGATAACAACTTTTCTGTCAGAAGTAGCAAGGTTTGCTTAACACTAGCAAACCTTCTCATTAAAGTAACGACATTTACCTTAATACTAACATACTTTTACTGAACACACACAAATTTCTCTTAGAAATAATATTTTTCATCAGTGATAACACTTTTTCTATTCGAACCAGCAAGTTTTCTACCAAAGATACCAAATTTTTTCTTAGAAGTAACATTTTTTGACTGTGATAACAACTTTTCTGTCAGAAGTAGCAAGTTTTGCTTAACACTAACAAACCTTCTCATCAAAGTAATGATATTTTACCTTAATACTAACACACTTTTACTGAACACACACACAAATTTCTCTTACAAATAATATTTTTCGTCAGTGATAACACTTTTTCTGTTCGAACTAGCAAGTTTTCTACCAAAGATACCAAATTTTTTCATAGAAGTAACATTTTTTGATTGTGATAACAACTTTTCTGTCAGAAGTAGCAAGTTTTGCTTAAAACTAACAAACATTCTCATCAAAGTAATGATATTTTACTTTAATACTAACATACTTTTACTGAACACGCATAAATTTCTCTTAGAAATAATATTTTTCGTCAGTGATAACACTTTTTCTGTTCGAACTAGCAAGTTTTCTACCAAAGATACAAATTTTTTCTTAGAAGTAACATTTTTTGATTGTAATACCAACTTTTCTGTCAGAAGTAGCAAGTTTTGCTTAACACTAACAAACATTCTCATCAAAGTAACAACATTTTACCTTAATACTAACTTACTTTTACTGAACACACACAAATTTCTCTTAGAAATAATATTTTTCGTCAGTGATAACACTTTTTCTGTTCGAACTAGCAAGTTTTCTACCAAAGATACCAAATTTTTTCATAGAAGTAACATTTTTGATTGTGATAACAACTTTTCTGTCAGAAGTAGTAAGTTTTGCTTAAAACTAACAAACATTCTCATCAAAGTAATGATATTTTACTTTAATACTAACATACTTTTACTGAACACGCATAAATTTCTCTTAGAAATAATATTTTTCGTCAGTGATAACACTTTTTCTGTTCGAACTAGCAAGTTTTCTACCAAAGATACCAAATTTTTTCTTAGAAGTAACATTTTTTGATTGTGATAACAACTTTTCTGTCAGAAGTAGCAAGTTTTGCTTAACACTAACAAACATTCTCATCAAAGTAATGATATTTTACCTTAATACTAACATACTTTTACTGAAAACACACAAATTTCTCTTAGAAATAATATTTTTCGTCAGTGATAACATTTTTTTTGGTTCGAACTAGCAAATTTTCTACCAAAGATACCAAATTTTTTTGTAGAAGTAACATTTTTTGATTGTGATAACAACATTTCTGTCAGAAGTAGCAAGTTTTGCTTAACACTAACAAACCTTCTCATCAAAGTAACGACATTTTACCTTAATACTAACATACTTTTACTGAACACGCGCACAAAGTTCTCTTAGAAATAATATTTTTCGTTTCTATGTCTGAATCTATTTGCTTACATGTCTGGGTTGGTGTTTGGTTAGGTTAGATTAGGTTAGCTAAGTTAGGTTAGGTTAGCTAGTAAACATTTCTCCACGTTTAAGTTAGGTTAGGTTAACTTATCATGAGCGCTCATGATAAGCTAACCTAACCTAACTAAAGCATGGTACAAAGTCGACATGGGGGGATTTTCCGGCGAGTATGGTTAGGTTAGGTTAGGCTAGATCAAGTTAGGTTAGGTTAGGTTAAGTTAGGTTAGATTAGGTTAGCCTACGTACGCGCGCGTACGTAGGCTAACCTAACCTAACTTAACCTAACCTAACCTAAAAATGAGTTTAGAAGGGACATTAAGAAAAAAAGTTGCTCTGAAATGCCTTTTGAAAGGTATTTCATTGGTGTTGAGGTATTCAAAAAGCTGTAAAATAAAGTTGTGGGTGAAAAGGATGGATGCTTCAACTTGTAAAATGGGTTTAGGATGGACATTATGAAAAGAACTTGTTCTGAAATGGTCTTTGAAAAGTATTGCTTGGTGTTGAGGTATTCAAAAAGGCAGTATAGTAAAGTTGTGGGGGAAAAGGATGGATGCTTCAACTTGTAAAATTGGTTTAGGAAGGACATTAAGAAGAGAACTTGTTCTGAAATGCCTTTGAAAAGTATTGCTTGGTGTTGAGGTATCCAAAAAGCTGTAAAGTAAAGTTGGGGGTGAAACAGATGGGTACTTCAAGTTGGAAAATGGGTTTAGAAGGGACATTAAGAAAGGAACTTGCTCTGAAATGTCTTTTGAAAAGTATTTCTTGGTGTTGAGGTATCCATAAAGCTGTAATGTAAAGTTGTGGGTGAAAAGGATGGATGCTTCAAGTTGGAAAATAGGTTTAGAAGGGATATTAAGAAAAAAAGTTGCTCTGAAATGCCTTTTGAAAGGTATTTCATTGGTGTTGAGGTATTCAAAAAGCTGTAAAGTAAAGTTGTGGGTGAAAAGGATGGGTACTTGAAGTTTGAAAATGGGTTTAGGAGGGACATTAGGAAAGGAAATTGCTCTGAAATGCCTTTTGAAAGGTATTTCTTGGTGTTGATGTATCCAAAAAGCTGTAATGTAAAGTTGTGGGTGAAAAGGATGGGTGCTTTAACTTGTAAAATTGGTTTAGGAAGGACATTAAGAAAGGAAATTGTTCTGAAATGCCTTTGAAAAGTATTGCTTAGTGTTGAGGTATCCAAAAAGCTGTAAAGTATAGTTGGGGGTGAAAAGGATGGGTACTTCAACTTGTAAAATGGGTTTAGGACGATCACTAAGAAAAGAACTTGTTCTGAAATGTCTTTTGAAAAGAATTTCATGGTGTTGAGGTATCCAAAAAGCTGTAAAGTAAAGTTGTGGGTGAAAAGGATGGATGCTTCAACTTGTAAAATGGGTTTAGGAAGGACATTACGTAAAGAACTTGTTCTGAAAAGCCTTTGAAAAGTATTGCTTGGTGTTGAGGTATCCAAAGAGCTGTAAAGTAAAGTTGTGGGTGAAAAGGATGGTGCTTCAAGTTGGAAAATGGGTTTAGAAGGGACATTAAGAAAGGAAATTGCTCTGAAATGCCTTTTGAAAGGTATTTCTTGATGTTGAGGTATCCAAACAGCTGTAATGTAAAGCTGTGGGTGAAAAGAATGGGTACTTTAAGTTGGAAAATGGGTTTAGAATGGATATTAAGAAAGGAACTTGCTCTGAAGTGCCTTTTAAAAAGTATTTCTTGGTGATGAGGTATCCATAAAGCTGTAAAGTATGATTGTGGGTGAAAAGGATGGATGCTTCAACTTGTAAAATGGGTTTAGAAGGGACATTAAGAAAAAAAGTTGCTCTGAAATGCCCCTTTGAAAAGTATTTCTTGGTGTTGAGGTATCCAAAAAGCTGTAATGTAAAGTTGTGGGTGAAAAGGATGGATGCTTCAACTTGTAAAATGGGTTTAGAAGGGACATTAAGAAAAAAAGTTGCTCTGAAATGCCTTTTGAAAGGTATTTCATGGTGTTGAGGTATCCGAAAAGCTGTAAAGCAAAGTTGTGTGTGAAATGGATGGGTACTTCAAGTTGTAAAATGGGTTTAGAAGGGACATTAAGAAAGGGAATTGTTCTGAAAAGATATAGTAAAGCCTTAAAAAAGTATTACGAAATGGGGGCTCAGGGGCCTTTGGGGCACCGGGGGCCCTTGGGGGGGGGGGGGGGGGCGGGGGTACCCTTTTGGAGCCCGGGGGAACATTTGGGGGCTTCCTTCGGGGTTGGGGTATGGGGATCGGAGCCCTTTGGGTCGGGGTAGGGGGATCGGGGCCCTTTGGGGTTGGGTATGGGACCTCACGACACTGTTTAAATAGAACTTTTGTATTATAACGACCACACTCAAATCCTCTTCTAAAACATCTTCTAAAATCATCTTTTAAAATGTCTCTAACTGTTTCGCCAAAATAATTCCATAAAATGTCTAAAACGGTTTCGCCCAAATAACCCCTAAACGTAATTTCAGCGTGTTCCCTTTGTTTTTTGTATCCCTGCGCTGTCACATTTGAAATTACTAAGAAACCTTTTCCCACGTTAAACTCTTCATCTCTAATATCAAAACATTCACCCGGAAACAATTTAATCAGTGAAGCCGTATTTAAAAATAGAATTTCTATCTCTTTAGACTCCCGCATAATTCCAAGATAACAAGTGATGTCATTTCTAATTCCTGACACTAAAGATCAATGAAGCCCTATTTAAAAATAGAATATTAATTTTTCTCTCTGACCTAAAGAGCGTTTATCCCTCAGACCCAAGATCAAAGAAGTCATACTTGTTTCTTTATTCCCCTTTTCGTAAATCAATAAATCCCCTAGCGATTATGTAAATCAAGTTCTCAGAAATTCTCTCCCCTTTCGTGAATCAATAATTCCCCTCGATTATGTAAATCAATTTCATCGAAACCATGAAACATCCATCAAAGTGAGAAAAATCCTGTTTTTTCATTCTCACTGACAAAAACCATAAAAACATCCATAAATTGACCAACACACATAACCATCCAGAAAACATCCATCAAAGTGAGAAAAATCCTGTTTTTTTCATTCTCACTGACAAAACCATAAAACAGACATAAATTGCTGTTGACATCCATTAATGTGAGAAAATTCCTGTTTTTTCATTCTCACTGACAAAAACCATAAAACAAACATAAATTGATCTTGACATCCATGAAAAACATCAAATAAATTGACCAACACACATAACTGTCCAAGAAACATCCATAAAAGTGAGAAAAATCCTGTTTTTTCATTCTCAGTGAGAAAACCATAAACCACGTGGTTCGCCCGGGAGTCGGACCCCCCTCTCTACTCTTAGGATTCAGTTTTGACAACAAATGTACTTTCATGTCTCTAACGGTGTCCTATAGTTAAAAATATATCTTAAGTAACTAGGACTAGCTAACAACGTTTGAGCTTTTATAAATTCACCGTATCATCGCTTAAAACATATACGACTTTATTAATTTCGTTAGAACACTTTAAGAAGCTTATTTTTAGTTTTGAGAAAAAACGTTTTGTTATAAGTATATTTAGTGTCATTTGAAGACACAAAAAAAAGTTCAAAAATAGAAGCAGGTATTGAGGGCCAAGGACGTATCCAGGGGGGGGGAGGTTACCCAGTTTGAACCCCCCCCCCCCCGAAATTTTTGACCGACTCGAAAATAAGTCGAAAATTAGTAAAACCTAGGTAAAAATCAGTAAAATTAGTCGAAAACTGAGTCAAAAGTTAGTAAATCCCCCCCCTAAAAAAAATCAAAACTTAGTAAAAACCCCCCCTGAACAAAAATCCTGGATATGGCCCTGTTGGGGGCCCTTGAAGGTGGTACATGGATGACCATAAGTTCCCACTAAAAAAAAAGCCATTACAATTGACTCACTGGGGACATAAGTTTCCCGGTTTACTTTACCCAAGCGCCTGTCTTAAGAAAAAGGGGTAGCAGACTTGTCGTTTTTAGGTTCATTAAGATTCGGTTCGTATTATAAAATGCATTTAAAATTCCGCTTTATATTCACCCATTGTAGGAAGCCTATAAAAATGTAATCCGGTTTAATTCAACCCGAATAAAAATTTATTCATTGAATTGTCATGGGATTACTGAAAAATAAGTATGTACAATCTGTAATATGCTAATAAGATGTTTTCTTTGTAATACAATAACGAGGTTTAGGGTATATGCAATGAGGTTTAGGGTATAATCTTTAGAGCCTTAGGTGTACCTGTCTACTACTATCCAAAGTAACTCTTAAAGAGAGTCCAAACCCTCTTTTGAACAAACGAATTGGTTTTCTTCAATGTAAACTGGCATCATATTTAATTGTTACTTAAGCTCCGCTTAGAGAAACGAGATTTCTCTTTTTATCTCATGATTAATATTTGTAACATTATTCCCATGTTCGGGTGAGAATACTCCAGAGATTCTACAGATTCTACCTCATTAGGACCAATTACTGGCTTGTATATTATGTTTCCTGCCTCATCCTAGTAACATCTGAACTGTAAAATCCATAAGACAGCTTGTTATTATACAAAAATAGAACATGGGCCCTTGGCCGATAATTATTTTATTGGAGGAGGGACCCTTTTATCAAAATTATAAACCCTTTGATAGTGTGCACAATACAATAACTGAATTATATCGAGAGAGATTAGCAAACAGGGAAAAACAAGGACTAAATTTACAAGGCTAAAGAAAACCTCTAATATTGTATCTTATTGTCCCGCTAAGAGCCCACGAGTGCACCTTACATCTTTAAATATTTCAGGAGAGCGTAAAATAGGACCTAGCGCTGTTTCATAAGGATCTAAATTAAAAGACAAACTGGAAAAATTACTGTATTTAGTTGAACTCTTTACTTACTGCTTTTTTGGCATTTAATAAAACAAGAACACATGAAAGCAAGTTTCATTTTTTCTATAAAAATCGAAGAATCGCATTAGGACTACCCGTAAATCATCTGATTATGAGAGGAGACGAGGTTAACGATCATCCTAAATAGAGGGGGATCTTCATCTCTCACTCCCAGTTTTGGGGAGAGGTAGAAAGGATTTGAGTAGATTTTGTTACCCCCTCCTCCTCTGGTGTTGAAAAAAATATTTTGTTTGATATTTTCACTGAAAAATACCATCCCTTTTGTATTTTCTTAGAAACAACGTTGCTTCCTTCGATTGTAAAAAATACATTCCCCCTGATATTTTGTGAGTAAGTGGCACTGCTCAGCTCTATGTTGTTTTATTTTCAAGTTTAGCTTTTGTATAAAAATGCTGAAGAACAAATTCTACCCCCTGAAAAAGTACAACCCCTAAAAATTTTCTTGGAATTATCTTAAATGCCACGAGTGATTTTTCAGATCCTAGGGAATAACCCCCTCCCTGTCGACGTGTGTAGGCTTCAAATTACAAATTACGAATATAGTGAGCAACTAAATAATCTTTGATATCTCAGAATCCCGTCTTCTGGTTTAATAAAAGAAATTTCAGACAACATTTTGTAACTTTACATTTAGGCAATGTGTTGACATCGCTTTTTGTTCATTCCATTTTCATAAGGCTGTCAAATAAAACCTTTCTTTTGTCTCTCTTTCCTGTCACCAGCCTTACTTTTTAAGGCTCAAGTTTCCACTTAGTTACCCTCGTTTAGAACGCACCACAGCCTGTGAATTGAAGGTAGCAGGTTAAATTCAAAAAGGGAGAGAATGGGCTGAATAAGTTCGCTGCTTGAAATACAAGTTCCAATGTCAGCGGAGACTAGCAATTATGGTGTCCCACCTTCAACAATGTCAAATTTTCGAGGGATCCCTCGGTTCGACGAACAAGGATAAATGATGGGTCTTCTATTGTTTGTATTATCGAGATTATACTTTCGAAATATTTTCTTACAAGAATACAGGGAACATAAATTAACCTTAAGGAAAAGTTTCCTTTAATTCTTGCTCTTGAGTAAGGGATCTCGACCTTTTTTCCAGTGTACCATTCTTTACCATGTCGCAATAGGATATTATACACCTTTTACAAACAATTATTAAAAAAAAATCTTTCCGAAAGGAAGTTTTTCAAAGAAAAGTAAAGGCCATGTTAAACTTAAAATCAGCAGAAATAAACATCTATAATAATTCAAACTCAAAACGACCAGAAATTGCTATTGAAGAATAAATGAAGCCTAAAAGAACAGAAATTAAATAAACAATCATAGCACACAAACATTTAACAGGTACCGTATAAATGAATAAATAAATTTTAAAGCGAGTAAAACAAATTGAATTTACAAATGAAGCTTAAAACAAGCAAAAAATCTCATACAATTAAAGAATAAATAAAACCCAAAACGAACGGGAATTAAATTAGCAATCATATTAAACAAACTTACAGCAGGTACTAATATAAATGAAAAAATATATCTTCAAACGAGTAAAACTTAAATTGAATATACAAATTATGCTTAAAACGAAAAAAAAATGTTAAAACAGGAGTTTGGCTACTACTTCCTTCCCCAACGATAAAAGTATAAAGCCTATTGGGTCATTGGCGCTCTACAGGAAACGGATTATATTACAAATATTTTCTTTAGTAGTTATTACAACATTCAAAATAAAAGGAAACTGATGAGCTTTCAGCAATTAGCATCATTTTATATCAAATATTTAGTTTAATTTTATTAGTTTTTTCCAAGACCATTCAAGACACTTTTGGTTCTTGCTTCAAACAAGGATTTAATTACTGTCCGTTTCCTTAACTGTAGAAGCCTAAAGCCTACCGCTTTACTAGAACGAATCATATTAAAAAAATTTTCTTTTGTACTTATTACAACATGGAAAATAAATGAAAATTGCAATTAAATAAAATTGGAGTCGATGAGCTCCAGCATTTCATACCAATATACATCAAATAATCAATTTTATTTTATTAGTTCTTTCCAAGACTGTTCAAGACACATATAATTTTCAGTAAAGCGCCAAAGACGCAATAGGCTTTATACTTTTACCGTTTGGGAAAGGGTTAGTAGCCAAACTCTTGTTTGAAGTGATTTTTGTTCGTTTTAAGCTTGATTTGCATATTCAATTTAAGTTTTACTAGTTTTGATATTTATTTATTCATTTATATTATTACCTGGTGATGTTCGTTTACTATGATTGTTTATTAGATTTTTGCTTGTTTTGGGTTTCTTTCATTCTTTAATAATAATTTCTGGTTGTTTTGAGTTTGAATTATTATTGATGTTTATTTCTGATGATCTTAAATTTAATATGACCTTTACTTTTCTTTGACAAACTTCTTTTTCGGGTTTTTAAAGATAATTTCTGTTCATTTTTGATGGATAAAGTTTCAAGTTTTCAAAATTCCCTATTTTGAAATTATATATTTTTTTTCAATATCAAAGTTTCTTCAAAGTGTCAAAACTAGCATCAAAGCCACAATACCAAAGTAACACAGTATCAAAATAAAGAAAGTATTAACGTAAAGAAAGCATCAAAGTAAACAAAGTTTCAAAGTAAAAATAAGCAACTTGTATATCTTGCAGCCCTTGCCCCATATATCAAAGTTACCCCATAAATCAGTAAATCCAAGTATCAAAGTAAAAGTATCAAAGTAAAATTAATCAATTTGCATAACTCAGAGCCCTGTCCTCAAAGGCTGGGAGGGGGGTTCAACCTTGGAATCATATTTATTTGGCCTTTGGACTATTTTGAACAAAATAGCCACCTCAAAATTTTAACCGGATATCTTTGGGGGAAAGGGAGTGGTAGGGGGTGGCTGGCTGCCCCTTGATCACATTTGACTCTTAAGAACAAACCGACCCCGAAGCTTATGTTACATGAACTTTGGTCTGTTTTCAATAGAATTCCCATCTCAAAAATTTGATAAGATATATCTGGGGACAAAAGGCCATGGTGGGGCTAGCTGCCATCTGATTATTTTCTACTTTTATTAATATTTTAGTTTTTATTGTTTTTTTTTATATTGACCTTCCGCGGTCGCTTTTCTTTCTGAGTGTGAAAAAATGAATAAACATACAATTATTGCTCACTTATAAGGATAGTATTATGTGAGAAGTGCACATAGGGGGGAAAATTATAGTCTTTCTTTTGCCGTTCAATTACTAACTAACAAAGTTAGCTGTCAATTTTCTGTTAGCGTGCAGACCTAAAGGCGTTAGCTACAAAAAAAAGTTATAACTAATAATTCTCAGAAATTTATGTATTAGCCGGAAAACGTGTAAAAGTGCTAGCTGAATAAAAAAAACTTCAGCATGTCCATCTAGGCTAACCTGTCTCTGATATTCCACTTTTTGAATCCAACAAAAGAATTTGCTAACTGAGGAATAATAGCTGTCATGGATTATTTAGCAATATTTATTACACAGAAACATACTGCTTAGCTGTATTATGAGTTTTCAATATCGGTCTTCGAATTTTCAAAAACAAATTTTTAACATCGACTCGAATCATTGAAGGGAGAAATGGGTAAAACATTATCCAAAATGATAAACTTATTAACCTTTTCTATGTACCCTAGTATATTTAAGAATTAGGAGGGATGGTGTTGTAACTTAAGTTATCTTTGTTTTTCAAATTAGAGACAGTAAACTTGTACTCAACGGCCTTACGACTATGTTAATTTCAATGGTGCGCTTATTATCTGATTATTTGAAAAAAAACTACGTTATCTAAAGAGTTAAAGAGGCTAAGTCACAAGTTCGAACCTTAAAACGTACAGGGATTAGGAGGTACAGTTGGGGGGCTGCCACCCCCCAAACCCCCCACTTTTGCAGCCTTTTTTGTTAAGATTTTTATTTTGGGGGTCTGCCACCCCCCTCAACCCCCGCTTTTTCCCTTGCAAAGAAATGCTTTGCAACACGAACGAAGTCTGCTTGAATTTTTTACCATAAGAACATCCTATTGCATCTCTTTGATTAGAAACAGTACTGAGCCTGTTTGCTGGATTTTTTACAGGAGATTTTTCCCTAACCGATAACAAGCTATAATGTGATGAACTTAAAAATTTTGAACAGAAAAAAAAGGGAACAGAAGAAGAACTCAGCGGTTCAGGTAGGTTCAGGTTCATCTATTTTTCCATCATACATAATCACACTGAATACATAACTATACTTGACACAGAGACAAATTTGTAGGTTTAACTTTAACAGACTGAGTTGTCATTGCCAAATTCTCTGAAGATTTACAAAAAATGCCATTGAGACAGTTTCATTCGTGTTGGTACGACCAACTGATTGCAAGTTACAGGACTTAAAAAATCTTAACAAAAGTGGCTAGAAAAGCGGGGGGTTTGGGGGGCGGAAGCCCCCCAACTGTACCCCCTAATCCCTGTACGTTTTAAGATTCGAACTTGTGACTCAGCCTCTTTAACTCTTTACAAAACGTAGTTTTTTTTCAAATAATTTCTGCACGTTTTTGTACAGTTTATTACTTATTATTGCTTGACTAACTGTTAGCTGATCGTGTCAGGAGTTAAAGTTGGGGGGCTGCCGCCCCCAAACCCCCCGCTTTTGAAGATTCTTGTGTTAAGTATTTCTGAATACTCAAATCAAATGCACAGTAAGATTATCTTTTTTCAACTTTTCTTCGAGCATGCGGGTATGCGGCATGTTATTAAAGCAGTGGAGACTTTCCTGTAAGCTGAAGGCCGACTGTGATATTCTTCTGGAGACGTCTGTTGAGCCGAAGGATTTACTAGATTGGATTTAAAAAAGAAACTGAGTTTCTTTTTTAAACTGTAAATTTAAGAGATACTACTTTAAATTCAATATATAAAACATTTACTCTGACGGGGAATCGAACCCGGGTCTTCCGCATGACAGGCAGGAATAGTGACCACTGTACTATCAGAGACTTGTTTAGTAATTTTTATTGGCTCGGCAACAGAAAAAACCCAACGTTTTTTTTGTCAAAGTCTCTGCAATCTATTTTCGACGCAAGCAAATACAAAGTAAGATTTTCGTTTTTCGACAAAAAAAACTTCTGGGAAAGAGCTACAATTTTTGGAAGCTTGTAGTCGGTCTTGTCAGGTTAAGCGGACTATTTTGATCTAATTTAAAAATGAAATACTATGCTTTTAGGAATTTCAAAAATTAACATGGGCTCTTATGGGAAAACGAGGTTTTTCGTAAATGTAAATTCGGGGGATAATTTTTTCGGTCTGAAAATATCAAAAGGTCCTAACAGGTTGAATTTTGCTTCGAATGAGTCCTCGTTCACCCGGATCCGTTGCCAACTGTGGCCTGTAGGCGTGGCTGATAAAAAAAACTTGATGAACATTTAAAAACATTTGGAAAACAGGGTAGGAGTGATCGGATTGAGCTGAAATTTTGAGGATAAGCTCCCAGGCCCAAGAAAAGCTAATCATCGAAATTTCAGGGGGCAACGTTAAAGGGGGCTTTGGCGGGAGGGTCGAAATTTCCGGCCCACTTTCCTCCTTGAAAAATAAGGTTTTTCGTAAATGTTAACTCGGGGGATAATTTTTTCGGTCTGAAAATATCAAAAGGTCCTAAAAGGTCGAATTCCGCTTCGAATGAGTCCTCATTCAACCGGATCCGTTGCCAACTGTGGCCTGTAGGCGTGACTGATAAAAAAAAATAACTTGATGAACATTAAGTGGCTATATTTGGTTTTTTGAAAACAGGGAAGGAGTCATCGGATTGAGCTGAAATTCTGAGGATAAGCTCCCAGGCCCTAGGAAAGCTCATCCTCTAAATTTCAGCCTGATCGGACAACGTTAAAGGGGGCTGTTGTGGGAGGGTCAAAACTTCCGGCCCACTTTCCCCTATGAAGATAAAGTCGAAGGGGGTGAAATTTTGCATGTTTCTTAGTTTGAGATTAGGCTACAAAATGCGATCACCGCCGTCTCTCTGCAACCGCTAGGACTGGAAATCGCTTAACATTGTGGTGGGTCGCCTATTTAAAGAGGCACAAGTGTGCCTCCTTGATTTGGCGTCACGTCATATGCATCTGAGGGGCTTGAGGCCATTTTCGCACATTTGTGTTTATAAATACAAATTATTGTTCTATTGAACCTATATATAACTTATTGCTTCCAAAATCAGTGTCAATTGGGAATTTTATTGTCACTTTACCGTCTCTTAGAAAGCGTATATCAAAAGATTTCCTTAGTATGGGCTGCGGTTTGCTCTTTACTAGGCTGCCGCTGTTGCTGCAACTATGACGGAAGACTGTAAACCTCCAATAAAGGATTGTCCGAAAATGAGCGATGTAATTTTTTTGTTTTCTAACCTTCTCCGCTCTGGAAATGTTACCTGAAGATAGGATGGGGCTGGAGACCTCTAGTTTGGGAATTTTGAAATGACGCTTGTTTCAATGGCACGCTTTTTATTTCGAAGTGACGTGGTGTTTAAGGGATTTTAGATTATTTTCCAAAATTCTTAAAAATATAATTTAATAATTGATAATTGTTACTCATTTTAATCTGAATTATATTTTTTTTTCTTTGCTTTTTGTTTGGCAAAAGTTTTGCTTTCCTTAACTGTAAAAGTCTAAAGTCTACTGCGTCATTTCCGTTTTATTAAAAACTATGTGTGTCTTGAACAGTCCTTGGAAAGACCTAATAAAATTATACTGAATATTTGATTTATAAATAACAATTGCTGAAAGATCAGCAGGTCAAGATTTATTTCACTGTAATTTTTCTTTTCATTTTCCATGCTGTAACCAATGTATACAAACACCAAAGTGATTTTTATTTTTTTTTAAAGTTTGAAAGTTCGACATCCCCCTCAACATTCCCTGAAAGTAGTCACAAATAGGTGTAGTAGCAGTTGCAAGCCGTTGCGGTCACAGTTGCAAGTTGCCGCACTTGGAAGTAGTCACAGTTGCAGTCACAACCACAGTAGCATCAGTAGTAGTAGCGGCCCTAAAAGTTTCAAGTAAATACCCTTATCTGTTCCTAAAATGTTGCTAATAGGCCTTTTTGATAACTTGGACACATATAGTCTCTTTTGATTTGGCCTTTGACATTTCCCGAATTTCGCCTCAATACCCTCAGCCTCTTTGGACATATCCACGATCAAACATTTTCCCCTTTTCTAATAAAAAAAAAATGAACAAATTGCATAATTTACATTCCTTGCCCCGTGAGCTGTGAGAGTACGACTTTCCCAGAGGCTTACAATGGACTATAGTTTGCTCTCTTCTGGGTTACACCTATTGCTACAACCAAAAGAAGTTTTTCAAAGAAAAGTAGAGAGCCATATTAAACTTAAGACCAGCAGAAATAATTCCAATTGCAATTCGAACTCAAAACGACCATAAATTAAAGAATAAATGAAACCCAAAACAAGCAGAATTTATATAAATATTCCTTTCCCTAATTGCAAAACTCTAAAGCCTACTGCCTCATTTGTATTTTATTGAAAACTAAATTGGTCATGAGCAGTCCTTGGAAAGAGCAAATAAAATTAAACTGAATATATCATATATAATGATATTAGTTGCTGAAACCTCAGCAGTTCAAGATTTTATTTCTCTGTAATTTTCGTTTTTATTTTCCATGTTGCAAGTACAAACGAAAATGTTTGCAATATAAGCCGTTTTCAATATACATAGGGGAATGTTTTTGAAAATTCCCGATTTCAACATCATACTTTTTTTTCAACATCGAAGCTTCATCAAAACGCCAAAGTGATATTAAATTTTGAAAGCTCAGGATCCCCTTCAACATTCCCCGAAAGTAGTCACAAATAGGTGTAGTAGCAGTTGCAAGCACTTTCAGTTACAGTTGCAAGTTGGCGCACTTGGAAGTAGTCACAGCTGCAGTCAAAACCAGTCTCATTTGCAGTCGTAATATTAGCAATAGTAGTAATGACCCAGAAAGTTTTAAGTTAATACCCTTACCTGTTCCTAAGCTATTGCAGATAGGCATTTTTGATAACTTGGATATATATATAGTTTCTTTTCATTTAGCTCAACATACCCCATAACATTTCCTGAATTTTTTCTCAATACAATTAGCCATTAGGGACTCATCCACGTTCAAACATTTACCCCTTTCCTAATGATATATCCTGTATGTAAAAAATAAACAGTTTGCGTAATTTACATTCCTAACTGCCCTGGAAACAGTGAGGGCATGGCATCCCAAGAGGCTGGGAACAGTGAGGGCATGGCATCCCAAGAGGATTGGCTGTTAGCCATGAAATGGCGTTTTAATACCTACATCAGTGTTAAGTAGAGACTCTAAAAGGACAAGAGCGGCGGCTGCCCTTCGTTCTTTTTTCAACATGCCAACATGTTAAGTTTCAACTAAACTCCCTTAGCCTTTCCCTAGATATTGCTGTTGTGTATTTTTGAGAACTTTCCTTTAAATAGTGTGCTTTGATTCTGTTTTAGATCCACCTCAACATTTTCAAAAGGTTTCACATTCATTTTCCTAGTCTTTTTGCAATCTCAGGATCAAACATGAAACCTTTCCCAAATAACCAACCTTGTATATAAGCAATGGGTAACTTATGCAACTTACAACACTTGCCAATCGGGCAGTGGGAGGTAAGTCACCCCGGAGGTATAATTATTTGACTATTCGCTTATTTTCAACAAGATTCGAAATATTTTGGTCAGATAACTTTTATGGGAGTGCAGCTAAAAACGGAACGGGAAGGGGACTGGTTGCCTTCTGACCACTTTTTAACATTTTCCTCAACATGTCCTCAAAGTTTAAATTAACAAGCTCAGGTGTTCTTGTAATGTTGCATACACACCTTTTTGATAGACAGGATGTATATAGTATCCTTAGATTTAATTTGACGTGCCCCTCAACATTCCCCGAAGTTTCAACTTAAACCTTAACCTTTTCGAACACGCCTAGAAAAAAAACTCCTCCTTTTTACAAATGATAAAACCTGCATCTAAAACAGACAAATTGTATAATTTATGATACTTGCCCTGGGAGCTTTCATTGGTGTGTTTTAATTGTGGTCGGTATCGCTCTCAACATTTCCTTAAAGTTTCACGTTAATACTCTAAGCCTTTTTGGAACCCAAATTTAAACATGCTATCTTTTCCAATAAAAATCCTTATATGTTAACAATGGGCAAATTACATGACGTATCCTTGTCCGGAGGCTGGGGGAGGTGTGTCAATCCCGGAGGCGTAGTTTTTAGACCTTTGAGCTATTTTAAACAACGTAGCTATCTCAAAATTTTGATATAATACAATTTTGATATGGGGAGAAAAGCACGAGGCGGAGGGGCTGGTTGCCCTTCCATAACTTTTGACTCTTAACAAGGACACAAAAACTTTCAATTTCCAGTCAAAGTTTACACGACCACCCCTTCCAAAAAAAACCTTGCATATTTACAATAAGCAGCTTGCATAACTTACAGCCCTTGTCCTGGAGGTGGGGGGGGGTTCAACCCTAGAAGCATAGTTATTAGGTCTTTTGATTATTTTGAACAAAATGGTTATCTCAAAATTTTGATCGGATACATATGGGGGAAAAGGGCGGGCTGGTTGTCCCTCGATCACTTCGAACTCTTAAAAAAGGAACTACAACTTTCAATTTTCAATCGAATGAGGCCCAAAGTTTATGCGATGAACCCTTCCACAAAAATATTATATGCTAACGATGATTAATTTGCATAATTTGCAGCCTTTACCCTGGGGTGTGGGGGGCTATCAACCTCGGGGACATAGTCATTTTCCCTTTCGACTATTTTGAGCAAAATGGCTATCTCAAAATTATGGTCGGATGTATTTAGGGAAAAACTGTTTGGGGGGGGTGGTTTCCCTCAGATCGCTTTTGACTCTTAAAAAGGCTTCTAGAACTTCGTGTTTTCAATATAATGAACCGCCTCCGAAGTTTATACAGTCATCCTTCTCGTAAAAACCTTACACCTTAACAATGAGGAACTTGTGTAACTTACAGCCCTTGCTCTGGGGACTGGGGGGTAATCATACTCGGAACCATAGTTGTTTGAACTTTGGACCATTTTGAATAAAATGGCTATCTTGAAATTTTGATCGGAAGCTTTTGGGGTGAAAATGATGTCAGGGGGGGGGGCTATTTGCCCTCCGAACACTTTTGACTCTTAAAGAGGAAACTAGAATTTATGATTTCAAGTCAAATGAGCCTCCTGTGAAGTTTATACAGCCATCCCTTCAATATGGAGCGCATCTGGAAAAAAAATAATAAATATTAATAAAACATTAATATCTTATGGCTCTTTAGTATAAGCAACGCTATTGCGTTGCCTCTGATAAATCAAACAGTTCGTGGTAACGAACTGTAAGTAAGGAGCGACCCGGCTCAATAGTCACCGAAAATTTAAAAGCGGAATTTGATACCATTAGATACATCAAAAGAATCCGACTTTTATGCTGATTTCAAATATATAAATTTCACCAAGTTTAGTTTTGCCCATCAAAAGTTACAGGCCTGAAGAAAGTGCCTTATTTTCGAAAAAAGGGGAAAACACTCCCCAAAAATTATAGAATCTTAATGAAAATCAAACCATCAGATTCAGCGTATCAGAAAACCCTACTGTAGAGGTTTCAAGCTCCCATTTACAGAAATGTGGAATTTTGCATTTTTTGCCAGAAGAAGGATCACGGATACGTATTTTTTTTTTTTTTTTTTTTTTTTTTTTTTTTTTTTTTTTTTTTTTTTTTTTTTATTTCCAGGGGTGATCATATTGATCCAGTGGTACAAGAAGATGGTGAGAGGGCTTATTCGAACGGAAATTAAAAGCTCTAGTGCTCTTTTTAAGCGACAAAAAAACTGGAGGGTAACTAGGCCCCCTCCCACGCTCATTTTTCCCAAAGTCACCTAATCAAAATTTTGAGACAACCATTTTTTTCAGCATAGTTGAAAATCTTATGAATATGTCTTTGAGGATGTCTTAATCCCCACAGTCCCCGGGAGAAGGGCTGCTGGTTATGAACCTTGCCATTTTACATTATGCCCATTTAAATATAGTATTGGTTATTGGGAAGTAAACAGACGTTTTCAGGAGGGATTTTTTACTGGTGGGGGATGGGGGCCGAAGGAGGAATTTACTTGAGAGGATCTTTCCATGGAAAATGTTTACATGGGGCAAGAGACATTTCTATGAAAGGGTGCCAGATTTTCCATCATTATTTAAAAAAAGATCAGAAATTAAATATAAAAAAACAAGTTTTTTCAACTGAAAGTAAGGAGCTGAGTTAAAACTTAAAACGAACAGAAATTATTACTTATATGAGGGGGTTCGCTCCTTAGTCAATACCTCGCTCGCTACGCTACAGTTTTTTTAGTACTTTCAAAAGAGCTATCTATTTTAATTAAACGGCCTTTGTGATTCAGGGGTCAGCGTTTTAGCACTTTCAGTTTTAGTACTGCAGGCTAACTTCTAAAGTTTACTGAAGTGAAATTTAGGCTACCTTCAGCGTGACCTGCAGGACCAATTCACTGCGTAAAGTTAATTTCCTGGCATGGTGAGATCAGTAAACCGTAACATTAAAATAACTCCTCGAATTAAAATTTTGTTTATGAATACACTGAAACACATGAAATTTAGGCTGTATTGTGGCAGTGTCAAATAAAGAATATATAAAGTCCTTTTATTTGAATGCTGCGAATGTTGGATCCAGGGGGCCAGGGGAGATCCCCCCCCAACCTAAGATTTCTCTAGCGCCCTCTTATCCTGTTTTTTTCCTTTTTTTTACTCTTTTCTTAGAATAAATTTGTCAATTTGGTCAATTATTGGCGCCATTGGCAAATTTCCCTCCAAGATTTTGCTCATTGGCACCCTGGTCACACTGAGCCTCCCTGAATATTTTGATCTAGATCCGCCCCTGAAATCTGCCAAACCGCCTAATTGCTATTAAACATAATACTGACTCATCACGTTGGAGGTAGTTAGACAAATAGGGAGTATTTGTTAGTATTTCTGTTGGAATGAAATCAGCCAAATGAGGCCCTGTCTTTCCCAAACTAAAAAGTGTTTTGCAAGAAATACAGATTTCTCGGTGACATCAAAAGTTTCCATCTTCTTACACTGATTAACTTGGATCTATTCTTGGGGCTCTTTTACAAATGTGCTAAAATTCCAAATTTGAAATGCAAATGTAGAAACTTCCTGCAAGCTATATTTCAGAATTCAAGATCTAAATGAGTAAAATGGATGAGACCAAAACTAAATTAAAACTAGAAATAGTTTAGATGACACCTTTCCTCTTAAGGAATAGCTAATTTCTTTTGTTTGAACGCACCCTTCTGGAAACTCTTAACTAAAACAGACAAGAGTAAAATCCGATCCATGTTCTTTCGTTTTGCCAAGTATCTGCTTCATCTGCCACCGTGGTATAGAAAATCACTCACTATTGCGAAATTCAAGGTTGCTGATCCAGAGGTTGCCGTCGCTAGACGGATAGCGATATATATTCGAAAAATTGATGGGAAGTTAAATGATTGGTAATAATAATAATAACTTAATTCTTGTACGATTGTTTAACGTTACTGTTCTGCAGCATAGATAGTAGGTCGTGCCATATTGAAGATTTTTTTCACACATATATTATGTAAGTTAGATGGTGCTATTATCGTTTCTTGAATTACCCCCTTCAGCTCCCACCTTGGACCCGAAAATCGTTTTTGTTTATTTGTTATAATATAACTGATTCATGTACTGCCGTTTTAACAAGTATTGTGAATTTTAACGATTAATTTGTCACACGATTGGAGCCATATTTTGCAGTGGTAAGACAATGCGCACATTAGATAATACATGTTTGTGTTTATGCTCGTTCGCTTAGAAGTCTTTTTTTCTATTATGGTTTCTTCCGTATATTTGCTTGTCTTCTATTTTTTGAAGTGTCTGTTACACTTTAGTGTTTTATCATTTTGTTTTCTCTAACTGTTCCGTCTTCTTGCTTTTGTATGACGGGTTTTTAAATAAATAAATCAAAAAGGCAAAACTATCGCAAAAGGATTCTAAATTTGAAAACCAGTCATCTGAAAACCGTTGATTTTGAATTGAAGTTATCAAGTATTTTACAATAGGTTGTATAGGTTTCATCAAGACTGGGCTGTGTAACTGTAGGACAGAGAAAAGTCAAGACAGATAGTCCAAAGTAATTGAGAGGCAAATGTTTAAATGGCTTGGGCACGGGTAAATGGCAGGAGTATGCATGACTCTCTTATTGGACACATACTTGTCAGGTTAGTTTTTGGAAAGGCATGCCTGCCTAGAGTCTTAGGCATGCTGATCAAGAATTCAAAAAGAGGCAAACAAGGCACACCCGCCTATGGTCTTAAGAAGAATTTAAAATTGACATAGGACCATAAATTTGCTTGAAATAGAATTTTGCTTTCAATTCGACATAAATACCCTGATTATCAATGGCTCAAGGTTTTGAGCCATTGATAGAACTCAAAATCAACGAATTCTTTCACTGACCTTGAAGGTGGCTTCGCACATGTTCAAATGCTTTAAATAGTTTGAAAAATGCATAATCCTTTGAAAATAAAATCCTTCTATTTTCACTGGGAGATATTTTGGCCAGATATGCAGAAAAGGAGCTTTAATTTGTCACGCTGAAGTTTCAAGATTATCCTTTGGTCTGATTTGGTGATCTCTTCCATTTGGTCTAATTACTTTTTCCGCCGCTCTGACAGGGATACCGCTTCAGAATTTGCTCTTATAAAAAAAATCCCTAGTGTCTGTTCTTGAATACTTTTGGCCTTGGATCTAACCTAAGTTTCTTTTGGGAATAAAAAAGAACCTTAGCTATTAGTTAGCATTGAAAAAAAGTAAACCAAAGATCCAAAGTGTTCATGATAAAGTGTGCATAGTATTTCAATTTACGCTGAAGTTCAAATGAAAGTGCTTATCAGGCAATGTTATCACAATCATCTGGAAAATACTGCTACAAAAGATCAATACATCAACGTCAAATTTGAAAGTTTGGCGTCGCCAATTACCTCACACAATGTTATATTATTGACAATAACTTTTCTTTGGTTTTGTAATACAGAACGAAGATAAATCGTTGATTCCAGTTGATGCGATTTTTTAAACGTAAAACGGCTCACGAATAGCGGATGCAGAAAAATCGTAATAATGTTCACAAAGAAATGGTTCACTACAGCCGTTGAAGCGCAAAGATATTATGAGACATTTAAAAGCATATGCATAGGAACAGGCTAAATCAAGTTCTAGAACCAAGGGCTAACCTATAATAGCCTGGACTAACAATGCCTAATGAAAAATATAAGTCTCATCTCTTTGGCTCATTTGCCTGGAAATATCCCCCAAGATTCGCCTATTAAAATTTTGCATTAAGAGGACTGGACCCTCATGTTGTTTGTAAATTATTAATGGAAAACTTTTAATAAACATATCTAGTTTCTCAGTTACTTGCAATTTATGGCTCTACAAAGCTTTCAATTCAAAATAACGAATGCGATATGCAACGGCTCAGTAGAAATATTTACACGCACCCGTTGAACCGTTGTGACGCAGAAACTTGCAGCAAAAAACGGAATAAATTCGATGGATCACGCGAAAACGGCCGTTTTGCGTGAAATCATTTCAGTGGGAACTCAGGGAAACACCACAAATTCTGCGAAGACCCCACGGCAAATAACCTTATGACACATCGAAAATATAATCAGTTTTCGATTTATGGTCAAGGACGAAGGTTAAACGGCTAAATACCATATTCAAGGTTATTTCTTGGATTACGTTCTGCGTCATATATTTTTTATTCAGCAAAATAATTATTTGTTTTTTATTGGCTTGGTATGGTAATGGTATTATTTACACATATATGGTTATATGGTCATTTGACCTGTAATTATGGTCATTTGGCTTAAAGATTATCTAAAGTCTTCTTTGAAGTTTTATTTCAATGGCTGATGGGAAAATTGTTTAAATATTACTACATCATTATATAATTTTCGGTTATTTTATTTGGTTGGGAATGGTAACCCATATTTACTTATTGTTTTATGTATTATGCATTAGTGTATTATATTGCATGTTATTAAGTTATGATTTATGATCATGACGGCGTGGGCGTATAGATCATCGTTACACCAGGTCATGACGCTGACTAGGCACAGACCGTCATTACATAGGTCTTAACGCCTTGGACCTATAGAATGTCAGTTACAATAGGTCATAACGCCTACCTCGTAAAGACCGTCGCCACATAAAGTCTTAACACCAAGGGTGTACAGATTGTCTTTATAGGGTCATAACGCCAAGGACGTTCAGACCTTTACCACATAAGGTCATAACACCTCGGGTGTACAGACAGCTCATTATATAAGGTCATAACGCCTGGAGCGTAAAGCCTGTCATTATTTATGGTAATAACGCCCTTGGGCCCACAGAACACAACTACTTATGGCTATACCTTTTCCGGCGTTGGCCTTCTAGATCTGGTTCTCGCAAGATGTAAGTTGTTGCGGGGATTCCAGCTGATTTTTTAGTCCCGGTGACTAATTTAAATATTTTATAGTTGCCTATTTATGTGTATAAAGGTATATTTGAGGAGAAATATACTGTATATATTTAGAAAATTTTATATAGACGTTTATATATATATATATATATATATATATATAATATATATATATATATATAATATATATATATATATATATATATATATATAATATATATATATATATATATATATATATATATATATATATTATATATATATATATATATATATATATATATATATATATATATATATATATATATATATATATATATATATATATATATATATATATATATATATATATAAGTAGAGGTCTAAGTACCATTTCTACTACTTTATGTTCCTTGGCAGCTTTCCAAGGCAGATTACCAGACTGGTTATTGCTATTGATATCACAGTTTGACGTGTTTGGGGAGATTACGTTCCCTGGCACCTTTTCAGAGCATGTACTTACGCAACGTGATTAAACACGCTTTTACAATCGGAATTCATTGATTGACATTTGCAAAAAAGGGGTAATTAGTGATTGGATAATTTTTTAACATGAAATCTCTGAATAAAATATTTTTTGGAGCATGTACTTGACGATGGAGAAAAAGGGTTAAAGTGATTAGCAATTACGAGCGGGGATTCCCCGCTGGTTTTTTTTTAATCGAAAACTAGAGATTGTCAAATTGCGTATTTAGGAATTGTTTTGATTGACATTTTTGCAAAAAGGGATAAGGAATTCGCAAATTGGACACTATGAACGATATTAATTAATGTTTTGAATAATAGGAGTGTGATTGATTCTAATTAGTGATTGGATAATTTTTTAACATGAAATCTCTGAATAAAATATTTTTGGGGGGAGATGGGTTGATTGTGTACTGCATAATACACAAGTGATGTTTAGACAGTGTTGTCAATTCAAAATAGAGTTTAACGTTATAGTATACTAAATAGTTGATACTAAGAGAGATGTAGATGGCAAGAAAAGAATTTTAATAATGAAATTCAGAACAAACCTTAGAAATGCTTGAAAATCAAGTAGTAAGGTGTATGTGAGTACGAACCATCAAGGATCATAAGCACCAACGACCCTAACCAGCAGAGACATCAACCCCCCAAAGGTCCCTTACCCCCAAACTCGAAGGGTGCCCCCTCCCACCAACTTTTTGCCCCCCCCCTCCCCATTTTTTTTGATTTTTTTTAACATGATATATTTTTTCAACTTTTTTTTTACATGTCTTCGAATGAGATGAAACAAACTTAAATTCAGTAGAGTTTTGTCGTGGTTTACCTTGTCACAGTTACATTCTCTTAATTTTTCAAAGTTCATTTTGAATTTCTTTCGTTGAAATGCAAGAGTTGGAATATTTCAGTAGTGTCTTGTTGTGCTTTACCTTGTCAAAGTTACATTCTCTTGATTTTTCAAAGTTCATTTTGGATTTCTTTCGTTGAAATGCAAGAGTTGGAATATTTCAGTAGCGTTTTGTTGTACTTTACCTTGTCACAGTTACATTCTCTTGATTTTTCAAAGTTCATTTTGAATTTCTTTCGTGAAATGCAAGAGTTGGAATATTTCAGTAGTGTTTTGTCGTGGTTTACCTTGTCACAGTTACATTCTCTTAGTTTTTCAAAGTTCATTTTGAATTTCTTTCGTTGAAATGCAAGGGTTGGAATATTTCAGTAGTGTCTTGTTGTGCTTTACCTTGTCAAAGTTACATTCTCTTGATTTTTAAAAGTTCATTTTGGATTTCTTTCGTTGAAATGCAAGAGTTGGAATATTTCAGTAGTGTTTTGTTGTGCTTTACCTTGTCACAGTTACATTCTCTTGATTTTTCAAAGTTCATTTTGAGTTTCTTTCGTGAAATGCAAGAGTTGGAATATTTCAGTAGTGTTTTGTCGTGGTTTACTATGTCACAGTTACATTCTCTTGATTTTTCAAAGTTCATTTTGAATTTCTTTCATGAAATACAAGAGTTGGAATATTTCAGTAGTGTTTTGTCGTGTTTTACCTTGTCACAGTTACATTCTCATGATTTTTCAAAGTTCAATTTGGATTTCTTTCGTTGAAATGCAAGATTTGGAATATTTCAGTAGTGTTTTGTTGTGCTTTACATTGTCACAATTACATTCTCCTGATTTTTCAAAGTTCATTTTGAATTTCTTTCGTGAAATGCAAGAGTTGGAATATTTCAGTAGTGTTTTGTCGTGGTTTACTATGTCACAGTTACATTCTCTTGATTTTTCAAAGTTCATTTTGAATTTCTTTCATGAAATACAAGAGTTGGAATATTTCAATAGTGTTTTGTCGTGGTTTACCTTGTCACAGTTACATTCTCTTGATTTTTCAAATTTCAATTTGGATTTCTTTCCTTGAAATGCAAGAGTTGGAATATTTCAGTAGTGTCTTGTTGTGCTTTACCTTGTCACAGTTACATTCTCTTGATTTTTCAAAGTTCATTTTGGATTTCTTTCGTTGAAATGCAAGAGTTGGAATATTTCAGTAGTGTTTTGTTGTGCTTTACCTTGTCACAGTTACATTCTCCTGATTTTTCAAAGTTCATTTTGAATTTCTTTCGTGAAATACAAGAGTTGGAATATTTCAGTAGTGTCTTGTTATGCTTTACCTTGTCACAGTTACATTCTCTTGATTTTTCA
Organism: Artemia sinica; assembly: GCA_027921565.1. Classification (NCBI taxonomy): domain Eukaryota; kingdom Metazoa; phylum Arthropoda; class Branchiopoda; order Anostraca; family Artemiidae; genus Artemia; species Artemia sinica. The sequence continues at coordinate 31,718,793 of CM051272.1, forward strand.
AAGTTCATTTTGGATTTCTTTCGTTGAAATGCAAGAGTTGGAATATTTCAGTAGTGTTTTATCGTGGTTTACCTTGTCACAGTTACATTCTCTTGATTTTTCGAAGTTCATTTTGGATTTCTTTCGTTGAAATGCAAGAGTTGGAATATTTCAGTAGCGTTTTGTAGTGGTTTACCTTGTCACAGTTACATTCTCTTGATTTTTCAAAGTTCATTTTGGATTTCTTTCCTTGAAATGCAAGAGTCGGAATATTTCAGTAGTGTGTTGTAATGGTTTACCTTGTCACAGTTACATTCTCTTGATTTTTCAAATTTCATTTTGAATTTCTTTCGTGAAATGTAAGAGTTGGAATATTTCAGTAGTGTCTTGTTATGCTTTACCTTGTCACAGTTACATTCTCTTGATGTTTCAAAGTTCATTTTGGATTTCTTTCATTGAAATGCAAGAGTTGGAATATTTCAGTAGTGTTTTATCGTGGTTTACCTTGTCACAGTTACATTCTCTTGATTTTTCAAAGTTCATTTTGGATTTCTTTCGTTGAAATGCAAGAGTTGGAATATTTCAGTAGTGTTTTGTAGTTGTTTACCTTGTCACAGTTACATTCTCTTGATTTTTCAAAGTTCATTTTGGATTTCTTTCCTTGAAATGCAAGAGTTGGAATATTTCAGTAGTGTTTTGTCGTGGTTTACCTTGTCACAATTACATTCTCTTGATTTTTCAAAGTTCATTTTTGGATTTCTTTCGTTGAAATGCAAGAGTTGGAATATTTCAGTAGTGTTTTGTTATGGTTTAACTTGTCATAGTTACATTCGCTTGATTTTTCAAAGTTCATTTTGGATTCCTTTCCTTGAAAAGCAAGAGTTGGAATACCATTTTTCGTTAAGTGTCAGAGTGAATAAATTCATTATCAACATCCTTTGTCAGATACATCAAATAAAATTGACAAAACCTAAATTTCAGAATGAATAAATTCATTATCAACATCCTTTGTCGGATATGTCGGATAAAATTGACAAAATCTAAGTATCAGAGTGAATATTTTTTTTATCAACATCTTTTGCCAGATACATCGAATAAAATTGATAAAATATAAGCGTAAAAGTGAATAAATTTTTTATCAACATCATTTGTCAGATACATCAAACAAAATTGACAAAATCTAAATTTCAGAATGAATAAATGCTTTAACAACATCCTTTATCGGATATGTCGGATAAAATTGACATAATCTAAGTATCAGAGTGACTAAATTCTATATCAACATCCTTTTCTCAGATACATAGGATAAAATTGACAAATTCTAGGTGTCAGAGTGAACAAATTTTTTTTATCAACATCCTTTGGCAGATACATCGGATAAAATTGACAAAATCTAAATTTCAGAATGAATAAATTCATTATCAACATCCTTTGTCGAATATGTCGGATAAAATTGACAAAATCTAAGTATCAGAGTGAATATTTTTTTAACAACATCCTTTGTAAGATACATCGAATAAAATTGATAAAATATAAGTGCCAGAGTGAATAAATTTTTTTTTATCAACATCTTTTGTCAGATACATCAAATAAAATTGACAAAATCTAAATTTCAGAATAAATAAATGCTTTAACAACATCCTTTATCGGATATGTCGGATAAAATTGACATAATCTAAGTATCAGAGTGACTAAATTCTATATCAACATCCTTTTCTCGGATACATAGGATAAAATTGACAGAGTCTAAGCGTCAGAGTGAATAATTTTTTTATCAACATCCTTTGGCAGATACATCGGATAAAATTGACAAAATCTAAGTTTCAGAATGAATAAATTCATTATCAACATCCTTTGTCAGATACATAGGATAAAATTGACAAAATCTAAGTGCCAGTGTGAATAATTTTTTTTTATCAACATCCTTTTGTCAGACACATCAAATAAAATTGACAAAATCTAAATTTCAGAATGAATAAATTCTATATCAACATCCTTTGTCGGATATAGCGGATAAAATTGACAAAATCTAAATTTCAGAATGAATAAATTCTATATCAACATCCTTTGTCGGATATGTCAGATAAAATTGACAAAATATAAGTGTCAGAGTGAATAAATTTTTTTATCAACATCCTTTGGCAGATACATCGGATAAAATTGACAAAATCTAAGTATCAGAGTGACTAAAATCTATATCAATATCCTTTTCTCAGATACATAATATAAAATTGACAAATTCTATGTGTTAGAGCGAATAAATTTTTTTTATCAACATCCTTTGGCAGATACATCGGATAAAATTGACAAAATCTAAATTTCAGAATGAATAAATTCATTATCAACATCCTTTGGCAGATACATCGGATAAAATTGACAAAATGTAAGCATCAGAGTGACTAAATTCTATATCAACATCCTTTTCTCGGATAAATAGGACAAAATTGACAAATTCTATGTGTTAGAGTGAATAAATTTTTTTTTATCAACATCCTTTGGCAAACACATCGGATAAAATTGACAAAATCTAAATTTCAGAATGAATAAATTCATTATCAACATCCTTTGTCGGATATGTCGGATAAAATTGACAAAATATAAGTTTCAGAGTGAGTAAATTTTTTTATCAACAGCATTTGTCAGATATATCAAACAAAATTGACAAAATCTAAATTTCAGAATGAATAAATGCTTTAACAACCTCCTTTATCGGATATGTCGGATAAAATTGACATAATCTAAGTAACAGAGTGACTAAATTCTATATCAACATCCTTTTCTCGGATAAATAGGACAAAATTGACAAATTCTAGGTGTTAGAGTGAATAAATTTTTTTATGAACATCCTTTGGCAGATACATCGGATAAAATTGACAAAATTTAAATTTCAGAATGAATAAATTCATTATCAACATCCTTTATCGGATATGTCGAATAAAATTGACAAAATCTAAGTATCAGAGTGAATATTTTTTTTAACAACATCCTTTGTAAGATATATCGAATAAAATTGATAAAATATAAGTGCCAGAGTGAATAAATGTTTTTTATCAACATCTTTTGTCAGATACATCAAATAAAATTGACAAAATCTAAATTTCAGAATAAATAAATGCTTTAACAACATCCTTTATCGGATATGTCGGATAAAATTGACAAAATCTAAGTATCAGAGTGACTAAATTCTATATCTACATCCTTTTCTCGGATACATAGGATAAAATTGACAGATTCTAAGTGTCAGAGTGAATAAATTTTTTTATCAACATCCTTTTCTCGGATACATAGGATAAAATTGACAAAATCTGAATTTCAGAATGAATAAATTCATTATCAACATCCTTTGTCGGATATGTCGGATAAAATTGACAAAATCTAAATTTCAGAATGAATAAATTCTATAACAATATCCTTTATCGGATATGTCGAATAAAATTGACAAAATCTAAGTATCAGAGTGACTAAATTCTATATCAACATCCTTTTCTCGGATACATAGAATAAAATCGACAGAATCTAAGTGCCAGAGCGAATACTTTTTTTTTATCAACATCATTTGTCAGATACATCAAATAAAATTGACAAAATATAAATTTCAGAATAAATAAATGCTTTAACAACATCCTTTATCGGATACTTCGGATAAAATTGACAAAATCTAAGTATCAGAGTGACTAAATTCTATATCAACATCCTTTTCTCGGATACATAGGATAAAAATGACAAATTTTAAGTGTTAGAGTGAATAAATTTTTTTTATCAACATCCTTTGCCAGATACATCGGATAAAATTGACAAAATCTAAGTATCATAGGGAATAAATTCATTATCAACATCCTTTGTCGGATATGTCAGATAAAATTGACAAAATATAAGTATCAGAGAGAATAATTATTTTTATCAACATCCTTTGCCAGATACATCGAATAAAATTGACAGAATCTAAGTGTCAGAGTGAATAAATTTTTTTTATCAACATCCTTTGTCAGATGCATCGAATAAAAATTGACAAAATTTAAATATCAGAATAAATAAAATAAAATTGATAAAATATAAGTGCCACAGTGAATAATTTTTTTTTATCAACATCTTTTGTCAGATACATCAAATAAAATTGACAAAATCTAAATTTCAGAATAAATAAATGCTTTAACAACATCCTTTATCGGATATGTCGGATAAAATTGACAAAATCTAAGTATCAGAGTGACTAAATTCTATATCAACATCCTTTTCTCGGATACATAGGACAAAATTGACAGAGTCTAAGTGTCAGAGTGAATAACTTTTTTATCAACATCCTTTTCTGAGATTCCTAGGATAAAATTGACAAAATCTGAATTTCAGAATGAATAAATTCATTATCAACATCCTTTGTCGGATATTTCGGATAAAATTGACAAAATCTAAATTTCAGAATGAATAAATGCTATAACAATATCCTTTATCGGATATGTCGAATAAAATTGACAAAATCTAAGTATCAGAGTGACTAAATTCTATATCAACATCCTTTTCTCGGATACATAGAATAAAATTGACAGAATCTAAGTGCCAGAGTGAATATTTTTTTTTATCAACATCATTTGTCAGATACATCAAATAAAATTGACAAAATCTAAATTTCAGAATAAACAAATGCTTTAAGAACATCCTTTATCGGATATGTAGGATAAAATTGACAAAATATAAGTATCAGAGTGACTAAATTCTATATCAACATCCTTTTCTCGGATACATAGGATAAAATTGACAAATTCAAAGTGTTAGAGTGAATAATTTTTTTTTTATCAACATTCTTTGCCAGATACATCGGATAAAATTGACAAAATCTAAGTATCATAGGGAATAAATTCATTATCAATATCCTTTGTCGGATAAAATTGACAAAATATAAGTATCAGAGTGAATAATTTTTTTTATCAACATCCTTTGCCAGATACATCGAATAAAATTGACAGAATCTAAGTGTCAGAGTGAATAATTTTTTTTTTCAACATCCTTTGTCAGATGCATCGAATAAAAATTGACAAAATTTAAATATCAGAATGAATAAATGCTTTAACAACATCCTTCATCGGATTTTTCGAATAAAATTGACAAAATATAAGTATCAGAGTGATTAAATTCTACATCAACATCCTTTTCTCGGATACATAGATTAAAATTGACAAAATCTAAGTGTTAGAGTGAATATATTTTTTTATACATCAACATCCTTTGCCAGTTACATCGGATAAAATTGACAAAATCTAAGTGTCAGAGTGAATAAATGCTTTATCAACATCCTTTAAATGCATTATCAACATCATTTGTCGGCTAAATCAGGTAAAATTGACAAGAAAGACATGGAGTGTACAACGCGACGGTATACATAGTGAGAGAGACATGCAAAGTCGACATAGCTTTATTTCATTTTTTAATGAAATAAAGCTATTTTTAATGAAAGCATTTTTTAATGAAATAAAGCGAGGTTACGTGCGCGCACGTAACCTCGTCTAAATTAACCTTGAAAAATGAAATGAAGCTTTGTCGACTTTGCATGTCTCTCACTATGTATGCGCCATCGCGGTGTACACTCCATGTCTTTCTTGTCAATTTTACCTGATTTAGTCGACAAATGATGTTGATAATGCATTTAAAGGATGTTGATAAAGCATTTATTCACTCTGATACTTAGATTTTGTCAATTTTATCCCATGTATCCAAGAAAATGATATTGATATGGAATTTAATCACTCTGATACTTAGATTTTATCAATTTTATCTGACATATCCGACACAGGATGTGGATAATGAATTTAGTCACTCTGACACTTAGATTTTGTCAATTTTATCCGATGTAACTGGCAAAGGATGCTGATATAAAAAAAATATATTCACTCTAACACTTAGATTTTGTCAATTTTAATCTATGTATCCGAGAAAAGGATGTTGATGTAGAATTTAATCACTCTGATACTTAGATTTTGTCAATTTTATTCAAAAAATCCGATGAAGGATGTTGTTAAAGCATTTATTCATTCTGATATTTAAATTTTGTCAATTTTTATTCGATGCATCTGACAAAGGATGTTGATAAAAAAAAATTATTCACTCTGACACTTAGATTCTGTCAATTTTATTCGATGTATCTGGCAAAGGATGTTGATAAAAACAAATTATTCACTCTGATACTTATATCAGAGGCAGAGAAGAAACGGATGATAGTAGTTCGGAAAATGAGAGCAGAAATTCCTTTCACTTCGATGACGGGCAGTTGATGATAGATTCCGATCTAGGAGCAGATGACAAGATCTCTGTTGGAGTCAATCGATCTTGCATACGAAGTACTTGGTGACACTATTTTTTCCAGGCCTACTGCTGCAGTCCAAAAACCTTGCTCGGTGGCAGAGCTGGTATTGGCAATTGAGCCAGTTGAGAAAAAAAAACAGCTTATCACGTTGCCTTGGTCGCCAATGTTGAAAAACTTCATCAAGCAGCGCTCAGAATAGCTGCAATCAATGGCAAAGAACCAGTCCTTTTTAGAACGTGGTACCTTCTTTGACCCTCTTGGAATCCCGGGCCAAGCGAAAGCATATAAATGTCACGACGCACCGTTGGCCTTACAAACGCCAAGGGTCAATCCAGAATTCAATTTGTTGTCACCAACTGGACGTGTAGAGGAGAAAAATTTAATATCGGTCGACAGAAAATCAATCTTGGCCTTAGAGTCTGCCTCACGAGTGGCTCTGAGCATGCTGTCTTACAGTAACCTTATGCTAGGTACGATCATAAAAATGTTAAAGACAGAGAACGTCTCTCCTGACACTATTCCAAAACTGATGAAGCTCTTGGAATCTATAAATAGTTGTTAGCAACTTCTTTCAAATATTCTTTCTAGAACGTGCTCAAACCTGATGCTCATGAGAAGACATACTGTCTTGAAATCAATTCCTGACCTATCTCTGGAGATTAGAAATGAATTGAGATCATCATCATAGGCAGTGCGCTAGCGCTGCCTAAGTAAAGAACGACGTGGGCACAATGTGTTTTTTTTTTCTTCAGCCGGGCACTTCGTATCGAAGGAGTTGTCGTAGAAACTTCAAAAAGGGCTCATTTGATAGGAAATTGGAGTGGCTAGTGCCCTTTTTGATAGTTGAAAGTGATTGGAGGGCAACTAGCCCCCCTCCCACGCCCACCATTCCCCCAAACACATCCAATAAAAATTTTTAGATAGCCATTTTATTCAACGTAGTTGAAATTAGAAATTAGGTCAACGTTTCAGAAATTAGGTCTTTAAGGATGACAATCCCTCCCCCTCCAAGCCCTCAGGGCAAGGGTTTTCAGTTATGCCCTGGGGTCATATAAGGTTTTTTATAGAAAACGATGTTGTAGAAACTTCAAAAGGGGCTCATTCGATTGGAAATTGAGAGTTCGAGTGCCCTTTTTAATAGTTGAAGTGATTGGAGGGCAACAAGCCCCCCCCCCCACGCCTATCATTCCCCCAAACACATCCAATCAAAATTTTGAGATAGCCATTTTGTTCAGTGTAGTTGACTTCCAGATAGAAAATATGTTTTTGAGGAGGACACTCCCCCACAACCCTCAGGGCAAGGGTTTTAAGTTATGTCCTGGGGGCGTATAAGGTTTTTATCGAAGGCGTTGTCATAGAAACTTCAAACAGGCTCATTCGTTTGGAAATTCGAAGGACTAGTAAACTTTTTAATAGTCAAAAGTGATTGGAGGGCAGCTAGCCCCCCTCCACGCCCATCATTCCCCCAAACACATCCAATCAAAATTTTGAGATAGCCATATATTTCAGCGTAGTTGATTTCGAGATAGATAATATGTTTTTGAGGAGGACACTCCCCCACAACCCTAATTGCAAGGGTTTTAAGTTATGCCCTGGAGGCATATAAGGTTTTTATAGAAGGTGTTGTCATAGATACTTCAAAAAAGGCTCATTCGATTGGAAATTCAAAGGACTAGAGCTCTTTTTCATAGTCGAAAATGATTGGGGGACAACTAGCCCTCCTACTCCCCCCCACCCACGCCCGTCATTTCTCTAAACACATCCAATCAAAATTTTGAGATAGCCATTTTGTTCAGTGTAGTTGATTTCCAGATAGAAAGTATGTTTTTGAGGAGGACACTCCCCCACATCCCTCGGGGCAAGGGTTTTAAGTTATAACCCGGGGGCATATAAGGTTTTTATAGAAGGCGTTGTCGTAGAAACTTCAAAAAAGGCTCATTCGATTGGAAATTCAAAGGGCTAGTGCCCTTTTTAATAGTCAAAATTTATTGGAGGGCAACTAACCCCCCCCCCCCCCCCCACAGCCTTTATCCCCCAAACACATCCAGTAAAAATTTTGAGATAGCCATTTTGTTTAGCGTATTTGATTTCCAGATAGAAAATACGTTTTTGAGGAGGATACTTCTCTACAGCCCTCAGGGCAGGGGTTTTAAGTTACGCCCAGGGGGCATATAAGGCTATTTAGAAGGCGTTGTCGTAGAAACTTCGATAAAAGCTCATTCGATTGGAAATTCAAAGGGCTAGTGCCCTTTTCAATAGTCAAAAGTAATTAGAGGGCAACTAGCCCCCCCCCCCACGCCAATCATTCCCACAAACACATCCAATAAAAAATTTGAGACAGCCATTTTGTTCAGCGTAGTTGATTTCCAGATAGAAAATCTGTTTTTCAGGAGACCACTCCCCCACAACCGTCAGGGCAAGGGTTATAAGTTATGCTGTTGGGGCATATAAGGTTTTTATTGAAATCTTTGTCGTAGAAACTTGAAAAGGGCTCATTCTATTTGAAATTCAAAGGGCTAGTACCCTTTTTAATAGTCGAAAGTGATTAATGATATTTTTTGTTGTTGTTGTTGTTTAGACTAGAGCACTTCGTATCGAAGGAGTCGTCGTGGGAACTTTGAAAGCGGCTCATTCGATTAAAAATAGAAAGGGCTGATGCCCTTTTTAATAGTCGAAAGTGATTGGAGGGCAACTCATCCCCCTTCCAATCCCACCCTCCCATTTGCCAATTATGTTTAAAAACTAAATGTTGCCTTCTGATTAAATCAAAATTCATCGTGATAATGCTAATTCCCAATAAGGCATCTCAGCAGTGTCCCAAGAACGACTGAGGCTATTATGTTCAAACATTCGGGGCTACTTCTGCTCTTAAAGTTTAACCAAATCAAAATAGCGTAAGTGTCGCCAATTACCTCACACAATGTTACATTATTGACAATAACTTTTCTTCGGTTTTGTAATACAGAACGAAGATAAATCGCTGATTCCAACTGATGCGATTTTTTAAACGTAAAACGGCTCACGAATAGCGGATGCAGAAAATTCGTAATAATGTTCACAAAGAAATGGTTCACTACAGCCGTTGAAGCGCAAAGATATTATGAGACATTTAAAAGCATATGCATAGGAACAGGCTAAATCAAGTTCTAGAACCAAGGGCTAACCTATAATAGCCTGGACTAACTATGCCTAATGAAAAATATAAGTCTCATCTCTTTGGCTCATTTGCCTGGAAATATCCCCCAAGATTCACCTATTGAAATTTTGCATTAAGAGGACAGGACCCTCATGTTGTTTGTCAATTATTAATGGAAAACTTTTAATAAACATATCTAGTTTCTCAGTTACTTGCAATTTATTGCTCTACAAAGCTTTCAATTCAAAATAACGAATGCGATATGCAACGGCTCAGTAGAAATATTTCAACGCACCCGTTGAATCGTTGTGACGCAGAAACTAGCAGCAAAAAACGGAGGAAATTCGATGGATCACGCGAAAACGGCCGTTTTGCGTGAAATCATTTCAGTGGGAACTCAGGGAAACACCACAAATTCTGCGAAGACCCCACGGCAAATAACCTTATGACACATCGAAAATATAATCAGTTTTCGATTTATGGTCAAGGACGAAGGTTAAACGGCTAAATACCATATTCAAGGTTATTTCTTGGATTACGTTCTGCGTCATATATTTTTTATTCAGCAAAATAATTATTTGTTTTTATTGGCTTGGTATGGTAATGGTATTATTTACACATATATGGTTATATGGTCATTTGACCTGTAATTATGGTCATTTGGCTTAAAGATTATCTAAAGTCTTTTTTAAAGTTTTATTTCAATGGCTGATGGGAAAATTGTTTAAATATTACTACATCATTTATATAATTTTCGGTTATTTTATTAGGTTGGGAATGGTAACCCATATTTACTTATTGTTTTATGTATTATGCATTAGTGTATTATATAGCATGTTATTAAGTTATGATTTATGATCATGACGGCGTGGGCGTATAGATCATCGTTACACCAGGTCATGACGCTGACTAGGTACAGACCGTTATTACATAGGTCTTAACGCCTTGGACCTATAGAATGTCAGTTACAATAGGTCATAACGCCTACCTCGTAAAGACCGTCGCCATATAAAGTCTTAACACCAAGGGTGTACAGATTGTCTTTATAAGGTCATAACGCCAAGGACGTTCATACCTTTACCACATAAGGTCATAACACCTCGGGTGTACAGACAGCTCATTATATAAGGCCATAACGCCTGGAGCGTAAAGCCTGTCATTATTTATGGTAATAACGTCCTGGGGCCCACAGAACACAACTACTTATGGCTATACCTTTTCCGGCGTTGGCCTTCTAGATCTGGTTCTCGCAAGATGTAAGTTGTTGCGGGGATTCCAGCTGATTTTTTAGTCCCGGTGACTAATTTAAATATTTTATAGTTGCCTATTTATGTGTATAAAGGTATATTTGAGGAGAAATATACTGTATATATTTAGAAAATTTTATATATATGTTTATATATATATATATATATATATATATATATATATATATATATATATATATATATATATATATATATATATTTATATACATGTGCATAAAATAATAAATAAATAAAATAATGGTGGTGTATTGGTCTTGATTTATGTATTTGTTTAAAGATGAATAGTCAAGAGGCAGTTTTGGAAATGTTGAAATTGTTGCAGGACGAATTGAAAAACATGAAGTCACAAATTGCTGTTCTACTTAATGATGGAACATCCCTTTCTGAACGTGACCATACCTCCACCACTAAAAAGGGTGAAGATCCCTTAGCTTCGACCTCAAGAGGCAGAGAAGAAACGGATGATGGTAGTTCGGAAAATGAGAGCAGAAATTCCTTTCACTTCGGTGACGGGCAGTCGATGATAGATTCCGATCTAGGAGCAAATGACAAGATCTCTGGTGGAGTCGCTCGATCTTGCATACGAAGTACTTGGTGACACTATTTTTTCCAGGCCTACTGCTGCAGTCTAAAAACCTTGCTCGGCGGCAGAGCTGGTATTGGCAATTGAGCCAGTTGAGAAAAAAAACTGCTTATCACGTTGCCTTGGTCGCCAATGTTGAAAAACTTCATCAAGCAGCGCTCAGAATAGCTGCAATCAATGGCAAAGAACCAGTCCTTTTTTGAACGTGGTATCTTCTTTGACCCTCTTGGAATCCCGGGCCAAGTGAAAGCATATAAATGTCACGACGCACCGTTGGCCTTACAAACGCCAAGGGTCAACCCAGAATTCAATTTGTTGTCACCAACTGGACATGTAGAGGAGAAAAATTTAATATCGGTCGACAGAAAATCAATCTTGGCCTTAGAGTCTGCCTCACGAGTGGCTCTGAGCATGCTGTCTTACAGTGACCTCATGCTAAGTACGATCATAAAAATGTTAAAGACAGAGAACGTCTCTCCTGACACTATTCCAAAACTGATGAAGCTCTTGGAATCTATAAATAGTTGTTAGCAACTTCTTTCAAATATTCTTTCTAGAACGTGCTCAAACCTGATGCTCGTGAGAAGACATACTGTCTTGAAATCAATTCCTGACCTAGCTCTGGAGATTAGAAATGAATTGAGATCATCATCATAGGCAGTGCGCTAGCGCTGCCTAAGTAAAGAACGACGTGGGCACAATGTGTTTTTTTTTTCTTCAGCCGGGCACTTCGTATCGAAGGAGTTGTCGTAGAAACTTCAAAAAGGGCTCATTTGATAGGAAATTGGAGTAGCTAGTGCCCTTTTTAATAGTTGAAAGTGATTGGAGGGCAACTAGCCCCCCTCCCACGCCCACCATTCCCCCAACCACATCCAATAAAAATTATTAGATAGCCATTTTATTCAACGTAGTTGAAATTAGAAATTAGGTCAACGTTTCGGAAATTAGGTCTTTAAGGATGACAACCCCTCCCCCTCCAAGCCCTCAGGGCAAGGGTTTTCAATTATGCCCTGGGGGCATATAAGGTTTTTATAGAAAACGATGTTGTAGAAACTTCAAAAGGGGCTCATTCGATTGGAAATTGAGAGTTCGAGTGCCCTTTTTAATAGTCGAAAGTGATTGGAGGGCAACTAGCCCCCCTCCCACGCCCACCATTCCCCCAACCACATCCAATCAAAATTTTGAGATAGCCATTTTGTTCAGTGTAGTTGACTTCCAGATAGAAAATATGTTTTTGAGGAGGACACTCCCCCACAACCCTCAGGGCAAGGGTTTTAAGTTATGCCCTGGGGGTATATAAGCTTTTTATCGAAGGCGTTGTCGTAGAAGCTTCAAACAGGCTCATTCGATTGGAAATTCGAAGGACTAGTAAACTTTTTAATAGTCAAAAGTGATTGGAGGGCAACTAGCCCCCCCCCGCCCATCATTCCCCAAACACATCCAATCAAAATTTTGAGATAGCCATATATTTCAGCGTAGTTGATTTCGAGATAGATAATATGTTTTTGAGGAGGACACTCCCCCAAAACCCTCATTGCAAGGGTTTTAAGTTATGCCCTGGAGGTATATAAGGTTTTTATAGAAGGTGTTGTCATAGAAACTTCAAAAAAGGCTCATTCGATTGGAAATTCAAAGGACTAGAGCTCTTTTTCATAGTCGAAAGTGATTGGGGGACAACTAGCTCTCCTCCTCCCCCCCCCCTCACCCACGCCCGTCATTTCTCTAAACACATCCAATCAAAATTTTGAGATAGCCATTTTGTTCAGCGTAGTTGATTTCCAGACAGAAAGTATGTTTTTGAGGAGGACACTCCCCCAAATCCCTCGGGGCAAGGGTTTTAAGTTATAATCCGGGGGCATATAAGGTTTTTATAGAAGGTGTTGTCGTAGAAACTTCAAAAAAGGCTCATTCGATTGGAACTTCAAAGGGCTAGTGCCCTTTTTAATAGTCAAAATTTATTGGAGGGCAACCCCCCCCCCCAATCCCATTATTCCCCAAACACATCCAATAAAAATTTTGAGATAGCCATTTTGTTCAGCGTAGTTGATTTCCAGATAGAAAATACATTTTTGAGGAGGATACTTTTCCACAGCCCTCAGGGCAGGGGTTTTAAGTTACGCCCAGGGGGCATATAAGGTTTTTATAGAAGGCGTTGTCGTAGAAACTTCGATAAAAGCTCATTCGATTGGAAATTCAAAGGGCTAGTGCCCTTTTCAATAGTCAAAAGTGATTAGAGGGCAACTAGCCCCCCCACGCCCATCATTCCCACAAACACATCCAATAAAAAATTTGAGACAGCCATTTTGTTCAGCGTAGTTGATTTTCAGATAGAAAATCTGTTTTTCAGGAGATCACTCCCCCACAACCGTCAGGGCAAGGGTTATAAGTTATGCTCTTGGGGCATATAAGGTTTTTATTGAAATCTTTGTCGTAGAAACTTGAAAAAGGGCTCATTCTATTTGAAATTCAAAGGGCTAGTACCCTTTTTAATAGTCGAAAGTGATTAATGATATTTTTTTGTTGTTGTTGTTGTTTAGACTAGAGCACTTCGTATCGAAGGAGTCGTCGTGGGAACTTTGAAAGCGGCTCATTCGATTAAAAATAGAAAGGGCTGATGCCCTTTTTAATAGTCGAAAGTGATTGGAGGGCAACTAATCCCCCTTCTAATCCCACCCTACCACTCCCACCCTCCCATTTGCCAATTATGTTTAAAAACTAAATGTTGCCTTATGATTAAATCAAAATTCATCGTGATAATGCTAATTCCCAATAAGGCATCTCAGCAGTGTCCCAAAAACGACTGAGGGTATTATGTTCAAGTATTCGAGGCTACTTCTGCTCTTAAAGTTTAACCAAATCAAAATAGCGTAAGTGTATCCAAGCTATCAAAGAAAGTAAACAGAATTTTTTGTGAATGGTATTAAGTTTTCCATTTCAGGTCAACTAGAGGAGGTATGAAACAAAATTAAACAGTATTATTTGTGTACAGATTTTTAAAAGGTGTATGTTTTTAAAAATTGCTGAGAATTTTTCTCCAGCATACAAATAGCAGGCCAAACTATAAAGTCTTAAAGAACGACAAGATTTAAAGTGTTATTTTCTTTTTCCCTGAAAAGACTATGTCAACATAAAATGAACAGAAATTAATTAAAAAAACTTTTTCCACAAAATAAGTTTTTCAAAGAATAGTAAAGAACTCCATTAAACAAAAAATGAGCAAAAATAAAATCAAATAATCTACCAAGCGTGAAACTACCACAAATCAGCATTGATAAATAAATAAAACCCAAAACGAACAGAAATTACAATAAATAGCCGAGTCAAACTCAAAACGAGAAAAAATTAACATAAGTTGGGTGCAAAACCCCTATGCCTTACCAAGGCCAGAACAAAATTTGCACTTTACTGAAAAAATAAAAATGAATGCGCATTGTCAGTTTAATATACATATACTGATATTTAGTAATCAAAATGTTTATATTATTTGATTTATTAAGGTTATAAGAGTAAGAACATTTATATTTTTTTTCAGTAAAGTGCAAATTTTGTTCCGTGCCATTTCGTTCCCACCAAGGAAGGGAAGGGTTTAACAACAAGAGAAGCCATACCTTCACTCCAGCCTCAAAAACTGGAGGAAGAAAACAGTCAAATACTCAATGACTTACTCGTGGCGCCAACTCAAAACCTTCTTTCCGTGGGAAATCGTCAATCATCTAATCAAAAATGTCAAGCAATCAGTTTGGAATTTTGGAACCAGAGATTGTTATAATGCTCAAGAAAAGTGTAATAGAAAAAGTCCAAAACCAGTCTTCTCCAGGGTTTTACAGTCGGATTTTTCTGGTTCCGAAAAAAGGTAACAAGGGTTGGCGCCCAGAAATAAATTTATCTTGCCTAAATAAATTTTTGGATGTGACATTTTTCAAATTAGAGAGCCAGGCCTTAATATTGCCTGCATTGCAGGAATCATATTGGGCAGCGTCAATAGATCTGAAACACGCCTACAGGCACATCGGCATTTTCAAGAGTCATCAGAAGTACCTACGGTTCACCTTCAAAAACAAAGTCTATCAATTCAAAGTGCTACCCTTCGGGCTAGCCTCAAGTCCAGCCAATTTCTGCTGCGTGGTCGTTTCCATCGTCAGATATTGCCACCGTCAAACCATCCAACTGAATGTTTACATGGACGACTAGCATCTACACAACTACCAAATATCAGTAGTACAGAACAATGTAAGGACCATTATATCTCTCCTACACAGACTTGGGTCCATGCTGAGTGAGAAGACAGAATTACAGCCTGCGCAACGGATCATATTCCTCGGGTTCCTTGTAGACCTGGAGGCAAAGAAAGTGTACTTAACCTGGAAAAGATTCATAACCTG
The DNA here is from genome assembly GCA_027921565.1 of Artemia sinica. Taxonomy (NCBI): domain Eukaryota; kingdom Metazoa; phylum Arthropoda; class Branchiopoda; order Anostraca; family Artemiidae; genus Artemia; species Artemia sinica. Next base: position 31,734,436 of record CM051272.1, read on the forward strand.
ACCTATACAATCAGGGCAGATTTTAAAAAAATCGCACAGCTCAGTACGATAACTGATGAAGCTGATCGGACTCATCAATGCAGGCTGAAGGGCAATTCCTCTCAACAGACTGTATCTTAGAAAATTTAAGTTACTAATGGCCGGTTGTGGGACAGGTCATTGAACAACATAGATTTAAACATCCCAATTACGACAGAAATGAAATAGGTATTTTCACCATGGCTCAACAAAGATTGGCTGAGCCAAGGCCATCCTCTGAAACACCGTATTATTTCCTAAACAATATTCAACGATAGTTCAACTTACGGGTGAGGTGGCTATCTAGAGACCCCACATCGGGAAACTTCGGGGACGTGGTCTTCAAAAGAGATATCTCTCCTTATAAATTACCTCGGGATGAGAGCTGTAACCAACATGATCAAATCCTTTGCAAAGGAACTAAGAATTCAAATAGAGATAGTAGTGACAGACAACTCGATAGTAGTCACCTACATAAACAAAGAGGTTGGAACCCATTCATCCTCCCTAGAGAAGGAATCCGTAAAGCTTTTTAAGATTACGGTGATCCTGAACAATCAGTTGAGGGCAAGACACATCACCGGAGCCCTCAATCGAGTAGCGACCACACTGTCACATTAAGGAAAAGGCCTGCTCACGGAATGGGGTCTAAACGGGAGCATCTTCAGAGCCATGGCAAATGAGTAAGGATTACCAGAAGTCGATTTATTTGCGACACGGTTCAGTCGGAAGATCGACACCTTTTTTTTCGCCAGTTCGAACTTGCTATTGGCATAGATGCCATAGTCCACGATTGATCAGAAAAACACAGCTATGCCTTTCTTCCATTTGCTTTGATCCCGAAGGTTCTAGAGAAGGTTCAGAATTCTGTGAACTACCAAATAACACTAATTGCTCCGAAGTGGCCTCGACAAGCTTGGAATACGAGCCTTCTCAGTCTGTTAATAGACTGGCCTATACACCTCGGAGATCAGACAGATCTCCTCCAGCAAGGTCGACTACACTACCCCTATCTCGGGAATCGAAATTTACACGGCTGGAAGTTATCGAGCACGGGCTCAAAAACAGAGGATTTTCTCATGAATCAGCCCGTACAGTTGTCTGGTCAGAAATCAGCTCGTAAAATTTCCCTGTCGCAGCGACGATCTACCATCAAACTGTACAATAGAAAGTGGCAAGTTTTCATGGGTTAGTGTAGTGAAAGCAAGATTAACTCGTTCGAAGTCAATGCTCAGACAGTAGCAGAATTCATGATAAATCTGAAAGCTAGTTGAAACCTTGCGCCGTCAACAATAGAAGGTTATAAAGCAGCAATATTCGGAACACTACCTCTAGCTACAGAAAGAGATATCAGTAAAGATACTTCTTTGACGAAAATGATACATAGTTTTTGGCACGAGTCACCGTGAACTCAACAGGACGTTCCTGCCTGGGATCTGGGCCGTGTCCTAAAGTTTTTAAGATCTCCTCGATTTCTTGACTTGTTGAATATCAGTATGAAAGATCTTACGCTTAAGACGGTATTCATTACAACGGGTCGTTGAAGGAGTGAAATCCATACCTTGTCCTTCAGTGCGGCACAATTTTCTGATTATTTAGCAAATCTCAGATTTCCTGAGATTCCTTCGTTTAGACCCAAGACCTTAAAACTTCATGAGACACCCTCTCCTAATTTTCCACCAGTTTTACATGTAGATCCAACCCTGTGTCCAGTGAGGATATTATCAACCTACGCAAAATGAACGGCAAACTTCATTCCTTTTTATAAGTTATCACCATAAAAAGTTGCAGCGGGAACTATTTCTTCTTGGATAAAATAGGTCATAAATATGGCATACGATACGGCAAAATGAGATCGTAAAAATGGGAAAGCGCACGACACGAGATCAATGGCGGCGTCAAGGGCACTACCAAAATCTGTACCTCTTGCTGATACAATGAGTGTTACTGGCTGGTCTTTGGAGTCTACGCTTAGAAGGCATTACCTTCATGAAATAGAAGATCGAACCGATGCTTTAAATTCTGTTGCGGTTCAGACAGTTATATAGTTACGCATGGAAATATTTTAGTTTAAAAATAAATGATATATTAGCTGATTTAGGAACCCACCACAAAATCGGTTGGAATCTAAGCTTTTGTCAATAATGTAACGATTTGTGAGGTAATTGGCAACGCCAAACCCGAACTTTCGAATAAAATTTTAGTTTGGCTAGCCTATACCTACCTCACACATTGGTACATAGAGTCCCTCTCTCCTCCCCACTTATAGAGGGCTATGGAGTTATTAGAGATTTAGTTCAAACCAAAAACTGATTATATTCTAGATGTGTCATGAGGCTGTTTGCCCTGGGGTCTTCACAGAATTTGTTCAAAACCAAAGAAAAGCTTTTGTCAATAATGTACCAATGTATGAGGTAAGTATAGGCTAGCCAAACTGAACTTTCATTCGAAAGTTCGGCTTTGTAACACAAAGGCGCGAAAAACAATTTTTTGAATATTTTGAGGTTAATTGGACGGAAGAGGACAATTTGATCAACAAAAGTAGAAATGACTTGCAATAGTGAAGTTGGACCTAGGGCAAATCAGGGACTTTACAAAAAATAGAGGAAATCGGTGTCGTAACTTGGTTGACCTGTGGATGTTTACTGCTCATGACTGTGACCAACTGAGGAAGAGATGCCGACTTGTACTCGGCACCATGATGAGACTCGGTGTGGCTTGACTAAACTTCATACATATGTACGTAAGACACCCGGAGATTGAAATATAGGCCTTGATTGGGTTGTGGTACAAGTCGTCCACCCAAAAAAGAAAGCATTCCTCTACTATAAAACATCTCTTACGTAAACTTGCCTCGAACATGATTGCACTCCTTGAGGATAAAATAATGACTCTGTTACTACCAGCTGTCAGCATTTCTAGGCATCTCCTCCTATGTTTTGATTAATAATGCTAGTTCTTCCTACTTTTTCGGATCGTATTTCTTCAGGGATATTATTTGGTATTTCAACATTCCGTTTGCTACTTATTTTTCTAAGATTGTTCCTACAATACTAAAAATTTAGGCTTTGAGTGTTTAGCCGCCTATTCAGTAAAATTCGCAGACGTATCGAGTAATAAATTAGTAATTTATTGTATTTGTTTTTTTTTGTATCGCAACTAAAATCGTCAAATCATAATCGGTTCTACCCTAATTTGGGTCTTTTTGGAAAAAATTTATTCTGAATTTTGTTTTCTTGACGGATTTGTAGGAATGTTACTGACAATGACAAAAAATAAATTACCCACGTTTAAAAGAGATAATTTTACTTCTCTTCCAGGACACGCAAATGTATCTTAAAACCATTTGTAAAATTAAAATAATTCTTTTATTTTTGACTTGTTCTAGAAAGTTGGTTAAGCAGGAAAAATAAATGAAAACAAAATAAAACAAGTTTAAAAGGAATTTAAAAAATTTGAAGCGATGAACTAAAAATATATGTTAAGTAATACAAAATATGATGAAATCGGTCAGTAACAACATCTTAACGCACAAATAAGGTGTAGGGGGAGAAACCTATTAAAATCAGTCCACAGTTAGTGTAAAAAATTAAATAAAAAAAACAAGTTTTTTAAACTGAAAGTAAGGAGCGACATTAAAACTTAAAACGAACAGAAATTATTCCGTATATGAAGGGGGCTGTCCCCTCCTCAACGCCTCGCTCTTTACGCTAAAGTTTTTTTATTGTTTAGAAAAATAGAGTTGTGAGAAAGTCAAACTTTAGCGTAAAGAGCGAGGCGTTGAGGAGGGGACAGCCCCCTTCATATACGGAATAATTTCTGTTCGTTTTAAGTTTTAATGTCGCTCCTTACTTTCAGTTTAAAAAACTTGTTTTTTTTATTTAATTTTTGAACGTTTTTGAATTAATGCAGGTTTTGATTTTGGCTCACCGTACATGAATAATTAAAACAAATTTTGCATATTATATTTGGTTAAATGGCTTTCTCGAAACTTGTTTAATTTTATTTACGAACGTTTTTATTAGTAATAAATATACGTAACTTAGAATTAACTTACGTAACGAACTTCTATATTCATAAAATTTTAACACGTATATTAGGGGGTTCGCCCCCTAGTCAATACCCTCCTCTTTAAACTATAGTTCGAATTTTTTTTCCAGTTCTTTAAAAATGACCTCTTAATCACAATCAGTTGATCAGTTGAAAAACTTGTTTTTTTTTTATTTAATTCCTGATCTTTTTCTTTAATAATGCTGGGAAATCCGGCGCCCCCTTCATAGCAATGTCCCTTCCCCCATGAAAACTTCCTTCATGGAAAGATCCTTCCATATAGCCCCCGACCCTCTCCTTCCCCCACCTACCAGAAAAAATCTCCTCTGAAAAAGTCTGTATACTTCCCAATAACCAATGCTATATGTTAACATTGAGTAAAGTTCATAACTTTCAGCCCTCCCCCTGGGGACTTTGGGGGATCAAGTCATTCTAAAAGACATTTTTATCCTATTTTCGACCATGCTGAACAAACTGGCTATCTCAAAATTTTGATCGGGTGACTTTGGGAAAAAAATGAGCGTGGGAGGGGGCCTAGTTGCCCTCCATTTTTTTTGGTCACTTAAAAAGGGCACTAGAACTTTTAATTTCCGTTCCAATGAGCCCTCCCACGATATTCTAGGACCACTGGGTCGATACGATCACCCCTGGGGAAAAAAAAAAAAAAAACAAACAAACAAACAAACAAATAAACACGCATCCGTGATCTTTCTTCTGGCAAAAAATGGAAAATTCCACATTTTTGTAGATAGGAGCTTGAAACCTCTACAGTAGGGTTCTCTGATACGCTGAATATGATGGTGTGATTTTCATTAAGGTTCTATAATTTTTAGGGGGTCTTTCCCCCTTTTTTCGAAAATCAGCCAAATTTTCTCAGGCACGTAACTTTTGATGGGTAAGCTTAAACTTAATGAAACTTATATATTTGAAATCAGAATTAAAATCTGATTCTTTTGATGTATCTATTGGTATCAAAATCCCGTTTTTTAGAGTTTCGGTTACCATTGAGCCGGGTCGCTCCTTACTTACAGTTCGTTACCACGAACTGTTTGATACCGTTCTTTCCCTTCAAGGTTAGATCGTTGTTTAACGAATTACGAATAGCCTCTCTTAAAGGAGTTGAAAAGATTTTTTTGCCTAAGACTATGATAATTTAGAAAAAAACTTTTAGAAAAACTTATACTGACAGCACCGAGAAACGGGTTTGATTGAATCAAAGTAATTAGTTTTTAATCGATTGATTTCTTGACGGCTATAAGAAGAAGTGTTCACTTGTACACAAGCAGTGGCATTCTTTTTCAAAATTCTTTTCTAATTGTTTCAATGAATATATATATATACATTCTTGATAAAATCAATATAAAGTGTTTATTAATTATTAGACTTAGCAGCACAGTTTGATATTTTTGCGAAATTCTTAAGGAAGAGTCTTAACTCCAGAAAAATAAAGAGTTGAGACAGGATGGTGTTCTTTTGCTGTTTATTTTTCATGAAGCTATGTCTAAGTCCTTGATCTAATTTCCTTGAGCCGGTGGCACGCTCTGCTCTGAGTCTAATTCAATTTTAAGATCAAAAGATCCCTGTGATCAAGGAAACGTCTTTCATAAGTATTTTTCAATCTTCAGTATCTTCACGCTCGCCTTTGGAAATTAAGTTAAGGCATTCCAGGCTATCGAAACCCTTTGGGACTCGGTCACTAAGGCAAGGTCAATAGCTATTATTTGAATTAGAAAGACTAGAAAAGTTACAGCTTTCAAATTCCCAACATTATTCCCCAATATATTTTTATTCGAAGAATTTGATATAAGGCAACTTTTAATTAATTGTAATGATCAATAACATGCAAGAAAAAATCTAGTTTAATCCCTGTTTTTAAATTATTTATTAAAAAGATGAAGCAAATGAGGATTTTTAGATGGGTATTGTTTGATGTCTGGTGGACTGTGTTATGTAAAACACATTATACAATACTACTATGGAATTTCATGGCATTTAAATTGTTTGAGGATAAAACCTCTGCTGGTTATGCTTTGTAGAGTTTGAGTTCTATGAAGGGGTTATTAATTTTTTTTTATCCTTCAAGAAGAAAAGAGGTAAATAAACACCAAGTACTCATTTTTCTGGGTTGCATGAGTTTTAATAATAGGATGTGATAATATTTGTGTAACCTTAATGATCTTTTGGTAATTGGCATAACCAGTGTGATGTTTTTAGGGGAGTTGAGGCCCCTCCCCCTTCCTTCTAGATTAGAGATGGTGTAATATATAACAGGAAAATTATATGATGGTTCTACCTATAAAATGAGAAATGGTAAAAAATGGTAGAAATGGTATGGTTTCTTAGCAGGCCTTCCTTAGCTTTCATGCACAGGTTTTGGCTATAGATTAAACAACGGACGTAATATTTGCTACATTGTTTTTCACCTTATTAAATCCTATGTTGCCTGCGTGTGGTTTGAGTTAAAGAATATCAGGTATTGTTTTATCCTTTCAATTGGATTTTTTTTTTCAGCTAAGGATTTATATTAAGTTCTTTAGTTGAACTTTTTTTTATTTTATTTTTTTTGCAGCTAAGGCTTTATATTAAATTCTTTAGTTGAACTAGTGTTCAGTTTTGGATACTAGCTAAACCTTTCAAAATGATTGAATTTATAATTAGCTGATCCCTGAAATTAGCATAAGCAGAAGCATAGTGTTGCTAAATTCTCGTTTTCGATGGGTTTACGGGCTTCCCCCCTATAACATTAAAAAAAATACTATATCTATTATATAGTAGAATAAAATTCTACTTCGAAACCCCTGAAATGTTCTTCCATTGAAAAAATGGAAATGTAACCTAAGGGTAGTGATGTCAATTCACAGAAGTGTAGGGAAGAGGGAGGGGTGGCAAAAATGTACGTTTTAAAATCTAGGGAGGTGGGGAAACTTTGCAGTTTTTTCCCAATGAAAATACGCGGGGGTGGGGAAAAATCTTGGGGGTGAATGCTTCTTCCTTCTCCTTCCCCTAATTGTCCCGCCTTCTTCAGAAAAGACTTAAGAAGGATGTAAAACCATACAAAAGAGATAAGCTTATTATAGGCAACGTCATAGAGTTTCCTAAGTAATTTCAGGGATGGGTTTTAGGGCCAAGAGGAGCAAAAAAAAATTTTGAAATAGGGTGGTGAGATGTCAGGAGGCCCGGAAATGGGCAAAATACTGTTCATTCTCGATCAGTTTGAAACTTGCAGTCACAATTTTTTGGGCCAAGAGATCCTAATTTACAAGAAAAAGTTGTTTGAGGGTTTGGGGTCCCAAAACAGAGCCAAAATATTTTTTTTAGATAAGCTTTGCACTTTTATCCTTAAGTATTTCTGCTAAGAGGACCCAAATAGAGAAGGATAAATAGAAAAAAATTCCAGCAAAACTGGGCCCAAAAAAGGGTCAAAAATGTTTTTTCGGGACGATTTTAAACTTGAAATTGGAAATCCCTGAATCAAAGGCATTCTAATGTTCAAAATCAATTTTAAATTTGGCGTGTGGACCCTCTAAGACGGGCCCAAGAAAAGTCATTTTCTTATTGGCCTGTAACTTATATCCTTAAGCCCTTAAGCTGAGGGGAACCAAGAAGAAAAAAAAACTGAAAAGAAAATTAGGCTCCTCTGAAAATGGGCACAAAAATGAAGATAAATTTTTAATTATCTTTAATTACGGTCATGGTCCCCAAATACAGAGCTATAAAATGGTGTAGACACTTTGGTTCTGTGATTGGCTTAAAATTCTCAAGAATTGTTGCCTCATCTAAAGGGACCAAACATTTTGTTGGAAGGAAGAAGAGTGTCTTGAAATAGGCAAAAAAGTTAGCGTCTTTGATCCGTTTGAAACTTACAGCTGTAAGCTGGTGAGTCAATGGTAGCCTAATTTAAAAATTTGGACCCCCCCCCCCGAAAAAAGGAGGGTCAGTCATTTATGTTGACTGGGTTAAAATATATATATCTCTAAGCCCTTCGGTTAAGCGGAGCCCGATGCACAAGAAAGGAGAAAAAATATTTGTTTCCCTAGAAACGGACCACAAATTAGTCCAACATCTTTTTTGCTTATTCTCTTTTTTCAATTTTGTTTGGATGCGTGGGCCCTCGAAATCAAGGGCCAGAATTTTTTTTGGAAGGAAGAAGGGTGGGTTTAGGCCTTAAAATAGGGGGGGGGGGAGTTGGTGTCCCTTATACTTTTGACTCTTAAGAAAATTGTATTTAAAAATTTGAGACCCCTCCCCTCCAAAAAAGAATCCACTATTCTTTTTCTGACTGGCTCAAAACTTATATCCTTATTGTACAGGAAAAGAGAGGAAAAAAGTATTAGTTCCCCTAGAAATGGGCCAAAAATTGAGCCAAAATGTTTTTCTCTTAACAACTTGAGACTTAGACCCGTAGGCTCCTCGGCTAAGCCTCATGAGCAAAAATAATTTCGTTTGGGGGCAGAGACCCTAAGAATAAAGGGTAAGAATTTTTTTCCCTCTTGGCTTGACTCTTATATCTGAAAGATCTCAGAACAAAGGGACACCGATTCGCAAAAAAGACAGGTTCTCCTGAAAATGGGCCGTAAAAAGGGTCAAATGAACCATTTTTCTAAAAGACTTGAAACTAAAAACCACAAAACCCTGGCCAAGGGATACCAAACTAAAAAAAAAAGTTTAGAAGCCAGGCTCCCTGAACAACGCGGCTCAAAAGGACCATTTTTTCTATTTCCTTAAAACTATCAAAGCTAGGGGAATCATCCGTTTCCGTTTGTAGGGAGTGAAGCTTAGGGGCCCAGAAATGGGACGAAAACGTTGTGGTCCCTGATCAATTTGATACTTATATCTGCAAGTCTCTTCGCCAAAAGAAACCCAATGTAAAACCTAATTTTGTGGGGATGGTCCTCCTAAAAATAGGGCCTGAAAACGGCTAAAAACAAATCCTTCGACGAGATCCATACCTTAAGGTCTCTGGAAAAGAGGATACTAATTGACAAGAAAAAATGGAAAGAAAAATGTTGGTTGCCCCAAAAATGGCCAAATACTTTTTCTGAATTGCTTGAAGCTTCTGCCCATAAGTTCTTGGTCCAAGGAACCCTAATACACGAAAACAACTACATTGGGGCTCGGTTTGCCTAAAATTGGATAAAAATCTGTTTTTCGATTGGCGTGAAACTTATTTTTGAAATGTCATGGGCCAAAGGGGCTTCAACTAACAAAAAAAGGGTTCACCTGAAAACTAGCCCAAAAAATGACCAATGAACTCCTTTCTTTTGAACAAGCTGAAACTTCAAACTGAAGTGTATGGGTCAAGTAAGCTCTAATGTACAAAAGACACGCCCCCCTTAGGGTTTGTACAAAGACACGCCCCCCTTAGAGATTGGGGCCTAAAAGGGGGTAAAATACTCTTTTCGCATCAATGTGAAACTTTCACAGATCGTTTCAGGGCAAAGAGGATCACATGGTTTTTTCTTGGACAGGGGAGGGTGCTAGATTGCCCAGAAAAGGCCGAAAAACTTGTTTCCCTTGACTAATTTGAATTTTTTTTTTAAATTAATTTGTAAAGACAAAAATTTGAAACTAGTTTTGGTTATACTAGTCTATTACTAGTATTAGAAACCAGTCTAGAAATACTAGACTAGAAACTAGTCAAGTATTTATTTAAATTTGTTGCGTCTCCGGTACATTTGAAACTCACAGGGTATGTAGACAGGGTTAGGTAGACTGCACATGAAGACAAAGCATTCTGAAGTTTTGCTTTATCGATATATGACACCTAAAACAGAGCCAACAAATCTGGTTTTCCGTGATCGGCTTAGACTTACTGGGCACATAAACAGCGACTAGGGATTCAACGGTGTACGGACATTCTGAGCTTGTCTAGTTGAATAGTTATGGACCTGGTTTACTAGTTGAAATATAAAATTAAAGCAAGGCCCTAGATGGCAATTCATAATTCGATACATTAGTTTTACATTACTGTAAAAGAATAAACCAAACACTGGTACCACTTTAAATTCACATAGATTTCTCTGACTGAAACATGGCTGCGGACACGACTTAAAATCCGCATAGCTAAATTTGACAAATTATGTTGTATTGATCCGTGACTTAAATTTTTATTTTTTTAATATACATTCAAAGGCGTCTACAGGATGAATGCAGCTCACTGTCTAGAGATTTTTCATTCATATGAATAAAAATCCCTCTTTTCATCAACGCAAAATATTATCCTAAAAATGTTATTTGACAATTCCTACACAAATCTAAAATTAAATAATAAATTGAATTGGATGTTTTAACTTTCCTAAAATTTTTATTAAAATCCGAAATTTAATTTTTTAAGCAGAAAAACAGGTAACACTTTACAAATATTCCAACAATTAATAAATGGCAGGACTGTGTTGATTTAAAAAGAAACAGAAATAAATAAGAAAAAAAGTCCAAAAAAATTCAAAGAAAATTAAAAAGCTATATTAAAACCTAAAACGAGCAGAAAGGAGATTATATTATAGTTCAAACTTAAAACAGACAGTGATTAGCATGAATTAATTAACGAAACCTATCATCAAACATTTTTTAAACAGATTAGAATTGAAATACATCCAATTAAACTTTAAAACATATTTTTTTCAGTTAATACCAATTACAAATTGGTACACAAATCCACGAAAATCACTAAAGGAATATGTTTTAAAATTTATTTAAAAATTTTGGTCAATTCGAATCTAGTTCAAAAGTATTTGATAATTGTTTTGCTTAAGTTGAAATTTATAATACTCTTAATAGCATTGATCTGCCTTCTCGTTTTACTCACTGGAAGCCAGAATTTGTTCTAGGTCCAACTATTCTTACTAGACGATATTCAAAACCATTAAATTTGACTTACTCTGTCCAATTGGGCTACTTTATCAATTTGCATTGTTTTTTAGTGCTATTAAAGAAAAAAAACAAGTTTTTTCGACTGAAAGTAAGGAGCAACATTAAAACTTAAAATGAACAGAAAGTATTACGTATATGAAGGGGTTTGCCCCCTAGTCAATACCTCGCTCTTTACGCTAAAGTTCGAATTTTGTTCGAATCACATGCCCTTGAATCACAAAGGCCATTTAATTAGAATAGATGGCTCTTTTGAAAGTGAGTATCCCCTCACAATGCCGTATGGATTCCACGACGCTATGTTCCTTCCCATGCTATTCCACGCCGCTAAGTTCCTTCCCGTGCTATTCTACGACTTTATGTTCCTTAATGTGCTATTCTACGGGACCTCTACACCTTTCCAAAGAGAGTGAGTATCCCCTCACAATGCCGTATGGATTCCACGACGCTATGTTCCTTCCCATGCTATTCCACGCCGCTAAGTTCCTTCCCGTGCTATTCTACGACTTTATGTTATTTACTGTGCTATTCTACGGGAACTCTACACCTTTTCAAAGAGAGTGTGTAGAACCTGTCAAAGAGTTTGATAACCTCTAGCCTAAAGGTATCTCATCGGGTTTGATTAAGAATGCATCATGTCTAGAATGGATTAGGCATATGGCTTTATATCATTTTGCGTAAAAGCTAACTCTAATTGCAAAGAAAGGTATAGCATTTGCGAATTGGATTCTATGAACGATATTAATTTTAATTGAATAATAGGGATGTGAATGAGCCTAATTAGTGATCGGATTGTATGAAGGTGGTAAAAAAAGGGCTAAACTGATTATCAGTTAAGGTAACCCCTCGGGGTTGTTAACTCATAGCTTATTTATTATAAATTTGGAATACCATCAATCTATGAAAATGGTTAACAATGATAAAATGGCCTTGTGACATGACCTAGCTTTACTTCTTAGATGTTTTCTGTATAATACACAAGTGGCGTTTGAACAGTGTTGTCAATTTAAAATAGAGTCTAACGTTATAGTATACTAAAAAGTTGATACTAAGAGAGATGTAGATGGCAAGAAAAGAATTTTAATAAAGAAATTCAGAACAATCCATAGAAATCCTTACAAATCAAGTAGTGGGGTGTATATGAGTACGAACCGTCAATAATCATAAGCACCAATGACCCTAACCACCAGGGACCTCAACCCCCAAAGGTCCCCTATTCCCCAAACTCCAAGGGGCTCCCTCCCCCCAACTTTTTTGCCCTACCCCCATTTTTTTGAATTTTTTTTAAGTTTTTTTTAAAATTTTTCTTATTATTCTTTTTTAGCATGATATATTTTTTCAGCCTTTTTTTTACATCTCTTAGAATGACATGAAACATGCTTAAAACATAAAGAATTCACATTGAGTATTTTCCAACTTCAAAATGGGAATGATATAGATATGTGTGTCGCGAATTTTACTATTAGAAAAATATTGTTTGGAGTAGCACTTTTTTTATTGGGCTAAATTTGTTTTTTTTTTTTGGACTTCGAAATTATTCAACTTTTTTTTCTTTCTTAAATCTTAAAATGACATGAAATATGCTTATGGCTCTAACAATTGTACTCTATGCTTGCTCAGAGACACGATGCGGCTTCCCCCCCCCAATTTTTTTGATTTTTTTTGAAGTTTTCTTAACTTTTTTTAGTTTTTTTAACATGATATATTTTTTCAAACTTTTTTTTACATGTCTTCGAGTGAGATGAAACATACTTAAATTATTAAAACTTTACATTTAATATTTTCCAAACTCAAAATGAGAATGGTATAGATATATTAGTCATGACCTTTACTATTAGAAAAATAATGTTTGTAGTAGCACTTTTTTTTATTGGACTAAATTTTTTTTTTGGACAGAAATTATTCAACTTTTTTTTCAACTTTTTTTTAACATCTCTAAATCATATCAGAAAAATAGAATGACGCTTTTGATTTAAATTTTAAAACAAATTCTTGTGCATACCCATACTCCTATTGATGAGGACTGATGGTTCTCATTCAATATTTTTTCATAAAAAACAAACTATTTTTTTAACCAAATTTTTTTTGGAATTCGAAATTATTCAACTTTTTTCTACATCTCTAAATCATATCAGAAAAATAGAATGACACTTTTGATTTAAATTTTAAAACATATTCTTGCGCATACCCATACTCCTATTGATGAGGACAGATGGTTCTCATTCAATATATGTTCATGAAAAACAAACTATTTTTTTAACTAAATTTTTTTGGACTTCGAAATTATTCAACTTTTTTTTTATTTTTTATTTTTTAACATGGTATTTTTTTCAACTTTTTTTACATCCCTAAATCATATCAGAAAAATAGAATGACACTTTTGATTTTAATTTTAAAACATATTCTTGTGCATACCCATACTCCTATCGTTGAGGACTGATGGTTCTCAATCAATATTTTTTCATAAAAAACAAACTATTTTTTTAACCAAATTTTTTTGGGACTTCGAAATTATTCAACTTTTTTTTCTACATCTCTAAATCATATCAGAAAAATAGAATGACACTTTTGATTAAATTTTAAAACATATTCTTGTGCATACCCATACTCCTATTGATGAGGACTGATGGTTCTCATTCAATATTTTTTTATGAAAAATGAACTATTTTTTTAACTAATTTTTTTTGGACTTCGAAATTACTCAACTTTTTTTTACATCTCTAAATCATATCAGAAAAATAGAATGACACTTTTGATTTAAATTTTAAAACATATTCTTGTGCATACCCATACTCCTACTGATGAGGACTGATGGTTCTCATTCAATATTTTTTCATGAAAAACGAACTATTTTTTTAACTAATTTTTTTTTGGACTTCAAAATTATTAAACATTTTTTTTTACATCTCTAAATCATATCAGAAAAATAGAATGACACTTTTGATTAAATTTTAAAACATATTCTTGTGCATACCCATACTCCTATTGATGAGGACTGATGGTTCTCATTCAATATTTTTTTATGAGAAACAAATTTTTTTTTAACTAAATTTTTTTTGGACTTCGAAATTATTCAACTTTTTTTTAATTTTTTTATTTTTTAACATGATATATTTTTTCAACTTTTTTTTACATGTCTTCGAATGAGATGAAACGTACTTAAATTATTAAAACTTTACATTTAATATTTTCCAAACTCAAAATGAGAATGGTATAGATATATTAGTCATGACCTTTACTATTAGAAAAATAATGTTAATAGTAGCACTTTTTTTTATTGGACTAAATTTTTTTTTTGGACAGAAATTATTCAACTTTTTTTTCAACTTTTTTTAACATCTCTAAATCATATCAGAAAAATAGAATGACGCTTTTGATTTAAATTTTAAAACAAATTCTTGTGCATACCCATACTCCTATTGATGAGGACTGATGGTTCTCATTCAATATTTTTTCATGAAAAACAAACTATTTTTTTAACTACATTTTTTTTTGGAATTCGAAATTATTCAACTTTTTTCTACATCTCTAAATCATATCAGAAAAATAGAATGACACTTTTGATTTAAATTTTAAAACATATTCTTGCGCACACCCATACTCCTATTGATGAGGACAGATGGTTCTCATTCAATATTTGTTCATGAAAAACAAACTATTTTTTTAACTAAATTTTTTTGGACTTCGAAATTATTCAACTTTTTTTTCTTTTTTTTTAACATGGTATTTTTTTCAACTTTTTTTTACATCCCTAAATCATATCAGAAAAATAGAATGACACTTTTGATTTAAATTTTAAAACATATTCTTGTGCATACCCATACTCCTATTGTTGAGGACTGATGGTTCTCAATCAATATTTTTTCATGAAAAACAAACTATTTTTTTAACTAAATTTTTTTGGGACTTCGAAATTATTCAACTTTTTTTTCTACATCTCTAAATCATATCAGAAAAATAGAATGACACTTTTGATTAAATTTTAAAACATATTCTTGTGCATACCCATACTCCTATTGATGAGGACTGATGGTTCTCATTCAATATTTTTTTTTATGAAAAATGAACTATTTTTTTAACTAATTTTTTTTGGACTTCGAAATTACTCAACTTTTTTTTACATCTCTAAATCATATCAGAAAAATAGAATGACACTTTTGATTTAAATTTTAAAACATATTCTTGTGCATACCCATACTCCTATTGATGAGGACTGATGGTTCTCATTCAATATTTTTTCATGAAAAACGAACTATTTTTTTAACTAAATTTTTTTGGACTTCAAAATTATTAAAGTTTTTTTTACATCTTTAAATAATATCAGAAAATTAGAATGACACTTTTGATTTAAATTTCAAAATATATTCTTGTGCATACCCATACTCCTATTGATGAGGACTGATGGTTCTCATTCAATATTTTTTAATGAAAAACAAATTTTTTTTTAACTAAATTTTTTTTGGACTTCGAAATTATTCAACTTTTTTTAAATTTTTTTATTTTTTAACATGGTATTTTTTTCAACTTTTTTTTTAAATCTCTAAATCATATCAGAAAAATAGAATCACACTTTTGATTTAAATTTTAAAATATATTCTTGTGCATACCCATACTCCTATTGATGAGGACTGATGGTTCTCATTCAATATTTTTTCATGAAAAACAAACTATTTTTTTTAACTAAACTTTTTTTTTGGACTTCGAAATTATTCAACTTTTTTTCCACATCTCTAAATCATATCAGAAAAAAAGAATGACACTTTTGATTTAAATTTTAAAACATATTCTTGTGCATACCAATACTCCTATTGATGAGGACTGATGGTTCTCATTCAATATTTTTTCATGAAAAACAAACTATTTTTTTTAACTAAATTTTTTTTGAACTTCAAAATTATTCAACTTTTTTTTACATCTCTAAATCATATCAGAAAAATAGAATGACACTTTTTGATTTAAATTTTAAAATATATTCTTGTGCGTACCCATACTCCTATTGATGAGGACTGATGGTTCTCATTCAAAATTGTTTCATGAAAAACAAACTATTTTTTTAACTAATTTTTTTTGGACTTCGAAATTATTCAACTTTTTTTTACATCTCTAAATCATATCAGAAAAATAGAATGACACTTTTGATTTAAATTTTAAAACATATTCTTGTGCATACCAATACTCCTATTGATGAGGACTGACGGTTCTCATTCAATATTTTTTCCTGAAAAACAAACTATTTTTTTTAAACTAATTTTTTTTTGGACTTCGAAACTTCAACTTATTTTAATTTTTTTATTTTTTAACATGGTATTTTTTCAACTTTTTTTACATCTCTTAGAATGACATGCATTCTAATTAGCAAAAACCCGCCCAAACACGTGGAAAAAAGAGTGAGATAGACAAAAAACAAATACAAATACTTAGATTTAGACACACAAACCGAGAAAGGCATTCATTGGAATAAGCAAACACCCGCCCAGACAAACAGGCAAAAAGAGTGAGAGAGACAAAAAAAAAACATACAAATACGTAGATTCAGTCACACAAACCGAGAAAGATATGATTGGAATAAGCAAAAGCCCGCACAGACACTTGGCAAAAAGAGTGAGAGAGACAAAAACACATACAAATACGTAGATTCAGACACACAAACCGAGAAAGACATGCATTGGAATAAGCAAACACCCAACTAGACACGTGGGAAAAAAAGTGAGGTAGACAAAAAACAAATACAAATACTTAGATTTAGACACACAAACCGAGAAGGATATGCATTGGAATAAGCAAAAACCCTCCCAGACACGTGGCAAAAAGAGTGAGATAGACAAAAAACAAGTACAAATGCTTAGATTTAGACACACAAACCGAGAAAGGCATGCATTGGAATAAGCAAACACCCGCCCAGACACACAGGCAAAAAGAGTGAGAGAGACAAAAACACATACAAATACGTAGATTCAAATACACAAACCGAGAAAGACATGCATTTGGAATAAGCAAACACCCGCCCAGACACACAGGCAAAAAGAGTGAGAGAGACAAAAACACATACAAATACGTAGATTCAGACAAACAAACCGAGAAAGACATGCATTGGAATAAGCAAACACCCACCCAGCCACACAGGCAAAAGAGTGAGAGAGACAAAAACACATACAAATACGTAGATTCAGACACACAAACCGAGAAAGAAATGCATTTAGAATAAGCAAACACCCGCCCAGACAGCTTTATTTCATTTTTATGGTTAATTTAGAATAGGTTACGTGCGCGCAGGTAACCTAGTCTAAATTAACCTTAAAAATGAAATAAAGCTATGTCAACTTTGCATGTCTCTCTCACTATGTATGCGCCGTCACGGGGTACACTCTTTTTGTCTGTGTCTTGTTCGGTTTTTGTGTCTGAATCTACGTATTTGTATGTGTTTTTGTCTCTCTCACTCTTTTTGCCTCTGTGTCTGGGCGGGTGTTTGCTTATTCCAATGAACCCCTCTCTCGGTTTGTGTGTCTAAATCTAAGTATTTGTATTTTGTCTATCTCACTATTTTTTCCACGTGTCTGGGCGGGTTTTTGCTTATTCCAATTTATGTCTTTCTCGGTTTGTGTGTCGAAATCTAAGTATTTGTATTTGTTTTTTGTCTATCTCACTCTTTTTGCCACGTGTCTGGGTGGGTGTTTGATTATTCCAATGCATGTCTTTCTCGGTTTGTGTTTTTGAATCTACGTATTTGTATGTGTTTTAGTCTCTCTCGCTCTTTTTGCCACGTGTCTGGGCGGGTTTTTGTTTATTCCAATGCATGTCTTTCTCGGTTTGTGTGACTGAATCTATGTATTTGTATGTGTTTTTGTCTCTCTCACTCTTTATGCCTGTTTTTCTGGGTGGGTGTTTGCTTATTCCAATGCATGCTTTCTCGGTTTGTGTGTCTAAATCTAAGTATTTGTATTTGTTTTTATCTATCTCACTCTTTTTGCCACGTTTCTGGGCGAGTTATTACTTATTCCAATGCATGTCTTTCTCGGTTTGTGTGACTGAATCTACGTATTTGTATATGTTTTTGTCTCTCCCAGTCTTTATGCCTGTTTTTCTGGGTGGGTGTTTGCTTATTCCAATGCATGCTTTCTCGGTTTGTGTGTCTAAATCTAAGTATTTGTATTTGTTTTTGTCTATCTCACTCTTTTTGCCACGTTTCTGGGCGAGTTATTACTTATTCCAATGCATGTCTTTCTCGGTTTGTGTGACTGAATCTACGTATTTGTATATGTTTTTGTCTCTCTCACTCTTTGTGCCTGTGTGTCTGGCCGGTTGTTTGCTTATTCCAAATGCATGTCTTTCTTGGTTTGTGTGTCTGAATCTACGTATTTGTATGTGTTTTTGTCTCTCTCACTCTTTTTTGCCTGTGTGTCTGGGTGAGTGTTTGCTTATTCCAATGCATATCTTTCTTGGTATGTGTGTCTGAATCCACGTATTTGTATAGGTTTTTGTCTTTCTCACTTTTTGTGCCTGTGTGTCTGGAAGGGTGTTTGCTTATTCAAAATGCATTTCTTCCTCGGTTTGTGTGTCTGAATCTACGTATTCGTATGCATTTTTGTCTCTCTCACTCTTTTTGCCTTTGTGTCTGGGTGAGTGTTTGCTTATTCCAATGCATGTCTTTCTCGGTTTGTGTGTCTGAATCTACGTATTTGTATGTGTTTTTGTCTCTCTCACTCTTTTGCCTGTGTGTCTGGGCGGGTGTTTGCTTATTCCAAATGCATGTCTTTCTCGGTTTGTGTGTCTGAATCTACGTATTTGTATGTGTTTTTGTCTCTCTCACTCTTTTGCCCGTGTGTCTGGGTGGGTGTTTGCTTATTCCAAATGTATGTCTTTCTCGGTTTGTGTGTTTGAATCTACGTATTTGTATGTGTTTTTGTCTCTCTCACTCTTTTTGCCTGTGTGTCTGGGCGGGTGTTGGCTTATTCCAAATGCATGTCTTTTTCGGTATGTGTGTCTGAATCTACGTATTTTTATGTGTTTTTGTCTCTCTCACTCTGATTGCCTGTGTGTCTGGGCGGGTGTTTGCTTATTCATATGCATGTCTTTCTCGGTAAGTGTGTATGAATCTATGTATTTGTATGTGTTTTATTCCAAATGCATGTCTTTCATAAATACAAATTTTATGTATTTGTATGTGTTTTTGTCTCTCTCACTCTTTCTGCCTGTGTGTCTGGGCGGGTGTTTTCTTATTCCAAATGCATTTCTTTCTCGGTTTGTGTGTCTGAATCTACGTATTTGTATGTAGTTTTGTCTCTCTCACTCTTTTGCCTGTGTGTCTGGGTGGGTGTTTGCTTATTCCAAATGCATGTCTTTCTCGGTTTGTTTGTCTGAATCTACGTATTTGTATGTGTTTATGTCTCTCTCACTCTTTTGCCTGTGTGTCTGGGTGGGTGTTTGCTTATTCCAAATGTATGTCTTTCTCGGTTTGTGTGTTTGAATCTACGTATTTGTATGTTTTTTTTGTCTCTCTCACTCTTTTTTGCCTGTGTGTCTGGGCGGGTGTTTGCTTATTTCAATGCATGGCTTTCTTGGTGTGTGTTTCTGAATCTACGTATTTGTATGTGTTTTTGTCTCTCTCACTCTTTTTGCCTGTGTGTCTGGGCGGGTGTTGGCTTATTCCAAATGCATGTCTTTCTCGGTATGTGTGTCTGAATCTACGTATTTGTATGTGTTTTTGTGTCTCTCACTCTTTTTGCCTGTGTGTCTGGGCGGGTGTTTGCTTATTCATATGCATGTCTTTCTCGGTAAGTGTGTCTGAATCTATGTATTTGTATGTGTTTTATTCCAAATGCAAGTCTTTCATACATACAAATTTTATGTATTTGTATGTGTTTTTGTCTCTCTCACTCTTTCTGCCTGTGTGTCTGGGCGGGTGTTTTCTTATTCCAAATGCATGTCTTTCTCGGTTTGTGTGTCTTAATCTATGTATTTGTATGTGTTTTTGTCTCTCTCACTCTTTTTGCCTGTTTGTCTGGGCGGGTGTTTGCTTATTCCTATTAAATGTGAATTTTTTATGTTTTAAGTATGTTTCATGTCATTCTAAGAGATGTAAAAAAAGTTGAAAAAAATACCATGTTAAAAAAATGAATAATTTTGAAGTTCAAAAAAAATTTAGTTAAAAAAAATAGTTTGTTTTTCATGAAAAAATATTGAATGAGAACCATCAGTCCTCATCAATAGGAGTATTGGTATGCACTATTTTTTTAACGTGGTATTTTTTCAACTTTTTTTACATCTCTTAGAATGTCATGAAACATACTTAAAACATAAAAAAATCAGATTTAATAGGAATAAGCAAACACCCGCCCAGACAAACAGGCAAAAAGAGTGAGAGAGACAAAAACACATACAAATACATAGATTCAGACACACAAACCGAGAAAGACATGCATTTGGAATAAGAAAACACCCGCCCAGACACACAGGCAGAAAGAGTAAGAGAGACAAAAACACATACAAATACATAAAATTTGTATGTATGAAAGACTTGCATTTGGAATAAAACACATACAAATACATAGATTCAGACACACTTACTGAGAAAAACATGCATATGAATAAGCAAACACCCGCCCAGACACACAGGCAAAAAGAGTGAGAGAGACAAAAACACATACAAATACGTAGATTCAGACACACATACCGAGAAAGACATGCATTTGGAAAAAGCCAATACCCGCCCAGACACACAGGCAAAAAGAGTGAGAGAGACAAAAACACATACAAATACGTAGATTCAGAAACACACACCAAGAAAGCCATGCATTGAAATAAGCAAACACCCGCCCAGACACACAGGCAAAAAAGAGTGAGAGAGACAAAAACACATACAAATACGTGAATTCAAAAACACAAACCGAGAAAGACATACATTTGGAATAAGCAAACACCCACCCAGACACACAGGCAAAAGAATGAGAGAGACAAAAACACATACAAATACGTAGATTCAGACACACAAACCGAGAAAGACATGCATTTGGAATAAGCAAACACCCGCCCAGACACACAGGCAAAAGAGTGAGAGAGACAAAAACACATACAAATACGTAGATTCAGACACACAAACCGAGAAAGAAATGCATTTGGAATAAGAAAACACCCGCCCAGACACACAGGCAGAAAGAGTGAGAGAGACAAAAACACATACAAATACGTAGATTCAGACACACAAACCGAGAAAGATATGCATTTGGAATAAGCAAACATTCACCCAGACACAAAGGCAAAAAGAGTGAGAGAGACAAAAATGCATACGATTACGTAGATTCAGACACACAAACCGAGGAAGAAATGCATTTTGAATAAGTAAACACCCTTCCAGACACACAGGCACAAAAAGTGAGAAAGACAAAAACCTATACAATTACGTGGATTCAGACACACATACCAAGAAAGATATGCATTGGAATAAGCAAACACCCGCCCAGACACACAGGCAAAAAAGAGTGAGAGAGACAAAAATACATACAAATACGTAGATTCAGACACACAAACCGAGAAAGACATGCATTTGGAATAAGCAAACACCCGCCCAGACACACAGGCAAAAGAGTGAGAGAGACAAAAACACATACAAATACGTAGATTCAGACACACAAACCGAGAAAGACATGCATTTGGAATAAGCAAACACTCACCCAGACACAAAGGCAAAAAGAGTGAGAGAGACAAAAATGCATACGAATACGTAGATTCAGACACACAAACCGAGAAAGACATGCATTTGGAATAAGCAAACACCCACCCAGACACACAGGCAAAAGAGTGAGAGAGACAAAAACACATACAAATACGTAGATTCAGACACACAAACCGAGAAAGACATGCATTTGGAATAAGCAAACACTCACCCAGACACAAAGGCAAAAAGAGTGAGAGAGACAAAAATGCATACGATTACGTAGATTCAGACACACAAACCGAGGAAGAAATGCATTTTGAATAAGTAAACACCCTTCCAGACACACAGGCACAAAAAGTGAGAAAGACAAAAACCTATACAAATACGTGGATTCAGACACACATACCAAGAAAGATATGCATTGGAATAAGCAAACACCCGCCCAGACACACAGGCAGAAAAAGTGAGAGAGACAAAAACACATACAAATATATAAAATTTGTATGTATGAAAGACATGCATTTGGAATAAAACACATACAAATACATAGATTCAGACACACTTACCGAGAAAGACATGCATATGAATAAGCAAACACCCGCCCAGACACACAGGCAAAAAGAGTGAGAGAGACAGAAACACATACAAATACTTAGATTCAGACACACATACCGAGAAAGACATGCATTTGGAATAAGCCAACACCCGCCCAGACACACAGGCAAAAAGAGTGAGAGAGACAAAAACACATACAAATACGTAGATTCAGAAACACAAACCAAGAAAGCCATGCATTGAAATAAGCAAACACCCGCCCAGACACACAGGCAAAAAAGAGTGAGAGAGACAAAAACACATACAAATACGTAGATTCAAACACACAAACCGAGAAAGACATACATTTGGAATAAGCAAACACCCACCCAGACACACATGCAAAAGAGTGAGAGAGACAAAAACACATACAAATACGTAGATTCAGACACACAAACCGAGAAAGACATGCATTTGGAATAAGCAAACACCCACCCAGACACACAGGCAAAAGAGTGAGAGAGACAAAAAACACATACAAATACGTAGATTCAGACACAAAAACCGAGAAAGATATGCATTTGGAATAAGCAAACATTCACCCAGACACAAAGGCAAAAAGAGTGAGAGAGACAAAAATGCATACGATTACGTAGATTCAGACACACAAACCGAGGAAGAAATGCATTTTGAATAAGTAAACACCCTTCCAGACACACAGGCACAAAAAGTGAGAAAGACAAAAACCTATACAATTACGTGGATTCAGACACACATACCAAGAAAGATATGCATTGGAATAAGCAAACACCCGCCCAGACACACAGGCAAAAAAGAGTGAGAGAGACAAAAATACATACAAATACGTAGATTCAGACACACAAACCGAGAAAGACATGCATTTGGAATAAGCAAACACCCACCCAGACACACAGGCACAAAGAGTGAGAGAGATAAAAACGCATACAAATACGTAGATTCAGACAAACAAACCGAGAAAGACATGCATTGGAATAAGTAATAACTCGCCCAGAAACGTGGCAAAAAGAGTGAGATAGACAAAAACAAATACAAATACTTAGATTTAGACACACAAACCGAGAAAGCATGCATTGGAATAAGCAAACACCCACCCAGAAAAACAGGCATAAAGAGTGAGCGAGACAAAAACACATACAAATACTTAGATTCAGTCACACAAACCGAGAAAGACATGCATTGGAATAAGTAATAACTCGCCCAGAAACGTGGCAAAAAGAGTGAGATAGACAAAAACAAATACAAATACTTAGATTCAGACACACAAACCGAGAAAGCATGCATTGGAATAAGCAAACACCCACCCAGAAAAACAAGCATAAAGAGTGAGAGAGACAAAAACACATACAAATACTTAGATTCAGACACACAAACCGAGAAAGACATGCATTGGAATAAACAAAAACCCGCCCAGACACGTGGCAAAAAAAGTGAGAGAGACCAAAACACATACAAATACGTAGATTCAAAAACACAAACCGAGAAAGACATGCATTGGAATAAGCAAACACCCACCCAGACACGTGGCAAAAAGAGTGAGATAGACAAAAAACAAATACAAATACTTCGATTTCGACACACAAACCGAGAAAGACATGCATTGGAATAAGCAAAAACCCGCCCAGACACGTGGCAAAAATAGTGAGATAGACAAAATACAAATACTTAGATTTAGACACACAAACCGAGAAAGGTATGCATTGGAATAAGCAAACACCCGCCCAGACACAGAGGCAAAAAGAGTGAGATAGACAAAAAACAAATACAAATACTTCGATTTCGACACACAAACCGAGATAGACATGCATTGGAATAAGCAAAAACCCGCCCAGACACGTGGCAAAAATAGTGAGATAGACAAAATACAAATACTTAGATTTAGACACACAAACCGAGAAAGCATGCATTGGAATAAGCAAACACCCACCCAGAAAAACAAGCATAAAGAGTGAGAGAGACAAAAACACATACAAATACGTAGATTCAGACACAAAAACCGAAAAAGACAAAGACAAAAAGAGTGTATCCCGTGACGGCGCATACATAGTGAGAGAGACATGCAAAGTTGACATAGCTTTATTTCATTTTTAAGGTTAATTTACACTAGGTTACCTGCGCGCACGTAACCTATTCTAAATTAACCTTTAAAATGAAATAAAGCTGTCTGGGCGGGTGTTTGCTTATTCCAAATGCATTTCTTTCTCGGTTTGTGTGTCTGAATCTACGTATTTGTATGTGTTTTTGTCTCTCTCACTCTTTTTGCCTGTGTGTCTGGGCGGTTGTTTGCTTATTCCAATGCATGCCTTTCTCGGTTTGTGTGTCTAAATCTACGTATTTGTATGTGTTTTTGTCTCTCTCACTCTTTTTGCCAGTGTTTCTGGGCGGGCGTTTGCTTATTCCAAATGCATGTCTTTCTCGGTTTGTGTATTTGAATCTACGTATTTGCATGTGTTTTTGTCTCTCTCACTCTTTTTGCCTGTGTGTCTGGGCGGTTGTTTGCTTATTCCAATGCATGCCTTTCTCGGTTTGTGTGTCTAAA
Source organism: Artemia sinica (assembly GCA_027921565.1). NCBI lineage: Eukaryota > Metazoa > Arthropoda > Branchiopoda > Anostraca > Artemiidae > Artemia > Artemia sinica. The sequence continues at coordinate 31,759,134 of CM051272.1, forward strand.
TCTAAGCATTTGTATTTGTTTTTTGTCTATCTCACTCTTTTTGCCACGTGTCTGGGAGGGTTTTTGCTAATTCCAATGCATATCCTTCTCGGTTTGTGTGTCTAAATCTAAGTATTTGTATTTGTTTTTTGTGTACCTCACTCTTTTTGCCACGTGTCTAGTTGGGTGTTTGCTTATTCCAATGCATGTCTTTCTCGGTTTGTGTGTCTGAATCTACGTATTTGTATGTGTTTTGTCTCTCTCACTCTTTTTGCCACGTGTCTGGGCGGGCTTTTACTTATTCCAATGCATGTCTTTCTCGGTTTGTGTGACTGAATCTACGTATTTGTATGTTTTTTTTGTCTCTCTCACTCTTTTTGCCTGTTTGTCTGGGCGGGTGTTTGCTTATTCCAATGAATGCCTTTCTCGGTTTTTGTGTCTAAATCTAAGTATTTGTATTTATTTTTGTCTATCTCACTCTTTTTTCCACTTGTTTGGGCGAGTTTTTGCTTATTAGAATGCATGTCATTCTAAGAGATGTAAAAAAAGTTGAAAAAATACCATGTTAAAAATTAAAAAATTAAAATAAGTTGAAGTTTCGAAGTCCAAAAAAAAATTAGTTAAAAAAAAATAGTTTGTTTTTCAGGAAAAAATATTGAATGAGAACCGTCAGTCCTCATCAATAGGAGTATTGGTATGCACAAGAATATGTTTTAAATTTAAATCAAAAGGGTCATTCTATTTTTCTGATATGGTTAGATGTAAAAAAAGTTGAATAATTTCGAAGTCCAAAAAAAAAGTTTAGTTAAAAAAATAGTTTGTTTTTCATGAAAAAATATTGAATGAGAACCATCAGTCCTCATCAATAGGAGTATGGGTATGCACAAGAATATGTTTTAAAATTTAAATCAAAAGTGTTATTCTTTTTTTCTGATATGATTTAGAGATGTGGAAAAAAAGTTGAATAATTTCGAAGTCCCAAAAAAAAGTTTAGTTAAAAAAATAGTTTGTTTTTCATGAAAAAATATTGAATGAGAACCATCAGTCCTCATCAATAGGAGTATGGGTATGCACAAGAATATGTTTTAAAATTTAAATCAAAAGTGCCATTCTATTTTTCTGATATGATTTAGAGATGTAAAAAAAAGTTGAAAAAAATACCATGTTAAAAATAAAAAAATTTAAAAAAAAGTTGAATAATTTCGAAGTCCAAAAAAAATTTAGTTAAAAACAAATTTGTTTTTCATAAAAAAATATTGAATTAGAACCATCAGTCCTCATCAATAGGAGTATGGGTATGCACAAGAATATATTTTAAAATTTAAATCAAAAGTGTCATTCTATTTTTCTGATATGATTTAAAGATGTAAAAAAAAAGTTTAATAATTTTGAAGTCAAAAAAAAATTTAGTTAAAAAAATAGTTTGTTTTTCATGAAAAAATATTGATTGAGAACCATCAGTCCTCATCAGTAGGAGTATGGGTATGCACAAGAATATGTTTTAAAATTTAAATCAAAAGTGCCATTCTATTTTTCTGATATGATTTAGAGATGTAAAAAAAAGTTGAGTAATTTCGAAGTCCAAAAAAATTTTAGTTAAAAAAATAGTTCATTTTTCATAAAAAAAATATATTGAATGAGAGCCATCAGTCCTCATCAATAGGAGTATGGGTATGCATAAGGATATGTTTTAAAATTTAAATCAAAAGTGTTATTCTATTTTTCTGATATGATTTAGAGATGTAAAAAAAAGTTGAATAATTTCGAAGTCCAAAAAAATTTAGTTAAAAAAATAGTTTGTTTTTCATGAAAAAATATTGATTGAGAACCATCAGTCCTCATCAGTAGGAGTATGGGTATGCACAAGAATATGTTTTAAAATTTAAATCAAAAGCGTCATTCTATTTTTCTGATATGATTTAGAGATGTAAAAAAAAGTTGAAAAAAAAGTTGAATAAATTTTAAGTCCAAATATAAAATTTAGTCCAATAAAAAAGTATAAAAGTGCTACTACAAACATTATTTTTCTAATAGTAAAGGTCATGACTAACATATATTCACAATTCTCATTTTGAGTTTGGACAATATTAAATGTAAAGTTTTAATGTTTTAACTATGTTTCATCTCATTCGAAGACATGTAAAACAAAAGTTGAAAAAACATATCATGTTAGAAAAAATATTAAAAAAAAAGTTAAAAAAACTTCAAAAAAAGATTCAAAAATGGGGGAAGCCGCATCGTGTCTCTGGGCAAGCATAGAGTACAATTGTTAGAGCTATAAGCATATTTCCTGTCATTTTAAGATACGTAAAAAAAAAGAAAAAAAAGTTGAATAATTTCGAACTCCAAAAAAAAAAAACAAATTTAGCCCAATAAAAAAAGTGCTACTACAAACAATATTTTTCTAATAGTAAAAGTCCCGACACACATATCTATATCATTCCCATTTTGAAGTTTGAAAATATTAAATGTGAATTTTTTATGTTTTAAGTATGTTTCATGTCATTATAAGAGATGTAAAAAAAAGTTGAAAAAATATATCATGTTAAAAAAATAATAAGAAAAAAAGATAAAAAAAAACTAAAAAAAATTAAAAAAAATGGGGGGGGGGGCAAAAAAGTTGGGGGGAGTGGGCCCCCTTGGAGTTTTGGGAATAGGGGACCTTTGGGGGTTGAGGCCCCTGGTGGTTAGGGTCATTGGTGCTTAGGATCCTTGACGGTTCGTACTCATATACATCTCACTACTTGATTTGTAAGGATTTCTATGGATTGTTCTCAATTTCTTTATTAAAATTCTTTTCTTGCCATCTACATCTCTCTTAGTATCAACTTTTTAGTATACTATAACGTTAGACTCTATTTTAAATTGACAACACTGTTCAAACGCCACTTGTGTATTATACAGAACACATCGAAGAAGTAAAGCTAGGTCAAGTCACAAGGCCATTTTATCATTGTTAGCCATTTTCATAGATTGATGGTATTCCCAATTTATAATAAATAAGCTATGAGGTAACAACCCCGAGGGGTTACCTTAACTGATAATCAGTTTAGCCCTTTTTTACCACCTTCATACAATCCGATCACTAATTAGGATCATTTACATCCCTATTATTCAATCAAAAATTAATATCGTTCATAGAATCTAATTCGCAAATGCTATACCCCTTTTTTGCAATTAGAGTTAGCTTTTACGCAAAATGATATAAAGCCATATTCCTAATCAATTCTAGACATGATGCATTCTTAATCAAACCCGATGAGATGCCTTTAAGCTAGAGGTTATCAAACTCTTTGACAGGTTCTACTCACTCTCTTTGAAAAGGTGTAGAGGTCCCGTAGAATGGCACAGTAAGGAACATAAAGTTGTAGAATAGCACGGGAAGGAACACAGCGTCGTGGAATAGCATGGGAAGGAACATAGCGTCGTGGAATCCATACGACATTGTGAGGGGATACTCACTCTCTTTGAAAAGGTGTAGAGGTCCCGTAGAATAACACAGTAAGGAACATAAAGTCGTAGAATAGCACGGGAAGGAACATAGCGTCGTGGAATAGCATGGGAAGGAACATAGCGTCGTGGAATCCGTACGACATTGTGAGGGGATACTCACTCTCTTTGAAAAGGTGTAGAGGTCCCGTAGAATAACACAGTAAGGAACATAAAGTCGTAGAATAGCACGGGAAGGAACATAGAGTCGATGAAAAGCATGGGAAGGAACATAGCGTCGTGGAATCCGTACGACATTGTGAGGGGATACTCACTCTCTTTGAAAAGGTGTAGAGGTCCCGTAGAATAGCACAGTAAGGAACATAAAGTCGTAGAATAGCACGGGAAGGAACATAGCGTCGTCGAATAGCATGGGAAGGAACATAGCGTCGTAGAACTGGAAGGTACTACTCTACTGAAATCCTGCAACTCCTTCATAGAAATTTCGTTTCCCCCGTGAAAAAATCCTCCATGGGAAGATCCTCCCACGTAACCCACTCCTCCGACCTCCCCCTCCCCCTCCTACCTTAAAAAAAATCCCTCCTAAAAACGTGCGTATACATCCCAATAACCAATACTATATGTAAACAATGGGAAAAGTTCAAAGCTTGCATCCCATCTCCCGGGAACTATGGGGGATGAAGTCATCCTCAAAGACATATTTATTAGATTTTCGACAATGTTGAAATAAATGGCAATCGCAAAATTTTTATCAGGTGACTGCGGGAAAAAATGAGCGTGGGAGGGAGCAATTTTATAATTTTTCTGACTCTGGGGAGGCAATTTCCCATCTCGATAAGTGTGTAGCTCCCACTTGAATTTTCGTTCATACGAGTATATCATGAAAAAAAAACATCTATATGGAAAGAAATCCTCCCTTCAGGCGTCATCCCTTTTTTTGGTTGCCCACTTGATTTGCTATTAACAATAACCAAAATAATTGACGTTTTTGCAGTTAAGACACTGCCTTTGAAATAATACTGGGGCAGTTTAATTACGTCATATACCATTCACAGGAAAAAGCTTTCGGCACTTTCTCAGCTGGATCAAGAATTTTATCCCCCTTAAAATAAGTGAAAATATTTTTCAGAGTGAAGGGGGGGGATCTGAAATCACCGAGCGATATTGTGACTTCGTAAACCAGTACGCCTTTTTTTGTGCAATTCTAAATCGATTAGCTATTTCTGAATATTCCCTTGTAGCATTCGGGCTGTCTTCGGGCCAATATTCCTTTTGCGCCATAAAATGGGAGAAAAGGCAATTTTGCAGTGGTGTGATCTTTTGTCCGACTCAAGAAGGGCCCTGCTACTTCAATTTCCTTTTCAAACAGTCGACTTTTGGTATTCTAAGAGAACTTGTTCCATATGATCACTCCTGAAAAAAAGCAAACAAAGAAATAGACACGGATCCGTGGCGATACTTTTTTTTTGTCCGATACTCTAAAGGTGATGGTGTTATTTCTTCAAGATCAATCCCCCTTTTAGGCGGGGGTTTAGCCCTTTTTCTTAAATTAGGACGTTTTCCCAGACCCATAGCTCTTGATGCGTAATTTTAAACTTCATTAATTGAAAATATTTCGAATGCCACTAACTTTCTTTTTTATGCATATTTTACCATTAAAGTTCCTTTTCTTAGAATTTCAGTTACTATTAGCATGAGTAAAACTTAAGGTATAATTGGTACCCCCGAACTGTTTGACCCCCCTGTCTGTTGGGAGAGATCGGGACAAGAGCTTAGGTTAGGCTTGTATATTGGAGACAAACAAACTAATGCAAAAAAACCTAAGACTATTATTAGATTAGGAAACGTGATTATCTAAGTGAAAAAATCGGCGGTGTATTCATTTATAGCTATAGTCTATACTGTGGTTCAAGACATGTTAAGCGAAATACCCCCTCCCCCTGTCTCCGTCATTACACCACTGATAGCCTTTGCATTAAAATGGTCTCTTTTAGAAGACCAAAAATACACAGAAAGTGCGACGTCTTTCAATCTTCAGTAAATTGAAATTTACTGACACAAAAAAATCCAGCATCACCAATAGACACTTCTTTTATTGTTGCTACCCACCCCCCTCTTCCACACCTCGTCGAGAGAGTCAGTGGATACCAATAGCAGTGAGACTCTTGTTAGTTAGTGCAATGCGCTTTTTTAGCGGGTTTTGCTTCCTATGGGTTTTAGCTTTTGAAATATAGCAAAATATATTTAAGCGATTTTTTCCTTTATTTGTCTATATTTAGCTAGATTTTTGTCAACCATTTAGCCTCTATATATATTTATTATCTAAATGTCAAAAATCAAATCATACGCTGTCTTGTTAACCTTTTTTTTCTTTTTTTGTTTTAGAAATACCATCCCCAACGACTTCAACAACGACGACAGAGAAAAGTAAGTGTTCAATTTTTTGTAAAAAAATTTTGTTGTTATCAAGAAGTTTTTCTCCCAAAGAAAGAGAATGATTAATGCCCCACTAATAAAAATTTTCTATAGCTATTTTTCTTCTATAATCCATGCAAGTTTACCAACTGTGTTGATGTTAGCTATATATTTGTTTTCCTTTGTGTTTTTTTGTTGTTGTTTTTTCTTTTTGTTTTTTTTTGCTGACAATTTTTAATTCATTAAAAAGTTAATAGGTTTTTGAAAGAAAAACTTTGGTTCAAGAAACATATTAAACTTATTGTTTACTTTATCGAAGACAATTGACAGTGTCAGAAAGAGCATGTGTTAAAAATAAGTTTTCAAAATCTCCCTAATATATTAATTAAGTGAAGAAAAAACTTTCCAAAAATGAAGTTTTTCAAAAAGTAAAGGCCATTTTAAACTAAAAATCAGCCGAAATAAAAACCTATAATAATTCAAACTCAAAACGATCAGTAATTGCTGTTAAAGATTAAATGAAACCCAAAATGAATAGAAATTGAATGAACAATCATAGCAAACAAACATACAACAGGTACTAATATAAACGAAATAAAAATTAAGTTGAAAACTCTTCAAACGAATAAAAATTAAGCTGAATGTGCAAATCAAGCTTAAAACGAAAAAAAATATTTTACTATTAAAGAATAAATAAATCCTAAAACCAACAGAAATTAAATAAACAGTCATAGGAAACAAACATGCAACAGTTACCGTACTTATATAAATGAATAAATAAATCTTAAAACGAGTAAAACTTAAACTGAATATGCCAATCAAGCTTAAAACGAACAACAATATTACAAAAAAAGAGTTTGGCTACTGCCTCCTTCCCTAACTGTAAAAGTATAAAGCCTACTGCGTCATTGGCGCTAAGCTGAAAAGGAATTATATTATAAATATATCTTTTGTACTTACTACAGAATTGAAAATAACATACAAATTACAGTGAAGCAAAATCTTGAACTGATGAGCTTTCAGAAATTAATATCATTATATATCAAATATTTCAGTTTAATTTTATCAGTTCTTTCTAAGACTGTTTAAGACACATATAGTTTTTACTACAAACAAGAGTTTGGTTACCGCCCGTTTCCCTAACTGTAAAAGTCTAAAGGCCACTGAATATTTGACGCTTTACTAAAACTAATTATATTTTGAAAGTAAAATGAAAATTGCAGTGAGATAAAATCTTGAGCTGATGAGCTTACAGCTACTAAAATCATTATATATCAAATATTCAGTTTAATTTTATTAGTTTTTTTTCCGAGACTGTTCAAGACACATTTAGTTTCAATGACGCAGTAGGCTTTATATTTTTACAGTTAGGGAAGGGGCAGTAGCTAAACTTTTGTTTGTAGTGATTTTTGGTCGTTTTATGCTTGATTTACATATTCAATTTAAGTTTTATTTGTTTTAAGATTTATTTACTCATTTAAATTAGTATCTGTTGTACGTTTGTTTACCATGATTGTTAATTTAACATCTGCTCGTTTTGCGTTTAATTTATTCCTTAATATTAAAAGATTTTTTGTTCGTTTTAAGCTCTATTTGCATATTCAGTTAATGTTTTACTCGTTTTAAGATTTATTTATTCATTTATATTAGTATATGTTGTATGTTTGTTTGCTATGATTGTTTATTTAATTTCTGTTCCTTTTGGTTTAATTTATTCTTTAATAGTAATTTTTGGTCGTTTTGAGTTTGCATTATTGCAGGCTTTTATTTCTGCTGATCTTAAGTTTAATATGGGCTTTACTTTTCCTTGAAAAACTTCTTTTTCGGGAAGTTTTTTTATTAATTTCTGTTCGTTTGTAACTGTCAAGGTTGCAAAAGTACTTCGAAATTCCCTATTTCAAAATGATTTTTTTTTTTTCAACATCAAAGTTGCATCGAAGAATCAAAACTAGTATCAAAGTAACAAAGTATCAAACTAAAACAAGTATCGAAGTATCAAAGTAAACAAAGTATCGAATTAACAATAAGCAACTTGCATGACTTACAGTTCTTTCCCCGTAAATCAGTATATACAAGTATCAGAGTTATATAAAGTACCAAAGCAACAATAAGAACTAGGGGTTCACCCCCTAGTCAATACCTCACTCTTTACGCTAAAGTTCGAATTTTGTTCGAATCAAAAATCCCTGAACCACACAGGCCGTTTAATTAAAACAGATAGTTCTTTTGAACGTACTGAAAAAAAAACATTAGCGTAAAGAGCGAGGTATTGACTAGGGGGCGAACCCCCTCATTTACGTAATAACTTCTGTTAGTTTTAAGTTTTAATGTTGCTCATTACTTTCAGTTCAAAAAGCTTGTATTTTTAATTTAATTTCTGATCGTTTTTTTTTTAAATAATTCTGGGAAATCTGGCACCCTCTTCATAGAAATATCTATTCCCCCAAGGAAACATCCTCCATGGAAAGATTGCCCCACATAACCCCCTCCTAAACAATGGGCAAAGCTCATAACTTGCTGCCCTTCAATTGGGAACTGTGGGGGATTAAGTCCTTCTCAAAGACATATTTATTGGATTTCCGACTATGCTGAAAAAAATGATTATCTCAAAATTTTGTTTGGGTGATTTTGGGAAAAAATTACCGTGGGAGGGGGCCAAGTTTCCCTCCAATTTTTTTGGTCACTTAAAAAGGGAACTAGGACTTTTAATTTCCATTCGAATGAGCCCTCTCACGATATTCTAGGACTACTGGATCGATACGATCACTCCTGAAAAAAAAAAAAAAAACACGCATCCGTGATCTTTCTTCTGGCAAAAAATGTAAAATTCCACATTTTTGCAGATAGGAGCTTGAAACATCTACAGTAGGGTTTTCTGTTACGCTGAATCTGATAGTTTAATTTTCATTAAGATTCTGGTACGTTTAGCGGGTGTTTCCTTCTTTTTCGCAAATAAGGCAAATTTTTTCAGGCTTGTGACTTTTGATGGGTAGGATTAAACTTGATGAAACTTATGTATTTGAAATCGCATAAAAATCCAATTCTTTTGATGTATCTAATGGCATCAAAATTCCTTTTTTTAGAGTTTCGGTTACTATAAAGCCGGGTTGCTCCTTACTTACAGTTCGTTACCACGAACTTTTTGAAACAGAGCTTCCAATTTCCAATCAAATGAGCCTCCTCCAAAGTTTATTCTGCCCCTTTTCCATAAAAACCTTATAAATCCCAGGGCATAACTTACAATCGTTGTCTCCGGGCTCAGGGGATTTTTCAACCTCTCAATTATAGTTACGTGAATTTTAGACTATTTTGAGCAAAATAACTATCTCAAACTTTCGATCGGATGCATTTGGGGAGAAGTGGGCGCGTGGGTGCCTATTGCCCTCTGTCCACTTTTGGCTATTAAAATAGGAAACTAGAATTTTAAATTTCCAATCAAATGATCCTCCTTCAAAGTTTATGCGACCATCCCTTCTGTAAAACCTTATATGACCCTGGAGAACAGCTTATAACCCTTAATCCCCGGCTTTGGGGGGTTTTATCAACCCCAGAGGCATCATTATTTGACACATTGACTATTTTGAACAAACTACATATCTCAAAATTTTGATCAAATTGATTTGGGGAAATTGGGCAAAAGAGGGGCTAGTTGCCCTCCGATTACTTTTGACTCTTAAAAAGGAACTTTGAGTTTCTATTCAAATGAGCCCCCTTCAAAGTTTGAACGACAACCCCTTCCATCAAAGCTTATATATCACCGGGACATAACTTACAAAGCTTTCCCCCAGGTTCTGGAGGGTTGAATCAACCACGGAGTTTTGGTCATATATTCTTTGGCCTGTTTGAACAAAATGACTATCACAAAAATTCGATCTGATGCATTTGGAGAAAAGAGGACGTGGGGGCTAGCTGCTGTCCCATCACTTTTGACTCTTAACGAGGGAATTAGAACTTTCGATTTCCAATTGTTTTAGCCCCCTCCAAAGTCTATACAACCATTCCTTCCATAAAAATCTTATATGCCCCCAGAGCATAACTTACAACCCTTGTCTCTGGGCTCTGGGGGGTTGTGTGGATCCCGATTGTTTTTTTCATCTGATCTTTGGACTATCTAAAAAAAAAAAATGCTTATCTTAAATTTTTTATCGGATACAGTTGGGGAACAAAGGGAGTGGGGTCTGTTTACCTTTCAATCACTTTCGACTCTTAAAAAGAGCACTAGAATTTCCAATTTCCAATCGAATGAGCCCCCTCTTAAGTTTGTGTGACCACCTCGTTCACAAAAACCTTACATGCCTACAAGACACAACTTGAAACACTCAACCATCAGGCTGTGGGGATTGTGCCGACCTCGTAGTTTTTGTTATTTGATCTATAACGAAATATCTGTCTCGAAATCTTTATCGGATGCATTCGGGGGGGAAAGATCGTGGTTGGGGATAGGCTAGTCGCTCTCCGATTACTTTTGACTCTTATAAAGGGCAATAGAACTTCTGATGTCCAATTGAATGAGCCCCTTCCAAAGTTTATACGACCACCCTTTCCATATGAGTTGCCTCTGGGAAAAGAATAAAATAATAAATAATAATAAAACATTGAAGCTTTAGGGCGTTTACTATAGGCAACAATATAGCGTCGCCTTTGAATGTATTTTTGTTTTGTTTTAAGTTTCAAAGTTTCTTTTTACTTCATTTCAAAAAGAATACTTGTTTAAAGGAGAATATTTTTCCATGAAATAGTGGCTAGGACATATTTCTATGATGTATAAAGCCTGTGTCTGTAGAGTAACTTCATTTAATAGCTGGTTAAGGCGTAAAAGAAAGGCCAAACATCCCAGACGAAGCTTAGACGAAACTAAAGAGATTAAATTAAGATCTTATGGAATTTTTTGGGAAGTGGCAGGAGCAGAACCTATAAATGGTAGAGTGGAGAAGGAGGCTTTTGTTAGGGCCTTTTGGCAACTACAAACATGTCGTAGAGGCAGTGATGTAATCCCTGAATTAATATTTTTACTGTAAAATACTGCTTCAAGAACTGCATTCACTTTCTGGGAGCCACAACACATATTATCCTAAGGATTCCAGATTGCAAGCCTGTAGTGAACTCAAGGAAGGGATATAATTCTGCACCAAATTTTAACGTGCCTTATCCTACTCTTTCAGGCGAGCTTCAGGAAATCAAAGACGTGACCGAAGTAATATCCACAAAGCAACCATGGCAGCTCCAAGTTTTCAATGGTTAGTCAATATTTTTCTATCACCTTCTTTTGTTTGTTGTTTTCCACTAACTGGGCTAGGTCTGCGAAATCAAATTAATAACTCGTTTATCTCCCATGATAGCACAAAAAACACGCTAGCATTGGAATACACTAGTATCTTAGCATTCAAATACGCTTATTTAAAGTTCACTTAAAACAATCTCAAGAGTACATACAAAGTTAGGTAAAAATGAAGCCAAGTATCGGAACACACCTGAGATTCAGGATTTTCTTGGACACACTACTTTTATCCTCGATAAAGTAAATTGAATTCCCATTTCAGTATACAGTATCTTCTTGAATTACAACGATACAGTTTATCTAGTCAAAAGCAAAAGATTAAAACAGTTTAAAGATTAAAACAGTTAAGATTAAAAGATTAAAACAGTTTGTTACAAACAGTTGATCTAGTTCGTCGACACCAAGAAATGTGTCTGGGTGGCAATCCTGGCCCCCAGGCGGCTTGACATTACAAGGAGTTAGCATGAGCAGTAGTAGTAGTAGTAGCCTGTAACATGAGAATAAGTAAAATAGTAATGAAATGAACACAAAAGATGGGATTCTATGAACGTTATTAAATTATGTATATCCCCTCTGCAAAAAAACTAAAAAATCAAAAAAAAAAGAAAAGAAAAATATTCATTAGCCAAGCCTGCGAAATTATTTGACAAAACCAAAAAAAAAAAAAAATGATTTTTCTCTGAAAGCTATGATCATGCATTCAAACTTTAAGAGTGGTAAAAAATAAAATTACTGACAATCTTTGGTTGTAAATTTGAAGGGAAACTCATTGGTATGACGATGATAAGATTATTTGTTGAAGGGCTGCACAGCCCTAAAGGTATTGAAACAAGGGGCGTAGTTTGGTATGGGGCATGGAGGACTGCCTTTCCTAGACTTTCGGTTGCCCCTCCCCCAACCCAGTTTGCCCCTCCCCCCCAGCAGAAATTTAGTTTCTTCAAAAATCTTGTCAAAACTAAGATAAGCCTACATAATTCAAGCATCCACAGAAACGAGTCAGTTTTCTTTAGTAGATCTCTCCTTTTATGTTACTATTAATTAACAAACTTTTTCCAAAAAATAATTTTTTCAGAAAAAAGCAAAGAATTCCATTAAACCAAAAATGAACAAAATAGAATCAAATAATCTACCAAGCATACAACTACCCCAAATCAGTATCAATAAATAAATGAAACTCAAAACAAACAGAAATTAAAATAAATAACAAAGTCAAGCTCAAAACAAACAGAAATTAATATGAGTAGGGTTCTAAAACCCTATGCTTTCTAAAAGCCAGAATATAATTTCTACTTTACTGAAAAAATTCAAATGAATTTACTGAAACAAAGTGTGCATTGTAAGTTTAATATACATATGCTGATATTTATTCATTAAAATCTTAATTAATTTTTGATTCATTAAACTTATAAAAATGAAAACATTTAAAAGAATTTTGTTCAGTGAAGTACAAACTGTATTCTGGCTTTTAGAAAGCATAGGGTTTAGGACCCTACTCATATTAATTTCTGTTCGTTTTGAGTTTGACTCTGATATTTATTTTAACTTCTGTTTGTTTTGGGTTGCATTTATTTGTTGATACTGATTTGGGGTAGTTGTATGCTTGGTAGATTATTTGATTCTATTTTTGTTCATTTTTGGTTTAATGGAGTTTATTACTTTTTTTTAAAAACTTATTTTGTGGAAAAAGTTTTTCTAATTAATTTCTGTTTGTTTTTTATTGACACAGTCATTTTCAGGGAAAAGGACTGAACCTCTTCTAAAGTTAAACAACCATCCAAATGGTTACAAAAACCTTAAGTACCCCCTGGGCATAACTTACAACCCTTGCCCTTAGTCTCTGGGGTTTGCTTCAACCCCAAAAGCCTTGCTATATGATATTTAGACTATTTTGAATAAAATGGCTATCTGAAAATTTCTATTAGATGCATTCCGGACAATACGACGAATGTGTGTGTGGGGCGGGGGGTAGCTGCCCTCCGATGACTTTGACTCTTAAAAAGAGCACTAGAGCGTGTGACTACCAATCCAGTAAGCCCCCTCCGAAGTTTATATGGCCATGCTTTCTATAAAAAAAAAAAACTTATATGCCCCAAGGGTATAACTTACAACCCTTGCCCTGAGTGCTGAGGGGATTTGTTATCCTCAAAGACATAATTTCCAGACCTGTCAAACACGTTGAACAAAATTGGCTATTTCAAAATTTTGATTGGAAGTATTTGGGGAAATCATGAGCGTGAGGGTGGGAGTGGGCATTTACCCTCTGATCACTTTCGACTAATAAGAAAAGCACTAGTCCTCTCAATTTCCAATCGATTGAGCCCTTTTTGAAGCTTCTACGACAAAACTTTCTATAACAACTTTGTATGCCCCAAGGGAAAAACTTACTACCCTTCTCCTGAGGGCTATTGGGGGAGGGTTGTCATCCTTAAAGACATAATTTTCAGGCCTTTGAACTATATTGAACAAAAAGGCTATATCAAAATGTTGATCGCAAATCTTTGGGGAAATGATGGGCGTGGGGGGGGGGGGGGGGGTGATTCTCCCTCCGATTACTTTTGACTATTAAAAATGGCAATAGCCCTCTCAATTTCCAATAGAATGAGCCCTTTTAGAATTGTTTACTACAAAGCTTTCTATAAACACCTTATATGCCCCCCGGGCATATCTGACAACCTTAGCTCTGAGGGCTTTTTTTGGGGGGGGGGGGCGGGGTTTCATACTCAAAGACATAATTTTCAGACCCTGTAACTACGTTTAACAAAATGACTATATCAAAATGTTGATTGGAAGTGTTTGGGGAAATGATTGGCGTGGGAAGGAGGGCATTCGTCCTCCTATTTCTTTTGATTATTAATAAGGGCACCACCCCTCTCAATTCCCAATTGAATAAGCCATTTTTGAAGTTTCTACGACAACACTTTCAGTAAAAAACCTTATATGCCCCCAGGGCATAATTTACAACCCTTACCCTGAGGGCTGTGGGGGGGGGGGGGTTATCCTCGAAGACCTAATTTACAGAACTACATGGGGAAAAAATGGATATCTCGAAATTTTGATTGGATACGTTTGGGGAAATGCTAGGCGTAAGAGGGGGGGGGGTTAGTTGCCCTCTAATCAATTTCTACTATTACAAAGGGCACTAGTCCTTTCAATTTTTAATCGAATGAGCCCTTTTTGAAGTTACTAAGACAACCCTTTCTACAAAAACCTTATATGCCCGTAGGATATAACTTACAACCCATGCCCTGAGGGCTGTAGGGGTTGTTATCCTCAAAGACATAATTTCCAGAACATTCAAATATGTTGAAAAAATGGCTATCTCAAAATTTTGATTGGATGTATTTGGGGAAATGGTAGGCAAGAGAGGGGGGTTAGTTGCCCTCCAATCACTTTCGGCTATTAAAAGGGCACTAGCCCTTTTTAATTTCCAATTGAATGAACCCTTTTTGAAGTTTCTACGACAACGCTTTCTATAAAAACCTTATATGCTCCCAGGGTATAACTTTCAACCCTTGCCCTGTGGGTTATGGGGGGGGGGGGTATCATCCTCAAAGAAATAATTTCCAGAACTTTAAACTACGTTGAAGAAAATGGCTATCGCAAAATTATGATTCGATGTGTTTGGGGGAACAGTGAGCGTGAGAGGGGGGTTAGTTGTCCTCTAATCACTTTTGACTATTAACAAGGACACTAGCCCTTTCAATTTCCAATCGAATGAGCCTTTTCTGAAGTTTCTACAACAACGCTTTCTATAAAAACCTTACATAACCCCAGGGCATAACTTACAACCCTTCCCCTGAGGGCTGTGGGGGATGGGTTTTCATCCTTAAAGACATAATTTCTAGAACTTTCAACTGTGTTCAAACAAGTGGCTGTCCCAAAATTTTGACTGTATGTGCTTGGGGAAATGGTGGGCGTGAGAGGGGGGTTAATTAACCCTCCAATCACTTTATACTGTTAAAAAGGGCACTAGCCCTTTCAATTTCTAATCAAAAGGGCCGTTTTTGAAGTTTCTACAAAAACCCTTTTTATAACCTGATATGCCCCCAAGGCATAACCCTTACCCTGAGGGCTGTGGGCGGGTCGTCATCCCCAAAGACCTAATCTTCAGAAGTTTCAACTACGTTGAACAAAATGGCTATCTCAAAATTTTGTTTGTATGTGTTTGGGGAAATGATGGGTGCGAGAGGGGGATTAGTAATCCTCTAATTAGTTTCGACTATTAAAAAGAACACTAGTCCTTTCAATTTCCAGTTGAATGAGCCCTTTTTGAAGTTTGTACGAGAACACTGTCTATAAAAACTGTATATGCCCCCAGGGCATAACTAAAAACTTGCCCTGGCGGGTGTGGGGGGTTTTTCATCCTCAAAGACATAATTTCCAGAGCTTTCAACTATGTTAAACAAAATAGCTATCTCATAGTTTTGATTAGATATGTTTGAGGAAATGGTGCGCTAAAGAGGGGGTTAGTTGCTCTCCAATCACTTTCGACTATTAAAAAGGGCACTAGCCTTTTCAATTGCCAATTGAACGAGCCCTTTTTGAAGTTTTTACGACAGCGCTTTCTATAAAACCATTTATGCCCCCAGGGCATAACTAATAACCCTTGCCCTCAGGGCTATGGGGGGGGGGGGTGGGTGTCATCTTCAAAGACTTAGTTTTCAGAACTTTCAACTACGTTGAACAAATATCTATCTTAAAATTTTGATTGGATGTGTTTTGGTAAATGGTGGGCGTGAGAGGGGGCGTGAGAGGGTTATTTGCCCTCCAATCACTTTCGACTATTAACAAGGGCACTAGCCCTTTGAATTTCTAATTGAATGAGCCTTTTTGAAGTTTCTACGACAACGCTTTCTATTTAAACCTTATATCCTCCCAGGGCATAACTTACAATCCTTGCCCTGATGGCTCTGAGGGGAGTGTCCTCTTCAAATATATAATTTCCAGACCTTTCAACTACGTTGAACAAAATGGTTATCTCGAAATTTTGACTGGATGTGTTTGGGGAAATGGTGGGCGTGGAAGGGGTTTTAGTTGCCTTCTAATAACTTTTGGCTGTTAAAAAGGGTGCAGGCCCTTCCAATTTCCAATCGAATGAGCCCTTTTCGAAGTTTCTACGACAACTCCTTCGAGATACGAAGTGCCCTGGTCTAAAACCAAGAAACCAAAAAAAAATAATAATAATAAGAATAATACATTGTGCCAACATCTTTCTTTACTTAGGCAGCGCAAAGGCCTATAGTATGGCTAATTCTTAGTTTTACGGTTATTTTTACTTTAATTTGGGGAAATCGGCTCGAATTTGGCCCCCCCTTCAGGATTTTGACAAAGTTACGCCACGGATTGAAACCTTGGGTTATGAAGTACGAATCTGTGGACCCTGCAACTGGCCTATGGACCCTGCTCATTGAGCCACAACAATTTTTATTTTCAATATGTTTACAAAATAATTATTTAGAACGAAGTATTTTCTTATTTTATCTACAAAATCTTTATGGCTATTGGGAGCCCCCATTATTGGGAGCTCTCAATTGTTTGTGGTGGTTATTGTGAAGAACTTGAGACTCATTCAAATTTATTGGCTTGCTCCAAATTATTAAAACGCAAAAATATAATTAGCAGGAAGTGCGTAATCCTTTTGTTCCGCAAGGAGGCTCTCACTATCTCTCAAAGGTACACAAATTCTTGTGCTGTAGATTTTGGTCTAACTCGTACGTACTGTCTCAACAACCCTACTTCTGAATCTACAAGTGCTTCCATGTCTTTGCTTATGGTAAGTTTCCTGTCCCCTTATCCTTGCGCTGCATACGAAGCATCTGAGTGTGTAGCCCCTTCCTTTTTCCTATCCCGTCCTTAGAGACAGTGCTAGAAAATTTCTACGACTTTGGTTTTAGAACAAGTTGAAGAGCATTTGAAAAACGTGTGATAGGTCAACCGTTCACCTCAAGAGCGGACAATTATTTATGATTTCTCCGCATTTCTTTCAAATTCAAGGATTGAAAGCGACTGAAGGAGTAAATGTATAGTTCTTGAGATTTTTTTTTTTCTAAGAACATCTTATTCAAATTATTGATCTGGTTATAAACTCTACCGTATAAATGTGTAAAATCAAGAGTGGTATCAGAGATTGTCTATGTCAAAAGAACTTTTTTTTATATACGACATTAAAAAAGAAAAGGAAAAGAGAGATTGCAGCCAGGTAAGAAAAATGAGGAATTGTATTTCTAATGAATTTGTTGGCTAGACTTAAGTAATGCCTTAAATCTCCTTCTATTTGATAAATAAAAATTAAAGTCAAAAGGGATGAATAGAACGTATCTTAACACATTTACTAGTAGGTGCTCAAACTGGAAGATTGAGGGCTTGATGGGAAGAGTAGAGATGGGGGTACCAGCCCCACGCGACACCCCTGCTGCCACCTATAACTTTTTTACATAATTCATGGATGGTTATGTGTATTGGTCGATTTATTTGATGTTTTATGGTTTTTGTCAGTGAGAATTTGAAAAAACAGGAATTTTGTCACATTTTTGTATGGTTTTATGGACTTTCTCAGTGAGAATGAAAAAACAGGAAGTTTGTCACATTTATGTCTGTTTTTATGGATGTTTATGTGTGTTGATTATTTGACGGTTTTATGGATTTTGTCAGTGAGAATGGAAAAACAGGAACTTTGTCACTTCCTTCTTGTTGTTGTTTTGGGCACGCGATAGAGTCAAAAGGGGAACACGTGGTTAATGGGGTCAATGTTATTGTTGTTGTTTTGGACACGCGATAGAGTCATTAGGGAGAACACGTGGTTAATGGGGTCAATGTTGTTGTTGTTGTTTTGGGCACGCGATAGAGTCATAAGGGGGAACACCTGGTTAATGGGGTCAATGCTATTGTTGTTGTTTTGGGCACGCGATAGAGTCATAAGGGGGAACACCTGGTTAATGGGGTCAATGCTATTGTTGTTGTTTTGGGCACGCTCTCAGCGAATGTTATGATCCAGGAATAGATCCAAGTCATTAATGTCTTTGCCTTGGAAACAACTCTTTTGGTCGAACTCCAAAGGATATTAATAGCCAAAGGCCATGGAAACAATTCTCCAAGAAACATCTTAGCGATGAATTGTTTTAGCGCGGGAATCAGGTTTCTTATTAATTTGAAATGCATTAGCGCAGAGATGCCAAAAACAAAAGGAACACGCTGAATTACGTTTAGGGATTATTTGGGCGAAACTGTTTTAGACAGGTTATGGAACTATTTCGGCGAAACAGTTAGAGACATTTTAAAAGATGATTTATGAAGAACTTGCGGTTGAGGTTTTGAGTGTGGTCGCTA